>JAVJGG010000040.1:18798779-18827693 GCA_035590195.1 Aviceda cuculoides
CCTTCCCCTTCCCCTTCCCCTTCCCCTTCCCCTTCCCCCCTGGCCTGCATAATTGCCAGAGCTGCTTGACCCTAAACCTGGCTCTGACTTGATGGTATCTGACACCACCAGACCTTTGAGTAAAACTTTGAGCAGTGATGAAAGCCAGGGCCAGAATCTGGCTCCTGTTTCTGGCACCCCCAAAATACGCCTAGGTCTGGGTTGCAGAGCTGGGTGCTTGGTGCTCCAGTTCCTGCTGGGGGAAGGGTCTGGGATCGCCTGACACCAGTAGGTGTCCTTTCATCAAACTGTGTCTCATCTTGATGCCAGGGCTCTCTCCCGTGAAGACAAAGCAGGTCCCAGGCCCCCAGGTGATGCCAGCATGGACACTGGTGGTCTTACCTCCATCAGGAGCATCTGAGTGTCCATGCTGTTTTGCAAAAGAGATCTCGGTCCTCATGTGTCTCTATTTTTGCTGAGCTCCCGAAGATGCTGGGATCACTTTTGAAGGCCTCAGGGGGGAGGTAATTCCAACCCCTGTGGTGAGGGACCAGTGATGCTGAGATACTGCCAGATGGGGAGCAGCATATTAGGCAAGACAGGGCTCTTGCACCAGGGATGAACTTCCAGTGAAGATGCTGGTGGGCCTTGACTGTTCAGAAAAGCTTGTTACAGGCTCAGCACTGTTTTTTCTATCTTATCCACAATCTTCTAAGAGTTTTGGAGCTGCAAACAATCTGTTTGGCCCTGACCTCGTGATCTTATCTCATACAAAACTCTCACTGACACCAATGATTTTCCAGCCCTTCATTCCCAGTGACAGCAGCAGTTTTGTTTGGGCAAAAACTTTGCCATGAGGGCACGTATGTTTTTCAGGGTTTTCTCAGGTAAAGGTTTTATTTTCGTAATTCTTTCCCCCTGGTAGGTGCTGAGCTGTCAGAATCGCAGCCATGCAGAATTCCAGCTTAGTTAAAACAATATCCTAAAGGTTACGAAGCCGTGCTGCTTGCCAAGAGTGAAAATTGAATGTTCCACTCTCCCCACTTGACTGTATTTAGTTCGGGATCCTAATGAAGTCTGTCTTTGTATAATTTCATGTCTACAGGGCAACTGTGAGAGAGGACTTCCTAATTCTGTCAGGATGCTGGCAGCCCTTATGCTGGGACAGCGTGTCCTCTGGGCCTCCGCTGCGTGGCCGTGTATACAGTACTGGATTGTGCCCCGTGTGCTACTGAGGAGACCCTGCAGCATTATCCTTTTTTTTTTTTCCTTCCTTTTTCTCTCTTTCTCCTTTTTTTTTTTTCCTCCTTCATGAAAGAAACCTGTGTGTATTGCAGCAGGTTAATTCCTGGTTGTTTTCCCTGCAGATATTTGATAATAATGCTGCCTGGTGATGGTGGCTTTTATTGTACCACTAGTCAACTGAAGAGTATTTTGAAGGGTCATTTGGGGTGAAATTCCGCTTCCTTTTGTGCAGTGTCCAAATGAACAAACATGGGATGGTGAAATGCACCATGAAGATGTAGGAAATCTTCCCCATGCTACTCAAGTGCAGGACCAATCCGTGGATGACCATGGGGTGAAATAGCGTTGGTCCTGTATTGACATACTATTGAATATTGAATTTCAAGCCTGTGTTGAGGTCTTAAAGGGCAGGAGGCCTGTGGCATTGGAGGTTGCTCATAGACATAAAAACATGGGTCCTCTCCTAAAAAGCCTATGCTGGCAGGGAAAGTCAGTCCCTTTAAATGAACTACCATATTCCTTTGTGTGCAAAGCCTTCAGTGGCGCTTTTTGCAGCTTGAAGCTTTGTCCCCTGTGATCACAGTGGATTTAACATACCTGTGGGCTACCCTACCTGGGCCTTAAGTTATGAGTGGCTGCACTTAAAGGGATGGCTTCGGCAGCCAGTCAAGCTTCATCCCAAGCTCCATCGCGTCTTGGGTCAGCTCACTGCCCTGTCATGCAGCACGCTGGTGCCTTTCCCTGCCCTCCTCTGTATGTGGCTGAGGATTTGAGGATTTGCCTTCTTCCTCCAACCTCGGTGTTACCGCCACCACAAATTGGTATGCCAAAAAGTGTATAGAGCAACTTAAAAAAATCGTATCTCTGGGATTCTGCTGAGGTTTCTCAGTATGACGATAAGGCTGTGCTGGAAGGAGGTCTGCCATGTGGGAATGTACCAGAGAAACACCAGCTTCCCAGGGTAAAAACCCTGGAAATCCACGGATAAAAAGGCCATGCAGGAGCTGTTATCGCACTTGTATTCAAGCAGAAGCGCAGGGCTGGGCAGCCTGCTGTTCAGCAGCCTTCTGGATATTCATCCCAGTCCCCAGCTGGCAGTAAATGTATTGTCGGATATCGCTCCAAAGTTGTGTAAGTTATTGCTTTCTTAGAGTGCTTTTATACCTGTGCGTATTTTCCTTCCTGTTCCAGCATCTTACAAAGCTCTCTTTGGAGGCGCACAGCATTGCTAAATATAGTTTTGCAAAATTCCAGGACACGTCTTCACTTGGCACATGAAAATTAGTTAACAGACTGTCATGAGACCTTTCTTTGCTCTCCCACTGTTCTCACTCCCATGACACCTGACGTATAGCACACGGGTTTGCGAATGGCCTCGGGTTTGCTCCGTGACTCACCGTTAATCAGGATGAGAAATAGCCTTCCCAGTTCATAAATTCAAGGTAAACTCAATTTCCCACATATTCTGTCAAACGGACATCAGCAGGCTGTTTATATTAATTCATGCCCTCTTAAACATTGTGTTACGGGAGGCGAGAAGAGGTGGCGGGGGGCTCCGGCGTATTGACAAACACGTTTGCACCTTCAGTTGCAGACCTGTTCTCCCTCTGCAGTCTCTGAGATGCATATGTAGCCCTCAAGCACAGTACAGATTGTTCAGTCGTCGAAACCACAAGCTAAATATTTGAGCTTCCAGCACATTAAGTAAACATGTCCTATCTGCACCCCAGCTGCAAGGAGAGATGCTGAATTTGGGGATGAGCTCGCTCCATTAAAAATTCATGAATATCCAGGGTAAGCCATGATCACTTAACAGGGGATTGCTGTAAATAGCTGTAGCTGTTGAGCAGTGGTATGAAATTAAATCATAGGGAACAATAGTGATTTAAATGGTATTTCTGGCTTTTTTATGGGGAAGGGAGGGGAGCACAGTGAGTGTTTCACAGCACAAATCACAAAGATGCCTAGCTCTCCCTTGGTACCGCCAGCACCTTGAAAAAAATCACAAAAGCTGAGCTGTTCTCCCCACAATGTTCAATGCATCGATGAAAAAACTTAGGGCAGAACTAGAGTTAAAGAAATGTTGATAGAGGAAGAGGGAGCCAGGAGAAATGAGTAACTGTGGATGTTGTGCAGGGTAGTTGTTCTTCGTTAGGTTATTATCACAGAGGATTGATTAAAACTCAGGATGGACAGCCATGTAGAAACAACGTGGTGAAAAACCCAGGTGTTTTCCTCTGCAGCAGCAGAGTACAGCACCAGATTTTACAGGATCCTTCCTTACAGCTATCTCACCTCTGCTTTGTTGGCATGCCCATCACCGAGCTCTTAAATTTCCCACCCACTGCTTTCCAGGTGGAGCTTTAGCTGGATTACTTTCAACATTTCTCTGAGTGCCTGGGGCATTACCAAGTTACTCCCGGGGACTGTGTCCAGCCTTCATGGAAAATGCACGGTGTCTTTCCGCCGGATTCTCTGGCTGTGATCAGCACCCATCGCACCGCACATCTCGCGCCTTGCTGAGGTGCACGTGTGCCTTCCTATTTGCTGACCAGCCAAGTGTTGCTCCCCACTCCTCGCTGGATAAATCTCCTTTAGGATTTCTTTTAGAAGACATTGTTGTTAGGAATGAAGTGTGGAAAAAAAAAAAAAAGGAGATAAATTCTGCACTCTGCCATGCATGGTGAGTTTGCTCTGTTGTTTGCAGCATTTCTATACATACGTGGCTGTGGATATCACATATACCTGAGCAACTTCTATTCTATTCTGTTCTATTCTATTCTATTCTATTCTATTCTATTCTATTCTATTCTATTCTATTCTATGCTATGCTATGCTATGCTATGCTATGCTATTCAACTCACAAACGTGAATAAGCTATTCACCAAATACTTTTGAACCACGGGACACTGCTCTCCATGTATCCCGCTGCACTCTGTGGGGACCGAGGACTCTCCCTGGTTGTGTTGCAGAGCTGGGACCTAATTCAGTTGTTTTGAGTTGTCCTGTAAGCTGCTGCTCTGGTCCTTTGAGCCCCACGACCTGCAGCCCAGAGGCTGCTGCTGCTTTGAGACAAGTGGGAGCATGAAGGATGAGGACTCCAGGTTTGGGGGTATGGCATTTCCCTCCCATTGGCCATAAAATGAAGCTTCTAAAAAAAGCATCTCTGAATAGTGCATCCCTGGAAAAAGAAGCCAGCAGGAGCCCCGTGGGCAGCTCCCGAACTGCCTCTCAGACTCCAGAAAACTAAGAGAGGAAACAGTTAGTGCAATAATCACAACAATCCACGTTACCCTTCCCAGTTAGCTCTAGCACAAAACTCAACTGGGCTCCAGAGCAGCAAATGCACATGCACGTGGAGGTGTTTAAATCCTCAGCACTGGAATAGAGGAATTAATTTATTTATTAAGATGCTTTTCTTCATTGTGCTGTGTTCTTGCAGTGTCTGGCTGTTCTCCCTCTCATACAGAAGGATTTTACAGCATTAAGGGGAAAAGCATCGAGAAAAGCACATATTTGTAGGAAGACTTCTAAGCTATTTATCTCCCAGGAGGGTAAAAAAGGGAGATTCTTTGTATCTGGGAACTCTTAAATTCATATTTATACGCATTTCCCTGGGGGCAGGATTTATTGTTAAATAACAATAGGGAAACAGCATGATTTCAGTGAAGACATTTGGGCTAGTGAATGTTGGAGTGAACTCTGTTTCAGTGTTACTATTCAAAGTCAGAGCTGCTTTTTAATTGCTTTAAAAGTACATCCTGAGCAGAAATGTCCCAACGCAGGCGCTGCTTCTTAGTGGCACCAGTGCAAATATGTCTTGCTTTACTGCGACCAAAGGGCTGCATGATGTAAGCCCCTGAAATTTTCATTTCAGTAATAAAAAAATCTGCTGTAGAAGGGAAATCTGGTATCAGGGGGCTCAGATCCTTTCAAAATCTTGTGTAACGCTGTGCATTTGAAGAGACCTGCTCCTTTCTGTTTTTCCTGGGGGTTGTCTGCTGACCTGGTGCGGGGCGATGCTGGCTGACGCCCGTCTGCTGGAACGTGTTGGGTACCTCTGGGGATGGAGCCCTCCCTGCGGATCTCATCCCGCTGGCAACGGGGCCATAATTGCCCCCGTGGTGAGCTGACTTGCCGATGCCCAAAGCCATCTGCCTTCGCCACGGGGGGGTATTTTATGAATGATGAGGAATCACCCTTGTCGCAGCAGCAGGCTTGTTTTAAGTGTCCTTTTCCAGCAGTTGCTTCTGCAAATGTGGCGGAGGCCTCCTCTTCTCTCTCCCCTGCTGCCTGCTCCCCAGGCTTTTTGTAGACCAGTGCTGAGGTCCCCATGGGCTCCTGCCTGTTTTCCACAACAGCAGGATTTGTACCCTTAATGCTCAAGAGTTTTCCCACCTCCACTCTGTAAGTGACATTTGTGTCACAGAGCCCTGCTGTAGCTCTGTGCACATCCCTGCTCTTGGGTAATCCAGCTTCTTTCTTTCCACTGGGGAAATAGTTTCCAGGCAGTCTCAAGGCTCATTTAAAGAGTTAAATCTTCACATGTCCCTAGTACCACTCGTCAGACAGGCAAGGGTAAGGGACAGGGAAACCTGACCAGTCAGGTACCAATTTATCCCAAGCCCCATCCTTTCTGTGTTACCCAAGGGGAGACCTGCTTAAGGCACAGTGATGTGGAGCTCTGTGCCGAGAAAATTTCCTTCCTACCCCCATGCAGAAGAGCTTTAGGGTCTCTGGGGCCACGGCAACGCTCTGACATCCATGAGCCCTCTTGGGCGAGCAGAGGGAGACTGGCTCTGCTGGGAAAGCCCACCGGAAAATCAGCAAAGCCAGCGAAGAAACCCAAGCTAGGAGTTAGCAGTCGCAGATCTACTCTTTGCACGTCGCCCTTTGGTTGCTTCCCATCTGCAGCATCCACCGATGGCCTCCCGTCCCTACTGCGGCTGCTCCGGCCGCTGCTCTGGCACATGCGGCAGCTTGCGCTGTTGTCCGAGTGCCAAAGGGAATGTCTAATAGGGTATTGTTTGCGTGTGTTCCTGAGATGGAAGTGATTAACATAAAATACGTAAAAGGATCATGTCAGGAATTCTCTCCAGATCTGCACGGTTAGCGAGCCACTCTGTTTCGCATTACAGAATTACAGTATGTTCTGTAACTGCTTGGTGTTGGACACAGATTTGGGTCTCTTTCTCCAGTGTTTACAAACACGGATGGGAGCTGAGCAAAAAATGCAGCCAACTGCACATGTATTTATGGACCTCTATTTGATCAACACACACACACGTAAGGGTACTTACGTTGACTTCATATCATGGCGCATACCGGTGGGTCCTCAAATAACCCGGCAGGGCTGAGCTGCTCACCCCCATTTCAGATGCAGGTGAATGACCTTTGAAAAGCTTGGCAACTTTTCTTGCTCTTCATCAAGAGCCTGGAAATGTTGTTCCTTAGAGCTCACAATTAATTCAACACCTAAAATATGTGGAAAATAGCTGCAGTGAGCTGGTGGGAAATTCAAATGGTCCCAGGCGTGGGAGCCAATCAAGCTGCTAAAACATAAGGTAACGCTCAGGCTTGGATCTCCAAAGTGTGATCTGTTTGTCAGCATGGTTACATTGATTCCTGTCTCGTGATCCTCTCACACTAAGTGGCCAGGGACGTCTCCCTCCCTCTCCATGCTGTAGAAGTGGGTTGAGTGGAGAATCACTAAAATAAAGGAAGGGGAAAAAAAAAAGAAATCAAAACAAAGCCAAAACCCCAAAAAGTGCTATTGTGAAAGTGTCAGAACAACTGTCCTGGGGCTAATTTTACCCTGGGTGTAACTTTACTGACGTCAATGTGAAAAGGCCTGATTGACCCCTTCATTGCAGCAATTTTAAGTTGAGGCTTCTGGGAAAGTTGCAGCTATGGTAAAGCTCGGTTCAGCATGAGATGTCAACCTGGTGTGTGACTCCACTGATGTCAGTGGCCTCACATCGAGATTCATATTTCCCATGGGAAGCTCTGAGGAACGGTAACCAAAGTGCACAAAGCATGACCCTTGTCGGGTGGTCTACCTTTGTGTCTGGACAGACAGAGCAGCCCATTGCCCTGAAAGCACTAGCCAGACCTAATACCTGGTGGACCTGAATAGGACCCTTATATCTAGATGCGGGGGACATTTTTGGAGCAAGCCCAGTGCTCTCATTCTCCTCTACCTTGACCAGACTGGCATCTTTTGGAGAGAAAGCAATGTTCTTCATTGTGAAACCTTGTCTTCCCCAAGATTTCAAGTTTCTCTCTGCTCCTGCTTCTTCTCTTAATCCTGCAAGCTTAGCCTCAGCTTGTCCCACTCCAACTTTCACATGGGACCTCCTCCTTTTCCACCTAGTTCTATCACTCCACAAAAATTCAGCTGGCATCTTTCTGCTGCTAGCTTTCCAGCCTTGTTCTCTGCTCCAAAAATGGCTCAGAGATCTCCTCAGCTGACCAACATGGCTAAAGGAATGTGTCTTCAGTTTTCTTTTCATGTTTGCTTCTTTCTTTGTTGAATGTCAAGGATAGCATAGCCAATACTGCCTCCACTCTCATCCATAACATCTGCGTGATCTTTATCCTGGTCGTCTCTGTGCCCTCTCATCCAGGACATGGTCAATTCTTGTAGACTTTCTGCAGAACGTCTCTAATAGACACAGTGGGACTCCTCCATTCACACGGTTATATCTCCCATCCAGGTTCTCACTTCTTGTCTTGCCTTCTGCAGTACCCATTCCTCTGGTCTTCACATGCAGCCTTGCTTCAATGAAATCATCTGGCACACTGCTGCAAAAGTCATTCTCTCAAGCCCTTTGCTTGACCCTGTCTTGACTGTGATCCTTCTCTTAGCAGCCCTTCAAAAGCTCCTCTTTCTTTATCCCAGCAATGAGAAGAAGCAAAGACCAGGATCTAACACAGCCCCTTTTGGTCTAACCCTTTTTCAGTACTGGAGGTCAGATGGAGAGATAATGAGCCTCCTGGTGCAGCCCGATTGCTCTTCTTTTTCACATTTGTGAAGAGCTCTCTGCAGCTTGAAAAAGTTGTTTTCTAAATATCTTTCAACCTCTCCTTTTATGGTGGTGGCCAGTATTGTCCTACTGTTTATCTGTCTTCTTCCGTTGTCTCTCAACTGAACAAGGTCAGTCTTCTTGTTCAGCCTTTCTGTGGTGCCTAACGCAACAGGCCCAATGTCTGCACCTCCCAAGCACTGTCATAATACATGCAGGCAACAGTAATAAAGTAAAAACTGTATTGATTTCCATGGAAAGCATGAGAAGAAAAAAAAATCTCTCGATCTGCAACAAGCTTAGCCAAATGTGAGGATGCTGGAAAGAATCCTGATTGCTCCTAAAGTCATAGCAAATCTCTCCCCTGCTTCCACAGTGATTTCATCCTTCTAAGTTAAAGGACTCTGCATCTCATTTACTTTCCCTCTTTTTATTTATTTTATAATTGACTTTTTGAACTTGTGGCTGAATTGGAGCCAAAGCTGAGAATGACCTAATTCCAGCAGCACTTCTAGGATGTGAAGGCCTGGACCTTCCCAGTGTAGAGTCTCTGTGTCAACTTTGACATGATGTTCAGACAGTTAAAGAGAGCCTGTGAGTCACCCAGACTAATATCCCTGTCCTTGGGAGCGTGGTAGAGCTGGACAGGGGACTTCTTCATTGCTGGCGTCCAGGAGAAGAAGTATTGCCCACGAGTTCCCACGGCAATGGGTAAAATGTTTGCCCTAACATGTGTAAATGACTGCATTTTCGAAAGTCTTCTTATTCAGCAACTAGTCAAATACTTTCTTGGCCTTTTACTTTTGACTAAGGTAAACTCTAGGGGGACAGAGTTGTGGCTGGAGATGTCACTGCTGGCTTTTTGGTCTGGGAGGGAAGCAGGGGAGCCATCTGCATGTTGAGTTGAAGACAAGATGGAGCTTCTGCTTGCATGGATTTCAAGTTCACTTGGTTTTTAAAATAGTTAAGATAAGTTCTAAATCTTCATAAAACCATTAATATGAATGGTTCTACCTTGGTAATCTATAATGATTGCTTTGTTTGGGGAGTTTTAGCAATAGTGGGAGTACATGAATAAAGACACAGATTTTAGATGATCTAGAGTCCCCAAATCCATTCACTTTGCAGAACTATGGCCCATGGCCCTTGCAAGACTTATACAAAATAACATGAGCTGTAGAGCTGATGTGTGATAGCTGGAGGCTGTGTACCAGTTTGAAAAGCCAGCTGGGCTGAAAAGTACATGCTTGCTTGAAAATCTTTCTTTGTAAGAAATTGTTCTAATGCGTAGGAGAAAAATCCACAGGTGAAACCAGGTAGCACATAGTGCATTTTTACACGTCATGTTTCTTTATTACAGTGAAGATGAGCTAGTTTCCTGCTGGTGGAAAACAGGTCTGCAGAGAATTAAGAAGCACTACCTCAAGATATGTCCCCTGTAAGTCAGAAGAAAGGGAGATACCGTGGTGCTATTGAAAGGGAAGGGTCAGTTCCCTGAGCAGCATAGCCAGATCGTGGGAGTCAGTCATGACCATTTCCAGCAGCTCCGGATGTGACCCGAAGCCATTTTGGCTCCTCTACGAAATTAAGCACTTCCGATAAGTTGGAGGAAAGCTTGGGCTAGGTTTTATCTAATGCTCAGATGCTGTGCAGGACATGAAGGGTCTGATCCTCACCTGCTGGAAATGGGAGTAACACCACTGACTCACACCGCTCCCACTTCTGGGAACGCGGCCCGAATTACTCGTTTTGCTACACGACTGTTGGCAAAACACAGCATTCACCCCCAAATTGCGAGGGAGCTTGCTACCATTCAGCGAGTTTCCAGCGCGGCGTACTTTGGCCCCATCACACGCTGCTAATCTCTTCAATGATTTATGTGCTCTTTTAAGTTTTAATTCTCCCTCTGTCATGAACCTTCCTCACTAGCAAGTTGACAGTTTAAATTAGTGTTTAGACATGGCTTTCATAATGTCAGCTTTTGTTTTGTCTCAGTCATCTGTTGGAATTCCTTCCATTGTATCTGAAGTGACTCATGACAATAAATGACTTCTTTCTTCTTTTGTTCTTAATCGGGGAAGAATGGAATGAACCATGCAATATTTGTAAAAGAGCAGTCTTAATTAGTCCTCAGCTGTAGCTAAAGATGCTTGTCTTGTCTCTTTAGCATATTAATGCAGGAAGCCATGCGTTCACGTGGGCAATTGCCATGTTCCTGAAAAGCCTTGTTACAAGCCAAATTCTCCAGCGTAAAGGTATTCCCCCGGCCGATTCTGCGCTGAGCCCTGCCAAATGAGGAGCCTGTGCCCCGGGGCCATTGTGTGAGGCTGCTCAGGCCTGCGAGGAGAAAAACGGGCACATTTTAGAGTGACTCATCTCAAGGATTGGGTTTCTTTTTTGTTTTGTGCCTCTTAAAGGTATAAACTCTCTGTGGGGAAAGCTGGACCGTCACCTCGAACCTCACCGCTGCTGCCTGTGCCATTTCCCTGCTCCGAAGGTGGTGATACTCACTGATGATGGACCCCCAAATCATTTCTGTTTGCACAGGTTTTTTCTTTGCACTGTTTAGGTAGCTGAAATACCTGAGTGCTAATGAAAGATTTGGGTGGGAGCATGTAAGTTTTTTGCAGAAAATTAATAGTCTTTTATGGAAAAAATACTGTTTTGTGCAGAAATGCAAAAGGCTGTATCTTGCATTGCCAGAACAAAGTTGCTGAGGCCATGTCGTCTTTCATAGGCTCCTGGAGCTAGTGAATGGCAACAGCTTTCTTCTTTTTCTTCTTCTTTTTTTCTGTTTGTCGCTTGGGAGAAGAAGATTGATTCTCTAAGAAAGTGTGGGAAAATTGCATTGCCAGCTTGCCTCCCTGTTCGTTGCTCGCTTTCCTAGTCCATGTAGGGCCATGCCCACAGTGCCAAGTTATGCGGTAATTGTAAAAAGCAGCTAAATAAAGGTTTAGGTTGAGAGCTGACTTTTTACTGATTGTGTTTTGAAGAAGGGCTACAACGTGGGTCTTGGGATGTATTTGGAGCTGTCATTGAATTGCAGGCAGTAAGTCTCCTTTCCCTGAGACCTCGCTTGCCTGGCGGTCTGGGAGTATGGCTTGCATGCTTGTGTTACTGGAAAGGGGTTAGGCTCCCATTTACCAACATGCTGCCCATCTGTCTTCTCTCCAGTTTTATGGCTAATTCTGACATAATGAAGCAGCCTGGGTACATCCCATAGAGCCTGCTGAGGTGCTTCTTATTTTAGGTTGTTAAAGGAGATGCTGCCACAGAGCAAAGCACAACTGCAGGGGGTCAGAAGGAGGTGTTTAACAGTCAGCGCTCAACAGAGTGCCAGAAGAGGTCATTGGGGACCAATTTTCTCAAGATCCATGAGAATTTCTCCAGATCCTTCCCAGAGAAGATGATGGTATTTTGCAGGATCTGACCCAAAGTGGGTGCTTCTTGGCAAAGGAAAAATGAAGCACAGATGAACAAGGCTGTGATGAGAACACTGGTAAGAGCTGGGTTCAAGATGCCATTTGCTGTGCATAACAACAGCCTCGCTGAACCTAGAAACATATGAATAACACTACGAATTCTTCTGTGCCAGTACATGGTGCTCTTTATTTTAATAGTCTGTTTATATATACGTACAGCTATTTTTCTTTTGCCCAGACCTTGTAACAAAACCAAATGTCTTAATGAACACAAGGAGAAAGCAAGCAGCTGGAGAAAGACATAAAAGTGTACAAAACCAACAAAGTGCTGGGAAAACCATTGCAACTTTATTCAAAGTAGTTTCAAAAGTAAGTTGTGCCTCTGGAATTGGGCTGAAATAAGTGCCGTGCTGCTTTCCTTCTGTGCTCCAAAGCAATCCATGTTCCCTGTCAGTGCTGCGGTCTCATGTAGCCTCCAAAAACATTCATACAGTTAATGGTGAGCAGTGCTGTCACCAGGAGCATAACAACCATGGTCTTCTCTCCAGCTCTGCCCCCCACCTCTTGCTAATGAAAGTTTGGCAGATCAGTATTAAGGAAGTCAAGATTCTCTGGGAGAGGTGGTATAGTTTACTGGCCTGATTGGTAAAACTGAGGAAAACAGATCGTGTTTGGGACACAAGCTGTTCTGCAGGTGCAGCAAGGTTTTGAGCAAGTACACAAAGCAGCCTTGGAAATCTGGGGTTTTGCAGGCACAGATCTTCTGAAAGTATAGTGTTACGCCTCAGAGCAGACTTTGCGCAACAACTCTTTATTTTTAATCTATGGAGATTGCCCGTTCTTTGACCGTCTAACAACTCACAGTGAATTTCAAAGGAAATCGTAAATTTGCAATGACAAGGCCAGGGTGTGACAGTACAGGATGGGTTCTTTCCCTGTAAATGAGCTGGCACGTCTTTATTAACTCCCAAGGAGTACTTTTTACTTGCACAACCTTGTAAATCTCTGGTTTGTCAAAGGACAGAGGTTGGCTAATATTGACTTCTTCTACAGCATTGTCAAATGTGTTCTTAGCTTGTCATCAGCTGAGGTCAAGTTTTCCTTCTGTCTGTGTTTATACTGGATTGGGATGAACAGGTCCTGACCACGATCAGAGCACCAGGGTGATTGTAGCATGGAAGTGGTGTATACTCCTGGAAAAGTCATCCAAAGAGTTTATCAGTTTGGCACAGTATTAAAGTGACTGGGGTTTTGCAGAAAACCTAGTAGATTTGGATGCCTTTGAAATGTAGAGGAAGTTAGGGCTGATCTACACACGTAAAGACTTGTAACCCCTTCTGCAAAACCAGATAGTTTTGTAAGGGCCTCTTAACCGGCACTTCATTACGGCTTTTCCATTGGCCTCAAAGTCAATGTTAACCTTGGCCCCGATGCAGAGAATATTGACTTTCAGGGTCAATAAATCTGAATAAGGATCAAATTGGAAGTCATGTTTGCCTACTTTATTACTCCTTTCCAGTGCAATTACTCTTTACACAATGCAAGGACATTCTGCACATTTTTCTTCTTGGCCATTTTGAGGTGCATTACTCTTCCACTAAGAGCCTGTGGTTTCCAAGACTCAGCTTTTTTCTCCAAAGTTTTCTGTCACAGCCACCTTGATTTTTGTGTTATTTATCTCCTTCCACAAAAGACGAACACTTTTTTTTTTTCACATCGGTTCTAGCTTGGATCCGTGTAAAACGACTGCCTCCTTGTGTAACTGGTCGTATCGCCACCTCCTGTGTCCAGAAACGGCACGCGGTTGTGTGGGATGCCGGAACCACAAAAGGTTTTCAGATGTCCAGGATACTGAGCTGTGTTGCTGAACCACACGACCTATTATGCAGTCATTTTCCATGCTCGGCGGTAATACGAAGGCTTGCTAGCACTGTGCGCTTTCCGCTTTGTTTATATCAGCCAATACCTACAGAATTTTAATGAGCGTATAGTGAGTTGCCTATATAAGTAGTACATGGCAGGGTGTGTACCGTTCCCATAATGAGGCATATATAACGCCTGGGGCTATGAAGGCAAGAAGCCAAAGGATGTTATTATTGCCATTATAAATTGTTTTCAAAATAAATAAGATACAGAATGTTTCGCTTTGAAGAAAAAAAAGGAAGGTTTGTGCTCTGAATACTGACCGGGATGGGGGTGGGAGCAGCAAAGAGGAGAAAGAAGGGCGGGTTGAGCTCTAGCCTTTTGAATTGAGTCACTTCTGTTGAGCACATGTGAACTCAGCGTACACATGTTGCTGGGGCTACAGCCAGGCCCAGATGTGTCCAGGATGTGAAGGAAGATTGGGGGCTACCTTCTGCAGTGAGCAAAGGTAACAGAGGGAGGGTCCTGCACATCTTTTGTCCCATCACCCCCATGAATCCATCCTGGACCAGGCTCTGTAATTGCGTGCACGTGCACAGGCTCCCAGGAGATGAGATGGGGAAAGTGGTGCTCTTCATTCAGAAGGATCTGCCCATGCCCTTGTTGCTGGTGTCCTGAGTGACTGGTTGAGTTGTATTTGTCCTCTGGGGATCCTGTACTGGGTTCCTGCCTTCTGCTCCCTCACTGCTGTGGTGTGAAGGTGACCAGGTTTGTCACTTGTGTGGTAAAGACAGAGAAAACCCTGTATCCTATTTGCAGGATTCAGGATTAAATAGAATCCCTTGAAAAGTAGAAAGGTCCTTGTTCCACAACTGTTCAGATCAGTAAGAGACATCCAGCCAACCTGGTGGGAGGTGCCTGTAATGAAAATAATTCATATCATGTAAGTCCTTTGCCTCAGCTGCAAAGTCTTCATGTTTGGCCTTTAGGAGGACACGAACCCCAGACGCTGAATGCAGGTAATTACGGAAGGCTGTCCAGTGCACAGGTTGCACTGTGGTCTTCAAGGTTGGCTCTACCAAAGGACGGGCAGACAGCTCCACGGCTTGGCCTTTGTGGAGCAGCTGATTTGGAGAGCAAGATTCATCCCATGTTTCAGCTGACAAATGCTGGGAACAGCTCCCAGGCAAAAGTTGGTGAAGGAAACAAATGACAAGGGATGGTGTGACGCATGCAGGAAAACTGCAGAGCAAGGTGCTGAGAACATCGTTTCTCTAGTGTGGCAATGGACGGCAGCCTGTGGGAAGCAGCATCCATGGAAGGGCAATAACCCCATGACCATCCTTAGGCAGAAGGTAGTCTCCAAGTTTGCGTGTGATTAACATTACATAAAATGTACTGAAAAGGAGAAGGAAACACCACGAGCCAACTCTGTTTTCTGTCGGCCCCTTGACTTCAGAGACAGAAGGAAAAGATTAAAATCATTAACAATTGGAAAAATCCAGTTTATTCTGTGCATTAGCACTGCTGGCATGCAAACACATCTTCAGAGAGCAGCTGTTGTCCTAGCGCACTTTAATCCTTCCAGAAGTAGCATGACAAGATCCAGTAGGTGCACTACACTTTCCACTGTGAGCTCCCTGGTATTAATAAACCGGACCACTTTCCTGGGCAAAGGTTAGCCTAGTTCTTCTACGACATTAACTTTCTGCTCTCTTAGTTACTGCTGACTGTACCAGAACACCCTCAGATATTTACAGAGTTTGGTGTATGATGGGGCAGTATCCAAATAAAGCTGGCAGCAGAAGACACCAAAAAAAGCCACTTTGGAAGCAGGATGAGAAGAAGAGAAATAAAAACAAACCAAACCAACCTGCTCTCAGCCCTTGACACCAGTGCTGACTCCCTCTTCCCCGTGATTTCTTGGTTGCTCTTGTGACTTGCACCTAAAAAGGGAGAGGAGGAATCACCTTGATCCCTAGGGCTAAATTTAGAGTCAGGGCAGCGGATGTCGAGTGGGAACATGATGGAGTGACTCAGATCAGTCCAAGAACCGCAGATGTGCATGTGCCTGTTTGTATGGCTCACTTCTTTATGACAGCCCTGGTTATATGACACAGACCTCACACTGACTGGGAGATACCGGTAAATATGGGCAGCTCTCCAGCCAGCTCCCAGCTGAGCGAGGATAGAGCTGTCGGAAACAGCCCTGGAGATCTTCCCAAGGAGATCAAGTCTGGACAGAGAAGTGGGAGAGAGGAGGATTAATCAAGTTTGTTGCTCACTCAGCTCAGTGCAGAGGGAGCTGTGTGAAATTCAAGATCCCATTTCCAATGTGTGGTTGAACTAGATGACACGAGAGTTGCCTCTTGGAGCAAAAATGCACATAGGGCATTGGTCTTGGAAGGTGTTCTTCATTAATCACCTTGGTAACATCGATAGCTCATCAGCCCAGGCTGTGCTCTGCTAAAATGTGATGTTCACCTTTTACCTGAGCAAACCTGCCCCTTTTATACTTCTTTGCCTGGGGAAGGGGATCAGGAGCTTCTTTGAGCCATGGCTGGTTTGGGTGTCACCAGCCTGGTGAGACTGAAGGATGAGCAAGCACCACTGAAACGGGGATGGAGAGAAGCAGAAAGGCACAGAAATTTGATCCAGCTCCCATTGGCAAAAGCTGGTGACACAATGTCTGTTGATTCTAGCAGAGATTAGCACACATCTCACAGGCAGGAGCAGGCATTTGTCATCATGTCATCAGTTTAGGAACCTCCAGCGTGGGAATCAACCTGCTTAACATCTGGATGGTGCTTTAGCAGTTGGCTTGACCTGGGAAAGCAGTTCATCCCTGTTCCTTCTGCCTGCAAAGATGGGTGAGCCCTTCGCCGAGGAACAGAGCCTTCAGTGAGGAGGTGTTTCATGAGCACATAGTCCCACAGATTGAGTTTCAGCAGCCCTGATCCACTGGCAAGAGTTTTCCTTGTCCAAGAAGAGCTTTGCCTTTGTTGCTGGGATTTTATTAGTAGTTTTGAGGATTTTTTAAGCAGCTATGACTGTTGCCAGAGGCTCAGAAGCATCTCAGCTCCTTCACCTTGAGCTTGTCCCCAGGAACATGGTCTAAGCTGGCCAGAAATGATCTGGAGTTCGGGACCTGACTTCTGCCCTTGGTGCAGAGACAGGACATATTAGCACTCAGCAAGGAGCTAAGTCGATGCTACTGGGGGGCTGAGGGTTTTAAAAGGTAGGAAGCTACTGAGGAAAATGGGTAGGTAATAGGGGTATGATGATCAGAAACCGAGGCAGGAGGGAAGATGGGGGGACCCTGCATGGTTCAGGTTCCTTTTTTTTTTTTTTTTTTTTTATTCCCAGTTTGGTTTGTGGTTTTGCATTTGCAGCTTGTAAAACTGTATGGAAGGAATGTGCAGCTGGGGGCTTTCGCCAAGTTAGTGTCAATTTGGGTTAAACCAGAGGTCCTGGAACAGAGCCTCGTTGGGAGAGTGGATGACTTACATTAAGACCAGAGCTTTCATTATTCTCCCTTCAATTGTGGTCATTCCCCGGGGACCCCATTCCAGGAGCAGGGCCCAAAACCTCTTACACCAGGCACACTGCAAACCAATAACCCGAAGGCAGGCCCTTCCCCTGCGGGCTGACAGCCCCCAAGATGCTCGGTGTCCTACCATTGTCCTGCTCTGGCCTCCAGCAACGGCTGTCCTGTCCTGTCAGCAGCAGTCCACGTGCTTCTCAGCTGGACCCCACCAGTGCTTGGGATTTGCTGCATCCAGGATGTTGACCACATGTTTCGTGAGGTGCCCAGCACGTCTTAGGAATGGTACAATGAAGACACTTTTCTTCCCTGCTCCCTGGGGATGCCGCTTCTGGATCATCTCCGCTATGTGCTTACTGCAGTCCCTGCGTGCTGTCAGCCCGACACAGGGTCCCTGCCAGCATCCAGAGACAGCCAGTGCTCCTCTGCAATCCAGTTTGCCTCCTTGGATACCACATTTTGTCTCCGTGCACAGATAAAGAGGCAATCTTCTTGCTTTCCTTCATTCCCATGGTTAAACCGTTCACAAGGGCAGCCTGTTTTGTGCAGGGGGATGACTCGCAACTGGGGTTTTCTCTTGTTCCCTCTGTCCTCACATGTAAAAAAAAATGAGTATACATCACTAGACAGCTGCCCTTCCCCAGGCCATGCAGAGCAGGTCGTCTCCAGGATGGTGTTTGTTTGGCCAAGTATCTCCTGGCTCTGTAGTCTGCATGTCGAAGGGATAACAAAATCTCAAATATGGCTTGACCATGCCTTCTGTCCACACTGCCAAGTGTACCCTAACCTTGGCTGGACTCACCTCCCTTTACCGAAGGCCACAAGGCAGGTACCAATCCTAGGGTAATGATCCCTCCTTTAGAGCTAGTGGGGAGAGACTGGCACCTCTGAAATCCAACTCATTCCAGTCTTAAATGCATGTTTAAGCTTGATGAGTTGTTCTCAGACTTGTTCCCCCCCTTTCTACTGCTCACAGAAGATGCCTGCACGGCTTGCAAAGCCCACGCTTGCCCTTGGGTCCAGGTGGTGTGAAAGAGGGAGCTGGGCTTGCACGATCTCTGTGCTTCATGTAGGTTTGGCCTCGTGTGTAACCAACGAGTTATGCTCCTTTTTGGGGCAGGACAGTTCTGCCTTATTGCCCTTGTCCAAACTTTGCCTACGGAGCTTTGCTGGACCTTTATGGTGGGAGGGGACCGGCTCCCCCCGCAAACTTGCAGGTGTTTCCTCAGAAGTCAAAGCTGCTTTGACAGCTTGGCTTTCATCACTTGCTCCTCAAACACAACCCGAGCTTACAAACCACACAAGTCTTCATATGCCCGTTATTTAGATTCCTGACTTAAACAAAGCAGTATGATTGCTATTACTGCAGGGAAGTAATTTATTCTTGTGGTTTATTTACAGGAGGCAACATGCAACCAGCAAGTCTAATAGCTCACCGTTGTTCCTGTATCAGTCCTTTGGTTGGCAACACTGAGCAACAGCAAACACATCATAAGGAACCACCTTTAATTATTCATATGCTCTCTAGGGGAAACAAAGATCTCTGATGAAGAGGAAATAAACAAAATATCTTTGAACTGTAAATCATGACTGCAATAGCTTTGTTCTTTGTTTCACCAGAGTTTTGTTTTATCTGAGATCATAATTTGTTTTCAGTGATGCACTAGATTAAATTAATTGAGGTTTAGAACAATATCCATTTCCTTTTGCAAGTGCTTTCACTGATGGCATGATCTTATCTGACTTGTTACCCCTGCTGGCTCTGTTTTCCTGACCTCCCCTTAGCATCACATGTTTTAAAGCTGTTTCTTTCTGTTCTCTCTCCCCCTCTCTCTCTCTCAATTTAAAAAGGGATGCATATTGTTGAAAACATCCCAACTCTTTCTCCAGCTATTACTTCTTTCCTATGGATAACTGGTGAGGTTCCCACGATTAGTGCAGTGCAACAGCCTCTTTCCTGCTCCATGACTCCTGGTGGACACCAGACAGACCTTACAGGAGGAGGCAAGTCCACCTGCCGCAGCACCTGGGCCAAGCACCCCAACAGAAGTCCCACTTGTGTGGAAGGAAGTCAATGGTTTGAGACCAGTGTCCCCAGCTGAGTGCACACCAAACTGGCATGGCCGTGTGAAAGAGATCTCAGGACAAACAAGTCTTTCTGCAGCTGGGAGGCCAGCCCTCCACAGTGAGGTGACAGCCTTGCATAGCTTGGACCTGCTGCCCTGGGGGGACTCTGGGCCCCCAGCTCTTCAGGCCAGTATGTCCAGAGGGTGTGGGACAGACGGAAAGTTTGGAATGAGCTTTTAGGATCCCTAGAGAAGATACATGTCTTTGCACTGGAAATAAATAGATGGGCTGGTGAGGAACCCTTAATTTCTAGTGTCCTCTTCTTGCTCTTTGTTCTTGGTGGGAAACAGAAACTTGATATCATCAAGGCAAAACATCCTTAATGCTGCCATTTGGGACATGCGCCTTTTCATTAGCAGCCATTTGATCTCTGTAGGGTCTGTTTGTGCTAGACAGAATCTCCCTGAAAAATACCTTGAACCTGTTGTGTTCTGGAAACATAAAACCTTAGAAACCCATATTTTGACCAAAGAGCTGAGACGATACAATTTATTTCAAGTCTCTAATCACTGATGATGGAGGCCTGAAGGAAGTTAAAGTATTGGTCTGGTTTACTAAGGGCTGGTAGGACCATGGGTCAGGCAGGTAGAGAAATCCTTTCTCCTCCTTTGCAAGATAGGGAAGAGCAAACAAAAGGGTGAAGCGGGCACCTGGTATCTGCAATATCACACCGCATTTTATTCGAGCCCCTCAGAGCAACGAGCCCTGTGCCAAAGCCAGTTGTGTGCAGTTACCACCATCAGGGATGGTCAGAGACTTCTGTGATGCCAATTGCTCACAATGGCCTGGAGAGAAAAAATAAAATCGATACCAACATGTTTTGCAGTGTCATTGGAAAAGGACAGTGATGCTTTTCTGGAGAAAATGTTGAGATCCGTTGCAGAGGAGAACTCCATAATAGTTGCTCTGTTGCTGTTTTATGTATGCTGATTTGCCTTAGTCTGAATCAGAAAATTACTGCTTTCCAGGGCATGGGCGCTTATACTTAATATACATTCTTTATATTATCTGCTAATAGTTTCTTTTTCATCATTCATATTCATCATTCATTATTTCTTTTCATAGAATAGAATCATAGAATCATTTAGGTTGGAAAGGACCTACAAGATCATCAAGTCCAACCATCATCCACGCCCACTAGACCATGGCACAGAGTACCTCATCTATATGTTTTTTTAATACCTCCAGGGATGGTGATTCAACTATCTAGCTTGCTTCAAACATTGTATTTTATGACAAATTATTGATGAAAAACATATATAGCATTTCCTAGATCTGGTGGTTTAATTATAATTTAATCCCACAAAACTGCTAAAGATGTTGCTCTTGATGATGACAACTGTGATTTGACATCTGTCAGTTCTGAATTCACTCCATGCTTATATTGCTCAGTGTTTTCATGATTAATATTATTAAACTCTATCCCTACAAAGAACTATTGTATATAAATAGTTGGCTTTATCAGAAGGGTCTGTAATTTTGCAAAAAAACTTGAAATCAGCTTATAGTATAATTATCTAATTAAGGATTATCTATAGAAAACCTTCTGCAGGCCATGTCAGGACTTTGTATAATGTGAATAGCATTTCAGAAATACAACTTAGAGAATCATGAGACTAGGTTGATTTGTCTGCTTTCAATTTTAAAAAATCAATATGACTCTAAAGAAAGGAAATAGAATTCAGATTTTGAAATTTTATTTGATGCTTTTACTGGTATTTTGCTCTTATCTGCAGCATACAGTGAACCATTGATTGTTCCAAAACATAAAGGTCACAGGAGTTGAACTATAATGTTATTTCCATAAAAATATGTACAAAACAAAATTGAAATCCACGTACATGTTTTTGCTAGAAATGCTTAGGCACTCATCCATTCAGTGAAGAAGCTTTACCCAGTTAGCTATCATCTCACAACCCAGTTAGCTATCTCAAAAAAAAAAGCATCTCCTATGTGTAGGGCTTGAAGAGATAGATACTTTCACAATCAATATTCAGTTACAAGTATCACAAAGAAGAATTTGGCAAATGCTTTCAGCTAATGAGTAAATGAGAGAAAATCGTGATCTGCTTGTGTATATTGTGAAAGTAGAAAAATCGGCTCAATTTGCTCAATAAATTATTCATTGGAAGTTACTCATTCATAGCTAACAAAAATGCTTCCTTCAAACATTTCATCTGTTTGGTGTTTCATATGCAAGAGAAAACTGATTTTACAATCTCTGTCATTCCTTCAGCTGTTCTAGAGAAAATCTCTAAAGAATTAAAGTCCTTATTCTCACAGGAAAAGGAAGCCTCTCTTCTGCCATCCCACAAATAAAGAAAAATTATTCAAAACATAATATACCCCAGAATTTTTTTTTTATTTTTTTTTTTTTTTTTGGCGGGGGGAGGAATCCAGTGAAGAATCTGTCAATACAAGGCTAGAAGCCAGGAAAGTATTTGGTAGCACACAGAAAATACTGAGATGAGCATGTTATCTCTTCCTGGTGTTTTAGCTTATTTGTTCTCATTTAGTAACTTTGAAAATGCAGCTAGCTCTAGGGAAAAGATTTTGGAGTGGTTAACATATCTTCCTTCCCATGTGAATTTTCCCAACACTGCTTTGAACAATATTAGAAGAAACGTAGCAGGGAGAATTAGCAATTAAAGGACTGTCACTGTCATCACAGCCAGTTGAATGTTTGGAGCAGAGTGACAGTAAGGGCAATTTAACTTGCATCGGAAGAGAACTTTGAGGCTTGAGAAGTCTGGAACTTCTCCAAAGGGATCAAATATGACTGGAAAAGTTGTTGACAGAAGCTGGTACACATTATGTATGCTGCAGCCTCCTGGTGACTTACTAAGCTTAGAAATAAAAAAATAAATAAATGACAAACAGAATAAAATAGGGAGAAATGAATTCATACTTGGAGCAGTTTACACATCTAAGTGTGGAGAGTGAACTGTTAGAGGAAACTAGTAGGATGGACAAGAAGTCCAGGAAACCAGACAATATTGACATATTTTCTTCTATGCATTCAGAAATAATCCTAGAACATTTTCTTAAAAAAACAGAATTTACACGAAACCATTTTCCAGAATCTTCTTGTAACTAATGCCTGAACTGCAGAGCTATGCTGTGTGCAAATAGAGAAATTATGAATATTGCATAAATTAATTTCCTCAGTACCAAGTCGCACGTATATTTTCGTGCTGTCATTATGAAGCTTCTTGTCTTCATTTTGTTATGTCAAATTACTAATGAATCAGTGACAATTTTATGTGTATTACAATAAAAGGGACATTTATTTCTTTAGAATATACCACATTTCTAATTAAGATGATGTTTAAATAAGGCAATACAATGCGTTCATGCATATCTTAAGTCTAACTTTCTATAATAAAATATCCAAGAAATTCACCAGTGCATTCAACATTTGAGTACACCAGCGGTGACCTTTACTACTACCTTTTTAACTAAGTCAGGACAATTATGTCATACCATCTTTTTGCTTATATGGATATTTCTATTAAACAGAAAAATTCCCAAACAAAAAAAAAATGTGGACTAATTTGGTGAACATTATATTCATAGGAGTGTTTTACATTTTGGACATGTGGTGGTCCATTAAAATCTTGACACCATCAGGGAGTTAAAGACTTCACAAGTTATGTAAGTAATTTGAAAAATAAAAATGTCTTCAGTTTTTCCTTATTTCTTCCCATTAAGTGCCTAGAAAGATCATACTTTCTAAGGGCCCTGCCAGTTCTTATTTGGACCTGAAAAATAGTAAAATAAATTCATTTTTTGTAGTTGGACAGTTACTTGAAGTAAGCAAGTCTCAAGTTCTATATGATTTGAATATTAGTTTAGATATGAAATAGTCTGAGACAAGTAAGTGATATAAATGATAGAGAATCAGAAGCAAAGCCATTGCTTTCTTGTGTACAACACAATGTTATTGCTTTATAGAAAAGTTATAAGCTATTTAAAAACAGAAGTAAAAAATGCTTCCATCATGTTAACTTTCATCCATTTATTTCATAAGAAAAGATTGACTGATAGATGCAGCCATTAGGCATCATTTTTAAGTCTGAAGGTCAAAGTGAAGCAGTTAGGCTGAAATAAAAAGTGGAAAGTTAACTAGTAATAATTTTCAGGAACCAATCTATTATAATAGAACAAGATGGGAGTGGTTATGAGATATTGAAGGCAGTAACTGAAAGACTTCATCTGGAGACTCATGAAACTGTATTTACAATGTCAGAACCTGGACATTTAGAAGATACTCCTTCTCCACGGAAGGAGAGTAAGATGGTGCTGATTCCAAGATTACATGTCTTTCCAAAATTGTCATAGAGCATAAATCATACTTGAATGTGACTAGTGAGAGAAGAAAAGCTTGTTATTCCAACTGCTCACCTATCACTGTCCACCAGTGCCTGATCGTAGCAAGCACTGTAAAGGAGTAATTTACTTAGGATGGCTTCTCCTCCTTCCTTCTGTCATCTGTGTAGATATTGTTATGCTAAAGCTTTATTACTTTAAGATTTACTTGAAAAGAGAAGCTAAAATTAAAGTATATATAAGTCACAAAAAGTTAATAACTAATGCTTTCTGATATAGTTTTTTGTAATATCTGATAAAAGTTTGGTATAATCTGTCCTATAAAATGTGTGTCAATTTATCCTCTCATTGAATATTTGGGAAATATTCTTTTTCTGCTGAATATCTGCAAAATTTTAGATTACTGTTTTGATATGTAATAAATCGGGTTGATTTTGATCATCAAATAATAATGATTTAGTCAATATTCTGCAATTTTTTTAAAAATCAGAAAGACTAATAAGATAGAAGTTACATATCAAATAAAAGTCTTATTTTGGTTAGCTTTTTAAATCTAAAATATGTGTAGCAATTAAATATTTAAGAGTGTCCAGCTTTGGAGATATTCAAAACAGAACTGCACAGAGCCCTAAGCATCCTGCTTTAGCTGGCCCTACTTTGAGCAAGAAGGTTGGTCTAGGTAGTTGCCAGATGCAGCCCTTCCAGTCTCAAAGATTCTGTAATTGTTTGATTTTATATTTAAATTTAATACTCAAATATTTGCTTTTGCAGATTTAACTACATTTTTACACCATTTTTAAATATAGTTTGGTTTCCATAACAATACAATTTAAAAAAAAAAAAAAAAAAAAAGGGAAAAAAAGCTATAAAGCACTTCTTTTTCCCCTCCAGAAATCTGGTGACAGTGAGGTTGCGGACTACTTTAAAGAAATGCGATTTCCCAGATTTCAAATCAAATCAGTAAAATGGTAATAATTAATGTGGTAATAATAGTGTGGTAATACAAACTTACACAATATGCGTGCTTACAGTATCCTGACTGAAGTAAAAAAGTCTACTTTTAATAACTGTATTTTTGTTTAAAGTGTGAACTATTGGGATTACTCTTAGTTGTTACAGATTAAAAAGAAATATTTTGCACACCTGTGATTCCCCCCAATTTCCATTGATCGTTTCAAGTATTTGCCATTGCTGTACTTCTAGAATTTCTTTTCAGAATAGCACCATAAATGAAAACCATATTAACATATAATATTAAATGAGTATTAGGATCAAGTCACAGAAAAACAATGGTCCTGTGCTGTGTGATAAAGTGTGTTAACTACAAATAGTTTCAATCAGAGGAAAGCAACTGGGAAAAAGTACATTAGGAGCCTGAATAAAAAAGCTGTTTGCAATCAGTTACAGCTGAGTGCAACAAAAATTACTTTCTAGGGATCAAAGGAAATTAATGATTGACCAGTGTAACCAGAACATCCCACAGCATGTTAAATATTTAATATCATGCTACGTCTGCCCAAAACAATCTGAGGTTTGGCATATATCCACCAAAATAGCTCATCGCTAATTAATTTGGCATGTCATTTTGCATAAAATTAGTAATTAATACTAGTCACCATTCACTATAGTGAACTTTTTTCAGTTAAACATTCAATCTCAGTAGTTTCAAAAGCTTGATTAAATGGTCATTTTTTATTATTCTTAGAAGACAACCTGCACATTGAAAAAGGTATTGCAGTCAGAAGGAAGGATATATCAAAGTTTATAGACCAAATTTATTTGAGGTTGTTCAAGGTCAATGAATTTTTTTCCCTCCACTTGCTTGAAATTATGAGTAATAGAATATGAATAACTGGTACTCCAGCTGAAATGAACTATGGTGATGTGTAACACTATATTTAGCTGTCTTTTAAACTGTTGCAGTCTCATTTAACAGGCTCCAAATTGAACCTGCATTCTCCACCATTTTTGAGGCAACATTTGCCCTAAGGTTTTGCAAATTGATTTGAAGAATCTCAATTATTACTCAAGATGCAGAAATAACACAATATTTGGAGGAGCACTTAGGGTAACCGTTGTAAGCAGTGGTTTTGAATAATCAAAAAGAAAAATCAAGTAAAACTTGGAGTTTGCCTCGTGAAAAAAGAAAAAAAAAAGGATTATTCTATGAAAAAAGTGGGGCTTTTGTGTCATTTTCCTGATCTGTCTATGCCCCCAAACTGAAGTTTGTAGCTGTAGTAAAATACAATTTATTCTGAGCAATTGTGCAATCCCAAACCCCAGGCACTGAAATCCTATAGTTAAAAAGTCCAGAGAGTCATTGAAAGCTAACATTACTCTGTGAAGGTCTGCAATGAGCAGGAACAGCCTTGTAGCAGAGAAGTCAGAGACTGGAAGATCACTAGTAATTAAATTAGTAGCAGTGAGCCCAAGGCCATGTTTCTTCATCTTCTGTTTCTCCATCTTCTGTTTCTCGTATTGCCTCTCATTTTTTCTGTGATACTCTTTTCATCTTTCCTATTCCTAATTAACACTTGTTAGCACTTTTATTTTTTTTTTCCCTTGGCTTCTTTCACTTTTTAAATTCTTTCATATAGTTTTGTTTTCATTCTTCTTCGTATGTGTGATTTCCCTGTTGGCTTAGCTCTCCTTTCATTTTCTCTGGTCTTTTCTTCTATTACCTTCCTCCCTTCACTGTTACCTTCTCCTTTCACTTTCTGCTTCCTTTCATTTGTTGTGCCATGTGTCTAACTTCTCCTTGCTTAACTGTATAGGTTCTCTGTCAGAAAGGACTCCTCCAGCACTTCTGATAGTGCTTCCTTGTTCCATGTGAACCATTTGAGTGGTGCTATTCAAAGGAATGGTTTTTTGCTATTCTACCAAAAATTTTTATATTCTTTTCCAAACTATGTAGTTCAGTCTGCTCTAAGCACATATTTTAGGATTGTAGCTGCAGTAAAATGTCATGACAGCAGCTTAAACGACGACAGTAGTACCATATATGTTATAACCTACAGTGGGTCTAAATCTCTTAGTGTAATTTAGGATAGTTTTAGCAACTAGTAATCCACGTGTGCATTCATCTGTACTGAATTTTCCTCTTTAGAGGGGATGATGCAATGTAGTATAGTGATATGCAAAATGTTTACCAACTTAAACATATGTTACCATGCAAGCTCCCACTCTAGATTAGAGGTGGATTGCTTTTTCTTCCACATTATCCCTTTAAGACAGGCAGTGCAGGCCAATATATTTGAAAAGAGGGACTTCTCACACAGAATGAGCTTACAGGACAAGGTTATCCACAGTCTCTGAGCACATAGCATCAAACTGCCTTAGATTCATTCCTTTAAAAAAGACTAAGCACTCTGATCCTTCTAGGGTTTCCCCCCTTACCGTCAAGGGAAATATTGGCATGAGTGTCAGTAGGTGTTGACTTCTATAAATAGTGACTCTAGCAGGAACTTTTTTTACTGAGAAATTGGCATGTAAATGTTGTTCTGAGTGCTGGATTTGATTCTTGCAGTCTGAGAAGTTTTTCACTAAGCAGGATACCCTGGTTTGAGAGCCATGGGATAACAGAACTTCTGTTAGAGCTTTGGTTTTAAGCAGAGAGGGGTTTAAGGGTAAGGGAACTGTGATGCTCTAGGCTTTCATATCAAAATTTGGACAACAAGCAGTAGAGGGAACGTTTATTATTTCTGTCTTTACATTGTTGTCAGAATGTTTTGCACAGGAATATGATATTGTGAAGTGCAGTGTTACACACTGAAGGACTAAGGAATTTCTGTTAGAACTTGTTTTGAGCCTTATATTTTGGGAATATAAAAGAAGAAAAGAAAGAAGACCTGTCTTTATGAGTCAGAGGATATCAATGAGCAGCCATGAAAAAAAGAAATGCAATCACTGTGTGAATTGAGAAGGTATTTCCACTAGCAACAGAGAGAAAAGAAATCTGTACGTTGAGGAAGAATATTTTAAAAAAAAAAAAAAGTAGTAAAATATTTTCAGTCGGAAATGAGAAGTAAGTTTCTAATCCATGAGGAGAGGGTTTAGAACTGCTTTCCATGAAGGTAGGGTAGCTGGAAATAGAGATCAACACATGAGTTTAATTTATAAACTGTGGTTGCTTGTTATCAGAGGCAATAAGCTCATGATCTCTTCTGCACTTTCTATGGAACTAATGTAGAGGTGGCCACTTATTGGGAATTATTCATGTATCTGTCCTCATTATTCCCTGGTATTCACATTTTAGCTTACCTCTTACAGCTCACTTTTGGAGAAGGTCTCAGCTCTCTCCATTTTCTTGAAGTCCCTGATACCCTGACATAAAATCAATGGACATATATTCCCTCCAAACTTAATAATACTTTTACCACTTGGGTGAGGTTAGTAAGAAGCAGTTTATTTTGTCTTGCTGCATCGCTGAATGGTTTGCAACATTGCCTCCTAGTTCCTGATAGTTCAGGGAAATAAAAAGCCAAATTCTCATATCTCTATAATGTAGAGTTCACTCTACCACAGCTTGAATTGCCAGGACATGTTTTTTCATTGCAAAAGGAGATGTTTCATTTTTTGAACTTCAGGTGATTAATTATATCATAGCACATTAACAGAGTGCTTTATTCCTGACTAAGCTACATTTTCACTGAGATTTGTGATATATAGACAAGCTTTCCTTGACATAAAGCATGATTTATATACCATGACAATATAACTATTGGGGGAAAAATACTTTCTGTAGCCTAAAACTGAGTTTACAAAAATTAATCAAGAAAGAAATTTTTAAGCCAACTTTCCAAGTGAATCAGTGCAGTTATGGATTTATGCTGAGCTAATAGAAAGGTTTGCAACTTGGGATTAATTTAAATACTAGTACTAGTATTAAATGAGTTTCTTTTATCCAAAGGAATAAACTGAATCAAATCTGCTAATATAGATGCCACATAACAGTTGTTAATGAAAATATATGAAAAAATGACCATCTTAATTATTCAAACACAAGTGGATTTATGGAACTGTAGAATCATTTAGGTTGGAAAAGACCTTTAAGATCATTAAGTCCAACTGTTAACATAACACTGCCAAGTCCACCACTAAACCATGTCCCTAAGTGCTACATCCTCATGTCTTTTAAATACCTTCAGGGATGGTAACTCTACCGCTTCCCTGGGCAGCCTGGTCCAATGCTTGATAACCGTTTCTGTGAAGAATTTTTTCCTAATATCCAGTCTAAACCTCCCCTGGCACAACTTGAGGCCATTTCCTCTCATCCTATACCTTGTTACTTGGGAAAAGAGACCGACACCCACCTCGCTACAACCTCCTGTCAGGTAGTTGTAGAGAGCGATAAGGTCTCCCCTCAGCCTCCTTTTCTCCA
>JAVJGG010000040.1:18827793-18838780 GCA_035590195.1 Aviceda cuculoides
ACAGTGATGCTTTTCTGGAGAAAATGTTGAGATCCGTTGCAGAGGAGAACTCCATAATAGTTGCTCTGTTGCTGTTTCCATGTGTAATTATTGCAGTCCTTTCCTATAGCCCATCTCTAGACTGGTCATGGCTGGAGTCACAGTTGCAGACCAGATGAGCCTTTGGTTCAACCAAGTGATGTTGATATTCTATTCCTGTGGCACTGTCTTTTATGATCTCTCCTGCAGGACAAGACAGCACTGCACAAGTGCGAAGGGGCTGTAACCTGCCCCTAGGGTGTCATTTCTACTTGGAGATGACTATCCTGTAATTTGCCAACCTCCCAGACCTCATTGCAAACAGAAGATGGTGGTAGGTGTGCAGTAGAGACCAACAAACCCCTTGGAGATTGTGGACATTTGTGTGCTGCTCTGAACCCAGCTGTTATATTTTTGCTAGCCGCAGGTGGCAAGGAGAACAACTGCAGTACATGGCACAACAGTGGGGATATCTGGATGCCAGAGGAAATTTCCCAGCAGATGGGTGGCTGGGCTTGGGGGAAGGAGCAAAAATGCATCCAGAAATAAAGACTCTTCCCATATAGCATGGGTTGGTCAGATATCTGGTGGCAGTGTATCACCCAGATGTTGCTGCTGTTCTTTCATGTTTGCAGTGGGCTGGTTCACCTAAAAACAGTAGGGAGAAAAGATACGGTGAAGAGTCTCCACAAACAACCTGTCATCTGGAAATTATTTGCTGAGATCTGGTAACTGAATGTTCTTGTAGCCATGTAGTGCATTTGCTAAAAAGAAAGGACGAGGCAAAAATGTTTTTGGTTCTCCTGCATATTTGAACAGCTATAATTAGCGCCCTTAAACTTTAATTAAAAAAGAAAAAAAAGCCTGTCAAGGACCTATTCTGCTTAGTTGAGTTAGAAGTTTAATTAAATCATCCTGGTGTCACAGAAGTGTAATCCCAGAGAGCAGGTTTCTGCCCTCAGAAACCTATTAGCAGCCACTGAAGACACCTGGCATCATTCATGCCAAACCTTTAGGACCAGACTGATCCTGAAGCACTAAGTGGGCTCTCAAGTGCATGGCTTTCACCACAGCACCAGGAGACCCAACAAAGCCCTCCTTTCGGCAGGAGTTTGCAGCTATCCTTAATACAAAATACTGTAAGGGAGCAGAGGAGGCTTCCTTTTTGAAGATCTTCTCTCCCTTTCTCTTTTTTCCTTTGACGCTCATTTCTGAAGCAGATTTTTCCCCCTCCCCACCCCAGCTCCCCATATTTATTTTATTACAAGCATTTTCGCTAAAACGATTAACTCAATTTAAAATTTCAACTGTTTCCTTGCCAAGGATTTTAGGAATTTTCATTATTTCCTTTGGGAATTCTGAGACTGCGGTTAGCCAGTTTGGAGTTCAAGACACGAGAAATGCCAGCACAACTGAGGACTTGGCTGTAAAAGCGTTTTCAACATGAAAGAATTCCAGCGTTTCATAAAAGGAAGTGTAGTACTTGAACAGATATGTTGATATAAGTAAGGTCTTAACAAAACGAAAGCCAATCTATTATTGCTTGAGTATCAAAGAAATCCCTTTGTAAAGGTGCTAAGCCCTGCTGGAGGAACACAAAACATGTCTATTTATTTGTTGTGTATTTAAACGGTTTATGTATGATTAAGGAGCCAAGCCAATATTACTGAGCTGGCTGGGGTTTTGGAGCTCTGTGGCCGTAGGCAAACATTAGTAAAAAGGTAAAACTTCTCCTCTGCTGGGATGGGTCTGCAGCATCTAGCTGGGCTCTTATTAAAAAAAGATCTCTCCAGCCATGGGAGAATAGGGGCTTTTCTGAAAGGTGGCCTTAAAAACCAAACCATCTCTCTGCTGGTTCAGACCTCCAGATCTAAGGGACCAATTCTGATCCCATCAGACCCTGTGGAGGGAGGCTGATCTTAGTCTGCTGTTGCAGCGATAAGCCCGGCAGCTCTTTGTGTTTTGCCTCATAGCAATGTTTTGAGCCTTATCTTGGGGGTCGAGTGTAGTGCCGCTCTCTGCTCCTTCTCTGTGCTGTGCTTGCGGGCGAGGAGGGAGCCCCAGGTCAATAAATCACCCTTGGGGCTGATGCTGGTGGGTAAGAGCCAAATTGCTTTGCTTTCATCTGCCCGGAGTGGGCAAAGTGCTCCTGGTACAGCCCTGGAGAGCTTCTTCTGCAGGGGCCAGGGCTGGAGACAGCCACATCAGCTCTGCGCGGCGGCGGGAACCACTGCCCAAGGGGAATCCGCAGCAGATGGATTGGAGCGGTCCCAGGAGCTGGCTATGCCAAGGGCACGCATTTGACCCTGCATGTGGGGCTACTAAATCTCTCCTCCGGAGCTACAGCCAAGCCCCCATCATACGAACCTTTCCTATCCCATGGCCTGAGCCACACAGCTGCCTGAGAGCTTTGCAGGGTCAGGATCCTGCCCTTCTCATTTATGCAGCAGGGAAACAAACAGTTGTGTTACCATGGGGTCCAAGTGGTGCTGCTGTAATTATAACAGCCCATGCCTCGCCTCGTCCTTTTATCCCTAAAAAACACTAGAGAGGCATGCTATTTCTTGGCTGTGCCAGTGAGGACATGGGAAAAGCATGCAAGCAGAACGCAGGTATGTCAGGATGGTTGAAGAGGTGCCGTGCTGTAGCTACCATCTGCTTTGGCAAACATCTGCTAGCCATGAGACCAGCTTGGAAACAGGAGATACTTCACTTGGGAACCTCCGGGTCTGCTGAAGCACTGATCATCCTGCTGAAAAGTGACTTAATTGGTGACACTTCATAGAAACCCCAGCTGCACGGTTCTCCCTGCTTCCCTATATAAAAAAAAGGCGCCAATGTTTTAACATAAACAGGATGCCAAACGCTGATCCAGTGCAGTTCCCGATAGAAATGAGTGTGCTCCCACGCTGTTCCGACGCACCGCAAGCCATGATGCTTGTCAGCAGGGTAATAGTCCTGAGTGACAGCTCGTTTCCCCCTGCTCCGGGAATGACATTGCCCTAAAATGAGGTCCCAGTACAGCCTAGCACCTAAGGAGAAGTTTAGGTCTTGCCAATGCAAGAGCTTTGATGAGCAGCAGCCTGTCTGTCCTGGGGCTGATGGCTCCCCTTTCTCTTTGCTACTTCTCCCCAGCTTGCAATCAGTGGGGCAGCACCTGCTAGACATGAGAAAGAAAAAAAACCTTTTTGTCGGCAAGTGTTCAGAGCCAATGTGGCAATATGGATTCTCTGTCTTCAGGCTCTCATTTTGCCATGTCACCAAAGCGCCTAGTTTACTGACCCTCCAGCCCAACACCCTCTTTTTTGCAAATCAGCTCCATCTGCGGTGCCTATAACTGGCCCCCTAAAAATGATCATTCAGAATCATTCCTGGAAAAAACCCAACACGCCAAACCCCGCAGCCTGGGCCCCCGCTTAGGAGGAGTTTGGCTGAGCCAGATGCGATGCCACCAGCCAGGGACACGAACAATAGGGACTTGGTGGGGGGCAGAACAACGGGGCTGGCAGCAGGCACTGAGCTCAGGAAAGTACACGCGCGCTCTGGGAGCTGGCGGCCGGGTGCACGTGCCTCCCCGGAGCCTGAGAAACTGCTCTTTTACTGAGTCAGGCAGATCTTGGGGTGATCTTCTCCAAGCAGAGAGTGCTGTCCTACCAAAGGGCACCAAATTACGTCCCAGCAAATGCATCCTCAGCCCCCCGGTGAGGAGCTGGGGGATGCTTCTGAGGGGTCTCGAGCTGGCAGGAGGGAAACACAGAGGCAAGACCCCATGGAGAGCAATCCCGGACGGGCTCTTTGGGCTAAGCCCAACTTTGAGCATAGGTGGTGGAGGTCGTGGCCAGGCGAAGGTTTTGCCAAGTTCCCCACGTATGTCTGCCCACAGGAGAAAACCACACGGGATCTGTCAGAGACAGCTTGGAGACCCCCCCCCGTTAATGCATTCCCATCTGGAAGGCTTTCTGTTCTCCGTGCAAAGCCTCCCCTCACCTTGAGTGGTGTCTCTAATTGGAAACAAGCATGAAGGAAGGTTAGAGTTTAACATAAAAAAAAAAAAAAAAGCTGAACCCAACGACCAAGCCCCAAAGGAGGCCCCATCCTTTTGGTTTTTTTCCCCTCTCCTGGTGCTAAAAATGCAGGTAATCCTGGTTTTATTTTCCTGCAACTAAAATTGATGATGATGTCATGTGTGTGGCTGAGCAGAGTAGTTTTCCGACTGGGCAAAGGAGGCTCAAGGATGTATTTAGTATTAATTTATTCACAGCAAATAAAAGCTTTGGAGCCAGAAGATGGGCAGCCCTGTAGAGCAGATCAAAAGCTGACAGGCCTCAGGCCTGCTCTGCTCTGGCTGGCCCTGAGGCTTTTTGCCCAAAACCAAGGCTTTTGGCACCAAAAACCAAAGGACTGTACACGCAGGAGGTGGAGGTCCCTAGGGACTAACAACTCCTACTTTGGGGGTTTGGGATACCCCTATTTAAGGTCTCTGAGTAATAGGGCTGTCTGGCCACCAGAAAGGGTAGTAAGCCGCTCGTTAGAGCCCTGGCAATTGAGCGAGAAGATTTGCATCTCAGATAATGGCCACCAACAGCCGAGTTGAAGTTTTGTTTTCACATCATAGGAAAAATACCAAGTGCCAAGCCATGTGGTAAACCAAAATAGCTTATGAAGTGTGCAGGTTTTGGAATATGGGTAAGGATGAACCAGAAAAAAAAAAAAAAAAAAAAGTAGTTTTATATATAGATACTGAAAACTGAATAAATCACATGACCCAGCCCAAAAAAAGCTTCAGTGAAAAGTTTGCGTCTGGGATTAAGAGCACTAGTCATTACTTTAACTATGTATGGTATGTTCTCATTTTGAAAAATGTGTACACCAAATATTTTAGCCTTTTCTCATGGAAGGATCCGAAAGGCAAAAAACTTTTTAGTATTACGCAAATATTAGCATTTCCAGGATGGTGCTGGCTGGCCAGCTATTTCCTATGGTCCTATATTTTGCTGTCTGTACTTACATGATGTCCCCTCTGACTCTACGTGGGGGTTTCTGTGGGGTATTTTTTGAAGATGGATGTTCTTTTTCCTATTAAAGTCAGCAAAATGGAGGGCTGATCTGACCTGCATTTGGTTTCTCACCTGACTTCCACCAGGCCTGGCTGATAAACTTTGAAATCTTTTGATAGGGTTTGCTGTGTTTTGGGATTACTGAACGTTACCTGCTCTAATTTAATACCCCACTGGCACAGTCCCACGGGGAGCTTTCGGAAGGTCTTGGTATGATGCAGCTCCTTCCCAAGTGCCCCATCATGGGGCCAAGGATTGTTCATGCGATGTGAAGGTATGCACTTGAAATCACCATCCTGCTGAGAAGAAGCCTGAAGCCTTGCAGGAAAGGGCTGGAGACCCGTGGTAGATCCCCTAAACTGGTGCAGGACCAGGGGGCCTTGCATCCCAAAGGCTCCTGCATCTTTCTTAGAGCTTTGCCCCAGGACCCTGCTCGCTCCAGTCCTTGGGAAGCTCTGTCAGTATCATGCAAGGGATGCCGAGAGCAGGATTTGGCCCCTGGTCTGTCAGGTTTATGGACAAACCAGGCTCTGCCCACCTCCTGGATTATTTATATATACGGAGTAGGATTTAGGGCTCTCCAGGACTTGCCAATGTTCCCAACTGTCCCATCACAGCCACCAAAGGGGACGTCACAAGGGAGATGATAGATGAATGAAGCCTCCCTCTGTTTCTGCAGAAAATGGACTGCTAAATTAACCCAGCCAGGCTTAACTTGTCCCAGACAAGCAAATGGCAGGTTGCACCACCAAACGGCTTGGATGAGGGACCGAGATCAAGAGGTGTGCTCGCTCTCGCTGACGCTGCCGTGAATTGTCCTGAGGCCTTTGGGAAGTCACACGGTGTCCCTGCCAATAAAATGGGGATAATGACATGGAGCGGCTTGCCGTGTGCTTTAAGTTCTGTTGACAGACAGGGTGATGTAAAAACAAGGTATCGCTCTATTATTATGTATCTCACTTTTAGAAACTTTTCAAAGAATATTTTGCTCATCTGTTTGCTTGTTATGTTTTTCATTAAAATAAGCCTCTTTTAAAAACTGAACTTACTGACTGGGCTCAGCAATTTTTCATGCTTCTTCACTTCTAACCCCATGCCTTCCAGAAGAAGCAGGTGTTAAAATACTTCAATCGCTCAAAAGCTCTGTTGTGCTGGTAATGCTACTTTGGGACATTTTGATAAATTAAAAAAAAAAAAAAGCAATTTCTCAAATTCTCCCCCGTACAAACAAGCTGCATCTCCTTGCCTAAGCTGGGATTTTGCAGGGCATGGAGCCCCCTGACTTTGCATGGTGGCTTTGCATCCCTGCGGCTTCTTTTGCTGCTGTGAGCAGCATTTGGGACTTGCACAGACTTCACTACACTGCGGGAGCTACAGCAGTGCCAGAGTCCTCCGTCTAGACAAGCCCTTAAACCTGATTGCTTCATTCCATTACTGATAAAAAGCACTAGACATGGGAATGAGTTTTCCTCTCCATCCTTTTTTTTTTTTTTCCCCTTATATCCCCAAGGAAGGAAGACTTGATTTTTTTCTGATCCACCCAAAAGAAACCACAGTAACCACAACTGCAATTATATATATATATCTTTAAAAAAACCCAAAAACCTTTCTGGCAATTCTTTCGCATTCTTTTTTAAGCTTCTTTGCTACATGTAGAACAATAAATGATTTTAAAATGAAACATAAAGGCATCTGTTTGCACTATATTTGAAATTAAATTGGATAAAGCTGAGAGGGAGCAGCTAGTGACTAATACCAAACAGTGCCCAAGTAATAGTATGACGAAGTTAACAGGACCCAAGTTAAGCTAAGTTTCTTCCTAAGGCAGGAAAGACTCCTTTTCTTAGCTGCCTCTAAATGTCACACTGACTTTTTGCAAGACGGGGCCAAAATATTTATTTTCTACAGTTATTTTTGGTAGAGAACTCTTTTAGGTTTTTTTTTTTTCTTTGTTCTAAGAAGATGACAAAGCCAATTAACATTGACACCAAGGGATTATTGTCTGGTGACTTGGCCGATACAAAGCCATCATCAATATAAAATTGTCACATCAAAGTATTTTAGTGACTTACTGGAGAAAACAGAGCACAAACCAAAAGTGATGGAAAAGAAACATATGGATGTTTTGCTTGGTTTTATCCCATCTTCCCATTCATTTAAATTGCTCGTGCTGTATTATTGTTTCCAACGAGGCCAAGCTCTAACTGGTTGATGGTTTTAGGGATGTAAGGCTTGGGAAAAAGTGGATTTGTGGTGAGTGACTCTGCTGTGCACTGGGAGACAGGCTGTGACTATGGACATGGGATGTGGTAGGTGGGGTGGTGGTGGACGTGGTGGGTACCGCAGAGGGGCCATGGCATCGCATCCGCAGGTGAGAAGAACCATCTCTCCCACAAAACCAGTTATCTTGCATAGTAGCTCCTGCAGTGTTCTTGATATTGAGAGACATGTCCTATGGCTGTTTGCATTTCCAGCATTTCCAGCAAACTGCCTGAACGGGTAGGATTTGAGCCAGCAGTCCCCATTTCTGCAAATGTCCCATTGTCCACAGGCTCCCGGAGGGAGAGCAGATGACCAGGAAGGCAGCTGGCAGCTACGGTTACAGCCACAGACCTTCCACTGAGACACACGGTGTTGGATTTGATCTTATCATCTCCACAATTAAAAAGAAGTATCAGTTCCACAAGGCCCATAACCACAGCACTGGTGTAATTACAGCAGGCTCGCAGCACATTGACACTGGAGGATTATCCCTGTCCTGACAGCTATAAATTATGTACTAAATACAACTCATAATGAAAAAAATGGCATCCTCAGAGCAGCTACCAAGAACATTTTAAGTGCTTGGTTATTGCAAAATGATGGAGCATTTGTAATGAGCCTATTGTTATGGTTTGGTTCTCTTTTGCACTTGGAGTGGTGGTGGTGGCAGGGAATGTATCCTTTTATTTTCATATGTTTCCATCTTTTTTAAGGCTTTTAGCACTCAATAAAGCTTAGATTTTCATGACAATATTCAGACAAGCTAGTTAATGAATCTGAGTCTTTAGCAATCGCAAACCGACTTTAAATGAAATTTATATTCTGAATCTGAGAATATCTAGTCCTTTCTAACTTTAAATTTTTTGTCTGTCTGCCTTGCAAATCAGAATTATGTCCAGAGTAAGTGCCCATAGGTCACCCTGAGGCTATTTGCTTATTTTATTAGGTAAAAAAGAAAAACATGGTGATTTTTCATCAGAACTGAAGGCCTCTGTGCCCCCATAGTGAGCAGAGATCTGGGTTTACGATATCTCTTTCTGTTCTCTCTAAGATAGCTCCTTGAATCAGCAACATTTGTACTATTGCCTTGACCTGCCGATGTGGGAAGATTTTCCAAAATGGAGTTAGGGACAGGCTGTCCAAGACTGGGCACTGATGGACATAGATGTGCTCAGTGAGGTATCCACAGTTTCCATGCTCCTAGATAGTTTTGGTGTCATAGTAAGAAGAAAGGGAAACTCAGTGTTCATGGGCACTTTTGGGTGTTTTGCTTATGACTGTTTGTGCTTTTCAAGGTTTCATTGCTATTACACATAAAGAAAGATTTCTGTTACACATGGTCTCATGCCTCAGAGATCGGACAGGAGTTGGTTCGTGAAGTTAGATTAATGAGCTGAAAATGCTCTTCTGAGCTGAGAGATTATTTTGGCCCTTTCCCTCCACTTTAAATTCAGTGCTAAGGACCAGCCTGTGACAGGGCAAGTAGCAGGAGCCCCATTAGTCCTGCCCTTTCTCTTGAACTAATTAATCTTGAGAGTTAACATGGTTGATACACTCAGCTCTTGATTGCTGCAAGTTGGGATGCTGTGAACTCCGAGAACACACTTACATATGAAGCTGTGAAAACACACAAGGAGGATGGGGGTGAAGAATAGAAAAAAACAATGATGTGCTTGGCTATCATGCCAAGAAAGGGCAGGCAGAAGATTGGCCTCTAGTGTGTTCTTTATCCAAGGAACAGGTATTTATAACCCGAAAAATCCAGTCGCATTTGTAGATAAAGGAGGGGGTTTTCCTGAACCAATCCAGCCAAACTTACACCACCACCCGGGGGGGGCGGGGCGGCGGTGGGGGGATGACAGCCGGCGTCACCCGAGGCTGGGGAGAAACACGGTGGGTTTGGGTCGGCGGCGGCCCCGGCGCACCGCGGCCGCTGCGGGGCCCCTCAGGGCTGTGGGGAGGGGGTGCCCCCACCCGCTGCCGCCCCTCCAGCGTCCCACCACCCGCACCGTTCACCATAATCTCCATGCTGAACGCTGACATCTGCCAGGCGCTGCCGTTATAGCTCCGGTACCGGCACCGGTAGCAGCGGGAGGCCAGCGCGGTACCATCCAGGGTGAAATCGACCTTGTGCTGACCCGGCTTGGCGGAAACGCTCTGCGCGGGGACGTCGGCGCCCGTCGCAAAGAGCTCGAAGGTGCTGCCGGTGTAGCTCTGCGGGGCGAAGCAGATGATTTTCGGGGAACCCTCGTCCTCTTGGAAGAGGAGCCCGAGCGGCGGCGGGGAGAGCCTTGGTGCTGCCATGGCTCCTGTGAGAGAGGGAACAGGGAGCCGGATCCGACCGTCAAGCGAGTGGTGCGGTGGTGAATCCTCGCTCAGGTGGAGGCAAGGACGACATACCCGCCACGAAGAGGAGAAACTCCAGCCTCATCCTCCTCATCTTCCTCCTCTGGGGTCTGGATCAGGGACGGCCCCACCACAGAGACCCCGAGGCGCAGGAGCTCTCCGCTGAAAAGAAGAAGGAGAAGGATTTTGCTCAAAATAAAGTTTCATCACCCAGGAAGGAAATGACAGAGTCCCCAAGTACAGACCAGGGTTATTTTTTTTCCCCTGTTGCACAAAAAATGCTTTTTCCACCCAATAACCAGAGCGACGTGAGCTCGTGTCTGTGTGAAACCTGCTCCTGACACTGGATGTGATTTCCCGGGCTTCCTCCCCAATTATGACGATGATATCATCAAAAAAGAGGTGTAAACAGGGCGTAACGAGGCACCACTCTGGACCGACACCCAACCGGGACCCTCACCCAGGCCCTCGATGGGGTCGAACAGCTTGAAACAACTCCTGCGGTTTTTCTCCGGCACGTCCGGCTCCCAACGGTGCTGCCGGCCTCGGCGGCAATCGCTTTGCCCGTTAATGAAAAGCAGCTGCCCGCAAGGTGGAACGGAGCCCGGTGTGCGCAGCGCTTCAGGGCAGGAAGCGACCAGCGAGCCCAAGGAGATGCACCTCGTCAGGGCTGACGAGGCTGGTGCAAAACGAGGGGCCGCTCCTGGAGTCGCCGATCCCGAGGGACGTGACCACGCAGGCCGGCCCGGGGAATGTTGCGTGGGGAGAGGCGGGGCACAGCCGGCGGCGGGGACCGCGTGCCAGATGCGCCCGCCTGCTTGGCCCACGCCTGCTTCCTCCTGCGGTTGTCCCAAAACCGCGAGGAATCAGGGCCAAGAGATTGGCCTGGGGCTGGGCAGCGATAGCGTGGCTGCGGCCCTGCGCCTCCATTTCCCCAGGAGGGTGACGCCGAGCCCCGGGGTTGAGCCAGGGCCCTGGGGGGGGAGCAGCCCTGCACCCTGACATTGCTCACAGAACCCCCCCAGTCTGCTCCCCGGACTTTCAAGCTGCGCCAAGGCCTCCCAAATCTGCCCCTAAGCTCCTAAATCTGCCTTAGACCCCCTCCCAAATCATCCTCAGGGACTCCCAAACCTGCACCTAACCACCCAAATTTGCCCCGGGACCTCCCAAATCTGCCCCAGGGCCCCCAGTCCTGCCCCAGCCCCCCCCCAGATCTGCGCCTCACCACCTAAATCTGCCTCAGGTGTCCCCAGTCCTGGCCCAGGGCCCCCCCAGAACTGCACCTAACTACCCAGATCTGCTCC
>JAVJGG010000040.1:18838880-18909757 GCA_035590195.1 Aviceda cuculoides
GATAACGGAGGGGGTTTTCCTGAACCAATCCAGCAAAAGTTACACCACCACCCCCCCCCCCCCCCGCCCTTGAAGGTAAAGTGGGATAAAAAAGAAAATTAAGAAAGAAAGAAAACAAATTATGTTCCAGAATCACAGAAATATTGATGGGAATGGATCTCTGGAGGTCTGTAGGTTTCACTTGGAATGGGATCCCGTAAGCGATGACTTTAGCTGAGCCTTGAAAACCTCCAAGGATAGAGATTGCCACCACCTCCTGAGTGACCTGTGCCAGTGCTGCACCACCTTCTAATGAAGGCACTTCTCTTGATGTTGAGCCTGAACCCCTCAAGCTTCAAGACCTTGTTATAGTGTCTGCCCTTACTGAGAAGAGGCCCTGATAAAGCCGTGTTGGTAGCCCTCCAATGTCCCTTATGAACTGAGGGGATGCCCCAAACTGGATACGATATCCCAGGTATGGCCTCATCTGTGCTGTGCTATTGGATCTGTGGCATCTACCAGAAAAGCAGGACTGGGGTGTATCCAGGGTCTCCACAGAGGAGGGAGACCAAAAGTCAGAGCAGACTCAGACAAGTTGTTCCTTGCCCATGTTGCTCCTTATGGGTCTCAGCTGGGATGGTTTGGATGTGGGTCTGGATGGAAGACTCTCAAATTCCTGGGTGTTTCTAGCCAGAACTGTGTTTGGGTTGGATCTGTGAAGTTTGTAGTGCTACACCAGAGCGAGATATTTGTTCTAGAAAACGTACAAACAAGCAAGCAAGCAAACAAAAACAGAACTGGAAAAAAAGTCTGAACTGTTCCACCAGTGATGGGATTAATAAGACTCGGTTTCCTATGGGTTTGTGATTTGAATGTGAGTGCCCATGTGGATTTGATGATGTTTCATAAGAGCTGTTCTCCTGCTTCAACTTTTCTCTCTGGCCACCCTTTTAGTTTTTTGCTGACCTTGTAGGAACTTAACATCTTGAAGACCTCATCAAACTCAACCAAAAAAGGCCAGGGAATTCCACAGTAATTGGTGAAGAGTGACGGGCAGATGGACACATAATTTGATCAAACAGAGCCTTGTTTCTGTAAGAAGTTGGGCTAAAAGAGCATAGATGGAGGTCATAAGATGTCTATGTGAAGCCTGTGTTTATTAATATACAGATGGGTCCCTGACTGCCTCTCAGCAGAAGAATTTGTTCTCTTTATCAGAGGTACTGTGATTTATAAGAAGAGGAGCAATTGAGAAGGAAGAAGAATATGTTGGACTGGAAAGAGTTTGTAGCTTTGGGACCATACTTGTTCATACTCTGAAATCACTGGCCTCAAGGCTGAGAAATAATTTGTTTGAGAGTTTCAGGGAAAAAAAGTTTCTCAAAAATAGTGGAGGGGGGGGGAAAACACAAACCATCAGTGAGGAAGAAAGAGGGTTAATTCTGTCTGCACCAAGACAGCCATTTCCTCCCTTCCAGCTGAAAACCATGAGGCAGAAATTGGAATTTCAGGAAAAATACATGAAATGAAAAGCATGTCCACATTTATAAGTGGCTGCTCTGACACAAGGAGTGAGAAGGTGGCGGGAAAAGCCAGCCTGAGTAAGATGGCAAACAAACAAACAAACAGAAGTGCTTTGAAGGTGGGTGGCTTCCGTGTCAGACTGTTTGCCATTGGCTAAAACAAAGTCACTCTGTGGTTTGTAATTGAGCGGATGAAATGTGAGCGTATGGGCCTTTGATGATGGGTGTGGTTATACGGCATTTAGCAATTTTGGCGTGTCCTGCTAAGTATGGAGCGGTCCGTATTGTAGCACTTCAGTTTGGCCTGCGAGATGTCCAAAGTGTGAGTTCGGGCGTCAGCTAAGTGAAAGCAAACTCTTCAAAGTGAGAAGGAGCTAAAGCAGAGGGACTGCTGAAAAGAAAAGAAAAAACAAAAAAACCCCTCTCTTCTGAGCCCGTGGAGATAAACCCGTGGGTTAAAGGCTCTGCCTGGCTATTCTTGCTCTCTTCTCCTCAGGAGCTTCCCAAAGAAGTCATCGGCAAGGCGGTGCTTCCCAGCGTGGGGTGGCAGAGGAAACAATGAGTCAGGTGAAGAGTCCCAGAAGAGCGTTTCATAAGCCCTTGGAAGGGAAACCGTGCAGCGCTGCCTGAAATAACTCCGGGGTTGAGAACCAGAGAGCTCAGAGAGCAGCAGCCAAAGCACACTGGCCTTGAGGAACACGGCCAAGCAAGACGAGGGAAGCACGGGCCTGGGTGGTGAGCTTGAGCTTAGCCGTGAGGAGGACAGGAGATGGCAGGTCTGTTACGGAGCCAGGCTCAGTAGGTGCCACCCCAAATCTTCCCTTCCCCGAGTCCTCAGCCACAGTGACGGGGGTGGAAGCAAGGACAGAGGTACCGAGTTGCTTTAGGCATGTTTTAGGCTTGCATAGAGGGCCTGGAAAGGGGAAGACCAAGGTAGGCGCTGGTGTTGGCTGGAGAGGGCATCCCACTTCTACCTGCCGACCACCTTGTGTCCCTGCGTGAGAGGGAGGGTGAAGAGAGAGGGGTGAGAGGGAGCAGATGCAGGGGAGGGAAGGTTTGTGGCACGGTTCGTCTTACTGAGGTCAACGCCGTCCTGGCTCCCAGGGGAAGAGGTGAAGAACCCCACCCTATAGTCCAAGAGGAACTGAACCACGACATTCACGTTCAATGTTATTATAAATCAAGAAGTGCACACTGAAGAATAATGCAGGGCTTCAAAACCAGCTTGGCAATTTTTCCACCCCAAGATTTTATATTTATTTCCACTTTATATGCAAGTCACCTAAAATGATCATCTTCTATGGCTATATTAATAGGTGTTTGATAAATTTTGGAGACTGGAAGTTGGTTAGGAGCATATTTTCAGGCTAAACCATACAGGCTCCCTCCTGTGGTATAATTAAGGTCTATCAAGCAACTATGGATGTTACAATATGCTCCATAATTCAACACAGGATAGAGCCATCTGCCATGTCAGCAGTCATACATATCTTTAAGAAATTTAGCCTTGGATCTTGTGCTGACAGTGTAAGGTTCGGTTACAAGATTGGGGCTTCACTCCTTTGCACAATACTGTGATAGAAAAGAAATCAAGTTATAGAATTCAAAGTCACTCCAATTTGTATAAATAGGCACTGCAAAAGTTCAGCGCTGCTGCTAACCACACATGGCTTAGGCTGGACTTCTAACTTACACGGCAGCTCCTTGCTAGCATAGATGCTTCCAAACCAAAACACAGCATTACTGGTCATAATGGTGTGTGGAGAGCACCAACTGCCCCTGCTCTAATTGCAGGGAAAGGATTGAGGATTAGGAGTTCTTTGAGTTCAAGATGGCTGAGAGCTTGATGCCATTTGTACATACATCAAAGGCTGTGTTTCTCCACAACTCGTTAATTTGGGTTGGAAATCTCACAAAAGCAAGTTTTCCAGAAATTCTGTGTTCTGGTTTACCCAGAAAGTGGCAATTGCAAGTGACAGCAGACCGTGGTCTGGGCTGGAAAAAAGTACTGAGGCAGACAAATGTGATACCGGTGTCCTGTAGTACACAAAAATAGACCTTTAATCAAAAGAATGACTTCAGTAGATAGCACCTGAAGAGGACTCATAACTGCTTCTGTGCATCAGCCCCAAGGTAGGAGCCAAGGACACTGGCCCCCAAATGGGTACATGGGTGCAGTCCACCCACACTGAGGTACCAGGGCTGAATTAACACCGATGCAGGAGATTATAATACATATATGCCCGTGACCCACATGCCTGTAGAGCAGGTTACTAAAAATATACTTCAATCTTTCAAACGTTTGATTTTGGCTTTGAGAAAAAAAGTTGGTTTGTCCTCTTCAGATCAGTGCCCTCCAGGAGGAAGATCAGACCTGTGGGAAGATGCTAGACACAGAGCACCATGTGGGAAAGCTATGAAGAAACTCATCCCTGCATGCCAAGACCTGGCCAGCTCTGAGGGAGCTGATGTGAGCCAGGGAGAAATGTGTGGTGAAGCCTGAAGGAAAACTTGAAAGGGCAAAGTCAGACACTTGTACCTCACTGTATCACACTGTGCAACTTTTGACCACAGCTATTGGGTTTGATGTTACTTCTCCTGACACCAAGGTCCAACCCCCACTCCCCAGGGTGTCTCAGCCCCAAGATACACACCTTCCATCACTGGGGGTTTAAACCAGACATGGCACATTTCTAAGCCACAGGCTACCTTCCACCAGGTGGCAGAGCCTAGGGACAGGGCCTGGCGCTGGTGTGGAAGGCACGGGCCAGGACTCAGGGCAACTTGGGTCAGTCAAAGGCTGAGTCTACCATCTCCTGGCAATGTCACGCTGCCAGAGGCTGCCAGCATACAAGTCACCTTGGATCGTTCCCAATGCCTTGCCGTGGCAGGAGGCGATGCCAGTGTGCAGACAGCCCAGGGCTCAGGAGCGTTGCAGCAGGTCCTGGCTCTGATGTTCTTTTGTCAGCATCTGTGGCCTATTCATTTCCAGTTCTCTATGCCTCAGTTGTCCTGGGTGCAAGGCAGAGATAAATAATGCAGTCTTCAAGCAGAAGTGCACTGAAGTTCATGAAGTCTCACCTGTGTGAAGGCATTAGCTGTAAAACCAGAATTGGGCCCTTTCCCTTGGGAGGCGACATTATAAATTCCATTTAGATTATTTAAAAAGCATAGCGATTTGGTTACATAACTAAATCCAGGGCAGAATGAACCGGAGTATTTTGCTTAAAAGGCCAACATGTAAACTAGCTGTTTTGCTTAAAATAAACAGGACTCTCCAGAGGACAGAATTTCTCACAGTCTCCTCTGGGCTGGCCGTGTTCCTGCAGGACATTGCTCCATAGCAAAAGGTTTAGATGCTCTGGGGCCTATGGCTATACGAACACGCATTGCCTCCAGCTGGCGAGAAAAGTTGCAGGTTATTACGTTTCACAGACTGGATGAGGCCTCCAGAGAGAAAGAGGCTGTGACTGCACAGCAAAAGTCGGTACATAAAAAGTCCGTGTGGATACTCGTTATGAAATGATGCCATGGGCAGTATCCCATGCTTTGCTTCAACCCTTTCTCAGGAAAGTCATTAAAATAAAGTAACATGGCTGAAAACCTTTTTATTTCTGCAAAGCACTTGGATTTGCTAGAGAAACCTGTGGTTGCTCTTCCCCATGAGTAGGTGGACCTCTGTCTTCATCTGGAGATTGCTGCTGGCAATGTTACAGCACCCTGCTAGAAATGTGATGCTCTGTCATTGCAGCACAAGTCTTAATGAGCCTGGAGAAATGGATACAGTGAGCAAATCAGAGCAACATATAGCCAGGCAACCATTTCTCAGGCAAGGCCAGATGCTTTAACAACTGAGGTGGACTGAGACAACCCCTCTGAGAAATGTCACTGTACTGAAACAGTCCTGCCTAAAGGGAGAGTATGTTCATGTTGCAGGTATGGGTGCTGGTTGGAAGAGGGAGGGTTAGGGCTAGGTCTGATGAAGGTAAAGGATGGCACGTTGCTTTCTTCCGGCTCATGTTTATTTGGATTTTTTTCCTGAGTGTTTCCCATTAGACGTATTTCAGTAGTAGCTTTTGACAGATCATGGAGAAAAAATCACACCTCCTGGTATATCCATCCATCCATCACTGATCTGAAAATAGCTGTGTGCTGAGACAAGTCTGGTGGAGGAGGATATCTGCAGAGAGTGGTGGTTGCTCCACTGCAGCCTATAGCTAGACTGGGGATTATTTTATGAAGGTGGGGCGGTCTGGGCTACTGTTTTTCATAGCAGGGAGAGGGAAGTAAGAACGGTGGGCTACAACAGCTACTTGCTTTCACAGGATCCTGGTGCTGCAAGCAGCTTGAGGGGGGAGCAAGACACCTTGTATGAGGCAAATCTAGGCTAACCTACACCTACAGAAATGTCCTCCCATCACCATCAGTTCATGAGGGACATAATGCCCCAAAGCTAGGCCTTTGGATTGCTTCTTATCTTTGTTACACTCCTTTCTGGCATCCACATGAATCCTTGGCTCCTTCCTTAGCTTTCTCTGGAAACAAAATTTCTGAACTCAAACATTATGTCCAGCTGGAGAGCTGGTAGAACAGACAAGCACTTAGTGAGGGCCAGTACCTCCTCCAGGGCCAGTCCTGCTAGCAGCCCAACCAGAGTAACTACGTCTTCAAGCCAGGGAAGGGATGTAGGAGTGTCCCCCGCCTGCGTGGGCACCAAGGGAGGCTGAAAGCACTGCTGGTCGGTGTCGCAGAGACATGAAACATCAACTGTTAAGAAAAGCACTATCACCAGTGCGTTACGTATAGAAGCAGATGTTTGGAGTCTTTCTTAGCCCACAGTGTTTAGGTGGTCTGGATGTGCAAGGGTATGAGCGCTTTGTTTCTCTCAGCATTGTAGCATTCTTTGGTCAGAGAATAATTCTGTATAATATCATAATTAGGGCTGTGTTTGAGCGTTAACAGAAAATTCAGCCTGGACTCCTGTGACTCAGCACTGCGGCATATTACCCCCGCTCAGCTCCCTGCGAGCCATTGTCTCTTAAATTTGAAACAGAAGGTTGGAAAAACAGAGAGCCCTGACCTTTTGGGAAGGTTGGGCTTTACACCACGCGGAGGGGCTGGCAGGGGGAGGAAGCCTCCAATTCAGTTTACCAGCGAGGAGCTGAAACAGAGCAGCCAAAAGGATGTGGCTAAGGAAGCTGAGGGCAGCGCGGCCATGGGCGATGACTTGTGTGCATGGCGGGGAGCCGGGGAGAGGGACGTAGGTGAAGTGGTGGATTCGACGAAAATAAGGCTGGAGACTTCCCTGTCCAATGGGTCTCACATTTGGCTGAAATCCTCCAACAGACACTGCACTGGGGGTCCTGAGTGGATGTGCTGGGTGCTTAGGCAGTATCTATGTGAGAGTTTGGAGGCTGCAGAGCATTTGCTGTGGCGGTTCTCCTTAAAAAAAAAAAAAAAAAAAGGCCCCCCAAACTGAAGACAAACTGTAAAATAGAAATGTGTTGAATTAATTCTGCTATCCGGGAACACTGAGTGTCTAGTGGTGAAGTCCCAGGAATGTGATGCTGCTGCTTTGCAATTCACCCTCGCGGAGCCTGAGGGTGATGCATTGTCTTCCAGCTGCACGCTGAGGGGACAGGAAGAAGGAAAATGCATGCGCCTCTCACAGGAAAGTCAAGATGTCTGTGTTTCTTGGTCACAGGCAAAGGATTAGTAAAGCACCATTAACCCTACTATGAAAACACACCAGCTAGGGCTTCTTTCATCCCAAACAAAGTTTATAAACACACTCTTATCACTTTGAGAATGTTTATCTTCATGTGCTATAAGTGGATTCCAAGAAAGCAACAGTAGCTAATGAAATTAAATATGATGTTTGGAGATACATTTTCTTCATTTAACTAACTATGCATGTGTATATGCATGTGCGTGTGTGTGTATTTAAAGAAAAAGAAGTGGGGGTTTGGTTTAGCCTAAGCCTCCCATTCCAACATTAATTTAGAAGCCTGACTGATACATGTGGAAGAGCAGGAAAGAGAAGGAAGGAAAAACCTCTTCTTCTCTTCTCTTCTCTTCTCTTCTCTTCTCTTCTCTTCTCTTCTCTTCTCTTCTCTTCTCTTCTCTTCTCTTCTCCTATTCCTTTCCCCCTTTCTCCCTCTCTTCCTTTCCCAAGCCAGCTCAGAGAAGAAGGGTTTTCAGACTGTGCTCTGGGAGGATTCTGAACACATTTGTAATTTATGATCACTCACTTTAGAAGCGATTAACGGCAGCAGAAACCTAATTACAGCCTCTCTGGCTGAGTGCAGTATCCTTTGGGGCTCCAGTTTTAATTGTTTTCTATTTACATTCAAGTTTCCAGGGGCTAACTGCCTCACAAAGACCCCCAACTAACCCCTTCTACTAAAAGCTTCATTTATTCTTAATAACATGTTTATAGACCTAGCCTCATTTTTCATGAGAAGGTCACGTTTGTTATCCGTGGTTGTTAGGGAAATGATTAAGGAATCCCGGAAACAGTGGAAGTTCCTACTAAGGAACTGCACAAATATCTGTTAACAAAATGCTCTTTCCAGCCTGTGAACAGCCATTCATGACCATGGACAGGAGGATGCGTATGGCATATGGGATCTGTACCAGGGAGAAGAGCAGGAACAGCCTGCATGGTTCAGCTTAATATGCTCTAATTAGTCCTCTTGGCCTTGACCAAAACATAAATTACTGCCATCAGTGTTGTTTTTTGCTAAGGGGAAAGTGGAATAGGTTCAACCCACCTCACAGAGGTAGGAAAATATTATTGCAAACAATAAATTTGTCAGTACTTTATTTGGGGAACTTGAGTGCAGTCATTCTGTCGTGCCAGCATCCAGGCAAATGCGGAAGCTTTCAGATAGAAAGATAAAGCTGTAGAAAGGTCTCTCAAAAGAAAATCTCCTTAAGCAAACTGGAAGCACAGATCCCACTGAGGAAGGCTGGTGAATTTGCATTTCAGGTTTACTTATTTGTATTAAAACAACTATAATGAACATTCATGGGTGAAGTGCTCAGCGTGGTAGGTCCTGTTTCAGTTCAAACCAAATATGTTAGTCCAACTGCAGCCTGCTTACAGAGCACGGCCACTGGTGGGAACAGGCAGGTGATGCTACCATGGTGTTGAAGTGTTCATGACACTTAGTTTTGACAGAATGTTTCATTTCAATTAAAAAAAAAAGGAAAAAAAGAAGTTTATTGCAATTTCATTTCCTATTTTTTACTAACTCTGCTTTTACTGGTTGTGTTTTGGTTATCTTGATTATTGTATATCTAAAAACAGGGCTTAAGGTGTGACTTGCAAGGGGACTTCTATTTTTTTTGGAGGAGCTTAGATGTACGTTTAGATTACTGTGAATCACTGCACATTAGCTGACCCTTGACAAGGGGAGCAGTAGATGTTACCCCAGATGTCAGGAAAAGAGCATTTCCTTGAGTCCTTCTGCAGGACTTTTCAGGGCAGCCTTTAACTCGTGAGAAATATTGAGCTGGACTCAAGCATCTTTTCTCAAGAAAAAATTTGGTTGAAGCTGGTACATTCCTCCAGGAAATTCAGTTTGGACTCATCATTTTCTGACGAAAACCCCATTTGTCACAAGGACATTCCTGACATGTCTTCCTTGAACGGCTTGAATTCCCTTCATAAAAACAGAGCAATTAGATTACTTAATATTTATAGTAAGGAAAGGCAGAGTCCTGCTTCCAGATCCTTCTTTGGGTGCTCATAAACGTAACCTCCAGCCACCATCTTTTTGTCATCTTCTGTTGTAGACAAGCTGCAGAGGACACAGGCTGTGCTGATAGTCCAGACTGGACTACAAGAAGGGCTCCCTCTGTCTCAGAGTCTCACTAGTCTTGCTTGAGCCTGCAAAACTTAAGCTTTTTAAAACCCATTTACAGAGTCATGACTGCTTAGTTCAAAGGCTAGCGGCCAAGTTTCCTTCTGGAGGACACGTCAGTCCCAAAGGTGCTAACCACGACGGCAGCGAAGAGGCAGAGCAACTCCTCCCTGCTGTGAAAGTTGCTGTGTGGGTTTGGGTAGCAGCGTTGGACAAAGTGGTGCACGCACTCCCTTGGGAGAGGACTGAGTTTGGCTAAGTGTGCGATGAACGCTGGGCTGTCACGAAGCATGGGGGGAAGAATGGTTAACTGGTCCTGTGGCTTTCAGGGAACTCCATGTGCCAAAGGACATTCTAATCACAGTGCTCATTCCGAAAGGGAATACTGAAGGGCTGGCTGTATGGACAATCACAGAAAACTACACACCCCCACCTTTGGTACATGCTTCCTTGCCTTTGGATTGTGGTGCACAGTGCAAGGATTCATGGAAGTGCAAGGCTTGGGGATCTCAAGAGGTTTCCTAACTCAGCTTGCTGCAGTGATGCAAGAGTGAGTCTTTCTGGACTCTTAGATGGAGGGTGTGAACCATCAGCCCATCCTCCCACCTTGGCCATGGAGAACAAGGGAGGCCTGATGCTTTTAAAACAGCCTTTTCTTTACAACCAGTCCATTGCCCTGTCCCTTACTGCAGCCCTCTCTTCTCTAAACCAAACCAACACGATTCCTCCAGCCTTTCCCTGTAGGTTATGCACTGTCCTTTCATCACATCCACCATCCAACTTTTTTTGGACTCTCATTTTTCCTTTGCTTCTCCTGGGGGATCTTGAGACATACAGAAATGTTCCCGGGGACTCCAACAGACCATTTTTTGCTGAGTTACACTGCTGGAAACCCAGAGCAATCCCACTGACTGGAAACACTGAAGTCAGTGGAGCTACTGCAGTGTACACCAGTGAGAGTTGAGCAATGTCCTCGGCAGTTTCCCCGTGTGTTTTCCTCCCTTTCTGTTCCTGTTCTCTTCCAAGGGGGAGAGTGAGAAAGAGATGAATGGATGTGTGAACCATGCAAACACATCGACTCCCTCTAGTGGCTTTGACTCCATATAGAAACGAATGGCTCGTTCCTTCATCTCCAGCCGCAGAGGTTTCTGGCCCGAGAGTCAGAGGGTCTGAGTTCATGCATGATAATGACACTGCTGGAAGACCTGTCATGCTGTTAGACCGTTTTGCCTGAAGAGTGAGCTGATTTTGAGAAGAAACAGCTCATGTGCATTAGGAGGAGAAAGCAATGGAGGCAGGAGCTCCTTGTGAGTATGGAGAGCCCAGAACACGCTCAGGATCAAGTACGTGACAGCTTCTTGCTTGCAGTGTCTCTTGTAGACAGCACTTTGTCCAAAAAAGGCTTTTATTCAGATTTTTCAAAGCCCTGTTACCAGAGCTGCTTTGATTTGCCTGTCTTGTCTGCCCTATGCTGATGGTTTTGTTAGAGGCTCTCATTTCTTAGCTCCATGAAACCATACATACGTGTGACTGCTTCTTCCTTTTATACTGAATGAAGTCCTGTGGTTATTTCTGTAGCTCCAGTAAGCTCAGCAACCCCAGCATCATTCCCAATAACCTATTTTCTGAATGCATGAACACAAGAGTTAAATTAGTTTTACTTTTTCAGTAAAAAGCCTTTTTAATTTTTGTATGTTTTTTTACCAATACCACAGCTCCCTAAGGGGTATTTTTTTTTCTCCCAGAAACAAAAGAAGAGAATTTTCTTCAAATTGTAGCCTCAGAGGACAATGTAAAAGACATGCTCATTAGCTAACTAGGTCCTCAGTGCAAAGATCCCAAATGTGCCTCCAGATTTCCTTGGTTCCCTGCAATCTCCAGTCCCATTACCAGCATTTGGGCAGCTATGAAGTCTTTTCATGTTCACACTGCAGTCAGTGTGAACAGACTCACACCTTCTTGAAGAATATAGCTTTTTCAGCATGACTTGCTGCTGGTCTTACTCACCGGCCATCACTGCGAGACAAGCCTGAGGCTTGGCCACAGGTTGGGCTTGTCAAATCCTCTAAAACCCCCACTCTGAGCCCACCATCATCACAGTCCACACGTCCTCCTCTCGCAACATGGCCCATGGTGGTGTCTTGTGCCCCCGTTGTGTCCCGGCTCTGTGTCTCGCCCCTTCCCTCGGAGCAGTGCTTCTCACCTCATCACTTCACGCAGGGCTTGCTCCTCACATTGCAGCTCAGGAGCTTCTGTACCTACAAGCCCTTCTCATCCCTACAGCTAACACTTACTGGTGGTTCCTGCAGCACACCTTGAAGATGTGTTTTCTTCTGTCCATCAGTGGAGCTACAACTTTATTCAAGATCTTCCTATCTCAATGTTACTGCAATGTTGTCTCTGCCTATTGCGACCACTGCCGCTTCCCTAGAAAGCTCCTGCAAAGGTAACTGTCCCAGCATGTGGCTTTCACCACATTACACCACCAGTGCAATTCTTAGATGGTTCCCCATCTCATTTGTACCAGTCCTTTTTGTCCCTTGTCCTATTCTCATGTCACTTCTCACTTCCCATTCGATATCAAGAAGTTTTGCACAGGTCCCTGACGTTTGCCTTCATTGCATGTGTGCTGAATTTTGTGCTCTCTCTTTCGGTTGGAGGAAGCAGCCAAAACCCCTGCACATAGGTACCTCATAGACCTTCTGACAAACCTCCTTTAAAAACCCTTTAAAGTCTCTTTTGCAACAGTGCTAGGAAAAATGCACAGAAGTTGGGCGGTGGCCTGTCACATTGAACACTCCTATGCCCTGTGACAGTGGAGCTAGGAATAGAAGAAATGCCAACAACAATAATTGGGATGGGCTAATTTTTATTATTTTTCTATGGAAGCTGGAGTGTTTCCGTCAGCCTGATATCTTGTACAGAGGCTTCCTTCGGCAGCCAGAGGAGACAGAGAGGCACAGACTTTGCAGGGTGACTCAGACCCTCTTCTCGTTGAAGCAGAGGGGGTCTGGACCACACAGCTGAGCTCAGGTGAGATCGATCCCTTGGGGCTGGAGGGAGGCGAAAGTTTGCAGCTGCCCAAACCCCAGTGCTTTTAATGGAACGGAAACCATTTCAGGCTTTTTGAAGAGGCAGCCCTTACATTCTTGATGTGAGTTTTGGTTTTCCTTTTGTAAATGAAGTTAGCAATTCCAATTCCTGACCAGTCTTTGTTTGCTGACAATGTAAACTCCTGGGGCAAGGGTACTTTTTCTCTCTAATTGCAAGCAAAGAGCTTGGCTGCTTGCTCATCCTCTCTTGCTTGGGCCTCTGGCTGCTGCAAGGGCACGAAGGGATCATCATTTTCAGTTTACAAACATAGGCATCTCCTATTTTTTTTGTGGTTTCCTGCTGAATCTCCAGACTAGGACACTGAAAAACATACAATTAGTAAATCTTCAAATCCCCAGCTGAAACAATTACAACTCCAAGCCTGTGCAGCAATGAGATGTCGTTGGATAACGTAATCACAGCTTCACATGGCTGCTGCTGATCTCTTGGTTTATAATGATTTCATTTCCCCTCTCCCACCTCCTTTATATTTTCTATTATGTAAAACCCTAAGAACTAATTACAAGTGGGTGGATCAAAGATCATACATTTTAATTTTCCTTCCAGCCTCACCCACTCACGGTGAGGAATCCAGCATAACCCATTAAACTGTAGGTACTTGCTGACAGAAAAGGAACCATCTGCTGAACAACTTCTGTTAATTATTTTGGAACACACTAAGGAGAAGAAAGTACAGGCCTGTAATGACCTTTCCCTTGGTGGCAGAATCCACTGCAAAGTAGACAGTTGTGGCTTGAAGCCAAAAGTTAATGGTTAGTATTGGCACAAAAGACTCAAGCGCACGATTATTTATTAATTTCCCCGTAGTGGAGAAAATATTCCAGGCATTCTGAGTATAAAACTTCCTAGCACCTGCACGAAACCAAGCTCCAAAATATTCATTTAGAGCATTATTGAGAGTCCCTCAGAAAATGTGGACTTCACATGTTTACTTCCTTGTGGTGTTCTTTTTGTTTTGTCACATCTGATTTGGTCAAACAACCTTTTGTTTTGTTTAGCAATGAGCAATATTTACACAGGGCTTTTTTGGCACGTAAGAATCACAATTATTTCATGTCCCTGAAGCACAGAGGTGGATGGAAACTTATGCCCCTTGTAGACAAGTGGACTGGTCGCTCATACGTTTTATTTTTATCTATTTTGTCTGTTTTAGTGCAACTGAGTAAACTGGCTTTTTCTTTGCCCTTTCCGGTAGATGCCTGCTGGGCTTAATCCAGAGCTCATGGAGGTTTCTGTGACTCTTCTTTCTGTGGAGCTGAGCAGACTTTGGATCACCCCTCCAAGTATCTGGATATCTTGAGTATGAATTACCCATCTGCCTTAATACTTAAATGGTGTGAAACTTCCCCATATTTCTTAATACGTTTTGCAAGAGAGCTGTGCCACTGTTTTGAGGGAATAAAGCAGAAGAAGGATATCCCACTGAATCCTGCAGAGCATTTCAGCTACAGCTCTGTCTTTAGGTGCTAAAATATTGAACCTTTGAACTGTGTTTTAAATTAGATGAGGAACTGCTCATTGCACAGGGGACTTGGTCTACTCTGATTTCTGTGGGTTTTTTTGACTCTGGAGACTGGCTTTTCAGTGCAGAAGGGCCATTTCAAGGACATTTTCTTCACATGTCTAACCAGGGGTTCTAACCAGGAATGCTCTTTCTAGGTCTGCTTTTGCACCCTTATTGCTCTAATAGCAGCAGGTAAAGTAAAGACGCAACATAAGTGGTAAATTAAAAGCTGTTTGTGTCTAAGTCATCCCATCTGTGTCTTTTGGATAGAAGTCAACCATCTTTGAAACCACATGCATCAAGCAATTGGCTAAACGTCCTTGTAGACAGGATGTCTCCTATTTGCATTTGAAGTGCTGCGCTTTCTGTTTAAAATATGAATGCAACTCACTTATACCATTTTCTTAACCTGTTTACAAATAGTGGCTATTGCAGAATCGAAAATAGGTGTTAAACTGCTGAAGCTGTCAAAGGGCTTTAAAGCATCTTTGTGTGAAGTACACGAGATTTATTGAAAACACCTGAGGTAGCGCACGCCCCAGCCTCTCCCCTGCCTCCAGCCCAGCCCACCACCACCACTGCCACCCACCACCACCTTTGAAGTCACTTCATTGGTCATAGACGTTCTGCAAGTTGGGGTACACACCTATCATTCAAAGGGCAATATATTATCCGCATGACAGATGTAATCAGTCCCTTGGTCTCTTAGAAGTGCAGCTGTTGGTGAATTCTTTTTTGTGAATGTAATATTTGAGAAGACTTAAGTTAAAAACTGACACTTCCATTGAAATCTCATCTCCTTTGGAAAGAAGGTTCCCGTTTTCTGGCTCTCCTCTGTGTGTGACAGCCAGGGATGTGTCAAACAGCATTCAGCTGACAGTTTCCAACAGAGATGCCATTAGCAAAGATGGCATGAAAATAACCCTCCCTTAGAAACGTTTTTGATGTGAGCTGTTTGTTTTCAGAGCTGTGGCAAGGCCAAACCAAGAGGAAAAACCTCATTTAGGAGGAAGGCATGTATTGCGGGGGGGGGAGATGCTGCAGTTTGGGAACAGGTAACAGTAGTTGCAGGGGAGCCAGAGGGAGCTGGGCAATATGAGAGGTGGGAGAGATGCAGGGACCAGTGGTGTTGCCTGTGATGCTGGACCGTTTTCACCCTCTTTGTCTATGCATACATTGAGTAAGATGACTCCTGCCCAGAAATCACACTAGAAAAGGACATTACTCCACAGGGTAGAAGGAAAGCACTTCCTTGCTTTCCAAACTGGGAAAGGTACCCATCCCCAGCTGGGCCCACTGCCCAAAGTTGCGGCTGAAATGGGAAGCGAACCCTGGGCCGCCCGAAGGCTCGTCCAGTGCCTGAACCGCAGGCTCGTCCTTTCCTTTTATTGGTAAAAATAAAAATATGACCTTCTTTTGGCAGCCTTACAGAGCAGATGCTGCTTTTTAGATGACAGCATAGAAATGCAGAAAAACTTTGGGGATTTGCAGAAATTCTTTCCAACGACAGATTGTCTGGTCTACTAGTGTCATAATGTCAGCCCTGAAACATGCCATAAAGCTTTCTTTCAGCAGAACAAACATAACCCCCTAGACCAGCTCTTTGACAAGTAAGTAAAACAAAGCAGGGTAATTGCGGCTGGAAACCCACCAGGCTCTTAATGTGACCTCTTGAATACTAATAGTTATTAGAGATGCAATGAATAAACGTCAAGAATATTACAAGCAATGCGTGTTTAAGAAAAGGACTCCAGAGGAAAGTTTGTGAACAAAAAACTTCTGAATGTAAGTTACAGTAACGAGGAAGCGTTCACGTGGCTCCTGGAGAGCCTGGATGTATTTTTCATGCGCTGGTGGACTGAAGGATGGAGACAGAGGACTCCAGGCTGCTACAAGCTACCAGATTGCTGGATCCCTTGACACAGAAGATAAAAGCCCAAACTCTTCACAGAGCTGCTGTGTTCAGTAAACACACAGGCCGAGGAAGGAATAAAGAGGGTATGGCATACCCAATGTTGATGCAACGTAGCGTCTTTGGAAGACCACAGGTTGCCTATAAAAAGTCTTTTGCACGTGTGTGCGTGTGTCAATCGCACAGAAGAGGCACGCATGCAAATGCAGAGATCAGCCCCGGGTGCCCAAGGCTCTTGGGAGATCCCCCTCCTTTCTCCCTCCCACCCAATTACTGGATAACTGGAGGAGGTGAACCAGTAGTGTGTAGCTTGTGGGGTTAGGGTCAGAGTACCTCCAGGGCAGGAAAGCTACCTTTCCTGGTAGAGTTTGCCTGTGCCTTTAGCTTTGGGCATTCTAATTATAGTCTCAAAAACTTTTCCACCTCCAACTATTTCCCTCGTGCTCCGGCACCATGTGTGACATGTCAGTGCAGAGGTTCTACTCAGAGCTAATTTTGTAGAGAAAGCAATGCCAGAACTTTAATATATATGGCCAGAGACCTGGCTTTGCCATTTTGACTGCAAAATGTAGAATATATGCTTTGTTATGCCATTCTGGCCCAAGGAAATTCTGGTTTTGATGAGAAATTTCTGCTCCTCCTTGCATAACAATGTAAACAGAATTGACAGAATAAAATAGTACAAAAAAAAAAAAAAAAGCTATATTTCATTTGTGTAGGAACTGGAAGAGGAGAAAAATGGAATGCTGTTTTTTTCCATACGTGAGCCTCAGTGCTGCAAAGAAGAAGCCAAGAGACTTGGTCCCAAATAGCCACAACTGTGTGACTGTCATTGTATCCCACTGGATAGTACCTTTTACGTTAGACTCCTTGCACTAATTTTTGAATTGGAATGACTCAGGTAGAGTGGATGCTCCTTTCGCTGGAGTTTAGCCCCAAATCCATTGCAAGGAATAGGCGGACCTCTGTTAGCCATGTTTAATAAAGGTGCAGAGGTCTTGTGGCAGCACAGCCAAAATGACGTGCAGCTCATGCAGAGCTGTTCTCCTTTAAATTGGCTTCTTACCTAAGCCATTTTTGACTGTGATTTCAATGGGTTGGATATTTCAGCCTGTTTCCTTTTTCTCATTCGCTTCTCCAGCGTCACCAGTGATATGACTTAAGACTTGGGAGGTAGCACTGAGGCTTGTTGGGTGGTGTATGTAAAATGAGACATGATTTAGTTGCAAGGCTGGGAATTCAACAGTTTAGCTGCACACACTGGGTAGAAAAGTGTTTCTTTTTAATGGTTTTGAGTGTGCCACCTTTAAAAGTCACCAAGCAGCTCCTTTTCCCTGTGGGAGCAGGAGCCACAGACATCTGCCTCTGCTTGGCTACTTCCTACTCTGCCATGTCCTCACCTATTTTCCTCCTTTCTAAGGTAAACAAACCCTTGAGGGTCTTGTGGTTTTGGTTTTTTGGTTTTTTTGGTTTGGATTTTGTTTTGGGTTTTTTTTGTGGGAATACAAGGTTTCAGCTCTAAAGCACAGGTTTAACTTCAAACTTCAGTGATTGAGCTTGACAGGAATATAATGATGCCCTAGAGGTACGCAAGCACGCAGCTTTAACAAGAGGATGAGCCAACTCCAGAGAAGTCTTGTTTTGAGCCTGAGCTGGGTTTCCACATTGCAAACCCACGTCTCACCCAAAAGCAGAGGTGTCCTGCAGGGGTAGCCCTGGTGATGATTAGACCTAAAATGGCACGAGATTGAGGTCCTAATTGCCTTAATGGGTGTTTGCATCTGACTGGAGCAAACCTGTGTACTGCAGGACAGGGGGCATGGCTGGAGGCTGTTTTGGTGGAGATTTTCTTGTGTGAGGAGATGAATGATCTGGGCCAGTTTCACAGGCTTAGTGCTGGTGGGCTGCCAGAAGAGCGTTTCATCCTGTTTCTCACTTGCTGCAATTAAAGGTCCCCTCTATCAATCTCCCTACACTCCACAAAACCTTTTCTCTTTGCTGGTGATGCTGTGCGTCTCCCGCTCAGCCACCCCTGCGCTGTGCAGTGCAATCGCCAGCCGAGCAGGGTCAGACCAGCGCTTGCTTAGTAATGAAGTTCAGAGAGACGTGTCTGCCTTATCTGATCGGCCCGAAGAGCCTCGCCAATTGGTTTGTTCTCAGATGTCCATGTGGGGAGCAAATCCCACCACACCTCCGCAACGGTGTGGGATGGGATCTAAGCGGACGGGAACCCGGAGACACTATCAGATCTGCCTGTCTGCCTATGAGTCCTAAAAAACACATTGGCTGCGGCATGCATACCCCAGTGTGAAGTCAGCCAGGAACAAGCCAGAGAACCTGCCTCTGACCCTGAGGACATTGCTTGAAAAATATTTTCCAGAACTCGGTGCCTGGGGACCTGCAGCTAACAAACATTCTGGAAGTGTAATCACAGCCCTTGGCTCTGCTGCCGAACCACCTACGGGAGGTGAGTTTAAAGAGAGCGGCTTTAAAGCTGTCAACATAAGAAGGAGGGAAGCCAAATTGCTTTCGTGCTTGCGTTTGCATGCCAACTGGTTTGTCATGGGATTGGTATGTAGCAAAGATAGAGTTGTCTGCAGAAAAGCTGTATTATTCTTTTTTTGGATGGGTCCACTGGAGATCAGTCAGGGCCCACAGTAATTTCCTGAGGGGACAAATCTAGCCCTGAGATAGGCCACTGGCTCCTCAGTGGTTGCGTGGAGTTTTGCGTTGGGTCAGAAAGTCAGCCTTTGAGGAGAAGAGCTGGAGAAGCCTTCCAGGAGTGAGAACTGATAAGACAGCAGCACCCCAGCTGTGCTGTGGCCACACAGTGCCGCATATGTCATCAGAGTAATGAGAATTAATAACCCTGGGCCAGACTCTGACCTCTGCTATTTAGGCATATATCCCTGGCAGCTCCACCGGCCTCTCTGTTGGGCTGCGCGTCGTCTTGTGTAACTCGTCTCAGCCCTCCCGCAGCTCAGGTCTCCTTGTCTCCCATGGACTTCAGCCGGGGTTGGGGACATCTGGTCCATCTCCAAGGGAGGTCCATGGAGAGAAGGACGTAGTGCTGGGGAGCAAGCTGAATGCCAAGGGCTGTGCTCCCCTGCAGAGCGTGGAGCACTCTTCCTCCCGGCATCTGAAACAGAGAGATGTGGTGGAAGGACTACCCATCCAGGGATGCGATGCTCTGTGTCGGTCAAAGGGGGACAACTTAGATTTGGTGAGAATGTGACGTAACGGGTCAGAATTCATGAGCAGGAATACATATGCTTGACAGAAGAGGAATCCCTGGTCCCAGGAAAAGCATGTGGTGTATTCCCACAAGGATCCAGGTGAAACTAAGGTCAGTCACATCAACAGGAGCTTTTCCAGATGAAGAATTTCCCAGGTTTCCCTGGTGCAGGGTGAAAGGTGTTGGTCAGAATGGAGCATCCTGAAATGACCCCACTGGTGTAGGCTCTGTCTGTGGGCTGTTGGGACACGCAGAGCCTGAGTAACAAGTGGCAGGGAGAAGGTGGCCCCATGCAATGGTGCAGGGCAGAAACACCTGCCCTTTCTATTGCCAAACCATCCTGGAAGGACAGGTAAACAAAGTCTTCCCCCTGCAAACTAATCCTCAGTGATCTTTTGGTTTTTTTCTCCATGATGTAGATACAGATGCCCAAGGTGGCATAATCAGTATTGCTCTCACAACTCGTTAAATTCATTTGCTCAATAGCACACACTGACATGAGAGTGGGAAGGGCTGAATGGACTGTAGAGAAGCAAGGGTCTAAATTTAGGCAACATAAATCAGGGCTAAAGTGTCCCCAGCCTGTGCTCAAAGAGCTGCGTTTGTAGTCTGTGCAAGGATGGGGTCTTTGCTTGGCTCACCGACCTCCAGCTCCTGGGGCACCTCAGGGTGAGAAATCTCATGGCTGGCCAAGCCGGGCTGGAGGGACCCAACAAATCATCCTCCTCTAAAACCCCAGCCAGGCTGCAGCCCCTGCGGGAGGCGTGAAGCCAGGGGGCTTTCCTCACTCTCTTCCAAAAAGGTGCCTTCCCAGAGACGTGCAGTCGGCACCCGCCACCTCTCCACGCCTGGCGCTGCGAGGACAGCCGTGCGTGAGCTGGCGGCCCCCGCAACCTCCTCCCCAGATGTGGCTGCTCCCCGGGCGATGCTCAGCCCACACCCTGCATCCCCATCCTTCGGAGAGCTGTTCCCACCCTCCAGCTGGCCGGGGAGAGCCGCCAGCTGCCTCCGTGAGTCAGGAGCGCCGGCTCAGCCCGTCCTCACCTTTCCGAAAACATTGGCAGGCGCTCGCAGCTCCCCCCCAACCTCCCGGGACACGGCTGCAGGAACATTTTCTCAAATAAGGTCTGCGATGTGTAAAAGGTGGGGTGAAGAAAGGCGGGAGGAAAGCTCAGTCCCGGCTGCTGCGGGGCGCTGGGCTGGAGGGGGAGAGGTCGAGCCCGTGGGTATTGGGGATGATGGATTTGTTAAAGTCACTTTTCTTACGCCACTGTTGCCTCGTTGATTAAGTCAACGAACAACCAAGCCTGGCTCCGTGACTCCCAGGTTTATTGGGGTGGACGGACGGATTGAATGACGCTTTCCTTATTTAGTGGAGGTGATCTGGAGGTAAACGTTGTGCCTGCGACCGGCTAGAGATGCTCAGATGAAAAACATGTGCAGCACTGAAGGGCTGGGAAGGGACTTGTTAAGTCCATGTGTTGCGTTGTATTTTCTATCAGTCCCAAGCTGCAGGCACTTACAGGACCAGGCAGACTCCCCGATGCACAGTTTACCTGTAGACCCCATCTGGGTTTTCCCCCGAAGCGCGGGAGACTCTGCAGCCCCAGAGAGGCTCCAGGGTGGAGTGGACAGTGCCATGCGGATGGACTCCGCCGAGGATGAGGATGGTGTTGCTCCCCAGACATGAAGCAGGGGCATTTCCTTCCACCCCAGCTCAGACTGGAAGGACTGGCAGAAAGAAGAGGGTTTTGATTCACTCTTTAACGTGCATATATAGATACTGTACCTCCATGACCACCTGGGCATTTCCAGGCTACTGCAGAGCTTTAGGACATGAGTAATGCCCTCCTGTTTTTTTTTTTCTGGGGACACATTACAGCCATACAGTAGTATGGAGGTCCTGATGTTTGCTGGGGTACTGGCAAGTGCTGTGAACCCCCCTCCCTGGGGGTCCAGGGAGGCACAGGCTAAACCTCTGCCTGCCAGAGCCGGTTGGTACAGGTGGTCCCTTCCCATTCTCAGTTCCCGAGATATTATATCATATGATGTGTTTATCCATCTGTTTGCAATCTTGGGGAGGTTGGTGTGGTTTTAATTAATGAGCAATTGTTTTTGTGGTTGTTGTGCAGTGCCCCAAGCGATTCAACAGGGGTGGGGGTGCTTATAAATAAAACAATTATTATTATCCCACTTCATTAACATGCAATGCCACCATTACCTCCTCCTGTCCTGCCCCCTTGCTGCTGTCTCTGTCAGGTGGGTCTGGAAGGGAGAAGAGTTGGCAGAGCCCAACTGCCCTGAGCAGTGGCAGTGTGGACTCTCTGGTGTCTCCTAAGGGCTGAGCCTTTCCCTCACTGAGGCCAGAAATAAGATCTCTCTCCTCCAACCATTTCCACAAAACTTACAGAAGCCAAATTATTTTTGAGTGTTTTACTCATCTGCCAAATTGGGCTTAAATCAACAGGTTAAAAACTACTTGCTATAGATAGACTTTGTGTACATACACCTGTGCACAGTAACTATATAAATTCTGTTTTGGGGGGGAAATGAGGCCCGGAAATGGACATAGGTGCCTAAACCTGGTTTTAGGCAGAGTTTAGTGCCCGAGTTTCAAAAATCCCTCCTAGAGGGGTTCTTGGATGCTCCCAGGGTGCTGGGATGCTTGTGTGCCCATCAGGTGTTGCAGCTGGTCCGTTCCCCATGACCTGCTTCAACTCAATAAGGGTTATTCCCAGATCTGCTTTTTTACTGCCTGCCTTCTTATAGCTCCTCAGGCAAAAAGGGTCCCTGGAGCCTTGTGCTCTCCCTTCTCCAGAAGATTTTATAATTGCTGCTGCCGCAGGACTTTCTTTTCCCCCAATAACCAGAACAATGCAATACAAATCAGTGTGCTCAGCCTTGTACCTGATGTGAAGATGGAGCCTGTGCCCGCCCCTGCTGCTTTGCGTCGTATTTTGGATTTAAACCATCAGGTGGGTATTACACTGGGGGATAACCCCAGCCTGGTGGCAGACAGCTTTCAAGGGTCTCTTTGTGCCTTTCCAGTGAAAGGGTTGTTCATGCCATAGCTGTAACCTCACGAATTAAAATAAACCGGGGCCCCCGTGTGACTCCTTGGCAGCCTGTTCTTGCCGAGCCCGCGACAGCCCCACTGTGGCGAGGACACCTCACTTGTCACATTATAAACACGTGCGGCTCGTGCCCCTTCTCTGAACCTGGGAATGACTTCACTTCCCTAATGACCGGGCCTCAAAAGGTTTCTTTAAAATGCAACATCCCAGCCTCTGAGCACTGGGTCGTGTGATGGGACACGGCAGCCCGGTGACGGGGCGACCGTGGGATTGCGTGACTCGGAGCAGTCCGGGTTACTGACCCCCAGGGTCTCCACTTTTGGGGATGGATGTGGCCAACCCTGACTCGTTCCAGGGGCTGGAGGGAGCAGGAGCAGAGCCCAGCTGGCTTTCCTTAATCCATGCTGATCTGCCTGGGTCCTCATCCTTGAGCCAGGCCAGGCTAACTCACATAAAACCAGGGTTTTGGGGAGGAGCAAGCCCTGTGACCAGACCACAGACAGACCCAGACATGCTCCACGGCCACAGTGCAGTGCAAAGTAGGGCTGCCCCATCCGACAGCTCCGCTTGACCCTCCACATGCACGTCTCCTCACCGGGGAAAGGGGGCAGATCCCACCACAGCCCGGTTTTAGCAGCAAAAAGGTAAAAGTCTGGCTGCGTATTGGACAGGTCCAGCCACTCAGGTCCCCACCGAGGTGTGAGTAGGTGTCCTGGGAACTGGACTGGTCCTGTGGCATCAGCTGGAGCTCTGCGGAAACCTGACACGTCTGACTGCCGGGACAGCAACTTTTGGGGTGTCTTTTTGCAACGGGCAGCTCAGGCCTTCAGAAAACAGTACCTTCGCTCCTTTTCTTCCTTTGCAGATCCTCCATCCCCGTGCCTCGCGTGGCGGGAGGTGCACCATTTCTCCCACAGCACAGCGGGGTGGAGGTGACATCGGCTCTCCCGTAGCTCTCGACAGGCGGGAGTGACAGGCGGCCACGCCGCAAGAACGAGCGCGGGCGTTGCTGCTGCTTTTTAACGAGCCCACGCGCTGCTGATCTGCAGCGACCGGTGGAGGCGGTTAAATGCAGAAGGGGAACATGGCTGGAGGGCCGGGCTGCCAAACCTCTCCTCCGAAGCATGTGCTGATCCAGGGAGAGCGCTATAGATTATTGCTGTGTGTGTGCGCTCGCCTTGCCAAATATAACTAAGTAGCGGGAGGTTGCTCTGTTTCTAATTGGGTGATGAAAGCCCGTTTAGGAGGCCAGGACCGAACGGTCAGAAGCAGGGGAGGCAGGGACTGAAATGGCACTGATTCCTGGTGCAGCGAGGACTGAGCGGCGAGCACCAGCTCTCCCCTCTGCGTCGACCTCGGTCCTCCTCGCAGCGCAGGGGAGAGAGATGAGGCTCGGGGAGCTCGGGAGCTTCACTTGGGGAGGATGGGGTTGTCTCCTGGGAGGGCCTTTGCATTTAGGGGGGCTGGATAGTTCATTTTGAGCATTTAAATGTGTTGGCTGTCCATTGTATTATATTCATATTAAGCTTTCTAGGAAAAAAAAAAAGAGCTGATTGAAATGATGATTTTAATCAAGCAAAAATTCCCCGTTCCAGGGAAGGCTTCAGTATAGACAAACCTTCAATTCCAGCAGCAAAGTGCTCGGTTTCTGCATAGATGCATTGCTGACTGCCCTCCCAACATGTCCCGCCTCAGGGAAGAAGGCAGCATGGACCCTGCAAACAACCCTCAGCCTGGCAGACGAGAAGGAACAGTCTGGAGACCTGGAGCACACAGTGAGCACAGGGCCGAGCACAGATGCTCCCTGCAGACTCAGTGGCTTTGAAGCCATTCCCATGGCACCCCTCCGACCAGCTCCCCCCCCCCCCCCAATACTGCTATGGGTACCCCATCTCTGTGGGGTGAGAATGAGGCACTCCTGAAGGCAAGAGCTGTAATCCTCCCCTCTTAACAACACCTTGCTCCTCTAAGGGAGAATATAACACCCTCAGCCCCGCTGTCGTGGGGGTCTCAAGTGCTGTGCAATAGCCCTGTGCTTCAGCAAAGCCCCCGCTGTCATCCGACGATCTGGCAATTACATGTTTGGCCCATGTGCTGTGTTTGCACAGGAGGGGAGAAGGGATCCGTGTACATGCGAGATACAGGGGAGTGAAGTGATGGAATAATTCACTTAGTGTTGGGACATTTATGAGTCACCTTCCTCTTCCCCTCCCCTCCAAGATAGATGTCATAACGGAGACTAACCCCACAGTAATCTCCATATAACATATGTGATATGTTTACTTATTTCTTTCCTCTGTCTTCCTTGCTCTGCAATGTAAATAGTCATTTGTTCCTCTTCCAGATGCTGGTACATGGTCTCACCAGTAGGAAATATATTATCATCCAATAAAACCAAATTCTTGGTGGCAATGATGATGATTTATTGATTTTGGCTCTGTTGCATTCACAGATGGAAATAGAAGCTGGCAGTCCGCTCATGTCTTACGACCCAGCCTAGACCGTTCGCTTTAGCTTGCTGAATGCTGCACTTTGGAGACAGTATCTGCTCCTCAAAAGAAAGTTTCCAGGGCTGTGGCTGGATTCATTTAAGACTGCAATCAACGTTGATTAAATGTGAACGCATCATGGGGACCCCCACTTCCTAATGGCAAGCTACCTCTGGGATAGAGACATCCACGGCACATCTCCAGCCCTGGAGAGATGTGTCCGCCCCAGTAAACATACGCACCGGGAAGCTTGCAAGCCAACCCAAACAAACACTGCAGAGCAGCCTGCAAAGTCCTGACCCATGGAAACTTCTTGGGTCCAAGGGTCTCCGCAGCTGGAGAGGATGTCCTTGCTCACAGCTGCAGTGGCTGCTCCCTTCCCAGAGGCAGCCCATCCCTTTCCCTGCCCACCCTGACCCCATACGAAGCCATGGAGCTCTGGGAAGTGGCCTGGGAGACCCGGCGTGCCTCCTTCCCAGGGTCTAGTGCCGGGCCTCTCCGCTTGCTGGCCAGCGTTCAGCAGGCAGAGCCTCCACTGGAGCAGGGTTTCCAGCCGAGCCCACGCACTTGTGCTGTGGGAAGAGCCGAGACCTCTGTGGTTGGTTCGTGTTTCAGAAGCCACTTGTGTGTGGAAGCATCTTGGCCGGGCACTACTGGCTTTGTAGAAAGACCTCTTTTTTTTTTTTTTTTCTTCGCCAATTCTCTAACCGGGCCAAGAGGAACACTGGGAGCCACCAGCGGACCCAAGAGCATGCTCAGGGCTGAGCAGATATTGATGGGTTTTGTGCAGGGTGAAGATTAATGGAGTTTACGACTGAATCACCTTGGGTTGCCAAAGCAGCTGTCTTGGGGGCTTGGTTTGAGTCCCCATAAAAAGCTCCTGGATTATAAAAGAAAAGCAACATGCAGTCCTTGAAGCCTCAACCTTTTTCTGCTCCTCAGGTCCACAGCTTCTTCAGAAATTCACCACTGGGGCTGGCTAGAGTCAGGGCAGGGCAGTCACTTCTGCTCTGCCATCTTCACCCTCGTAACCCTCTGGGCAACCTTTCCTTGCCGGTATCCCACTTTGGGTTACATCACCCCTCGGGGACACGGGCTGGTGGAAAGGGATTCGCCCAGAGCAGCTGATGAGCAGTAGCTTGTTTTCCCCGGCAGTAACCTGCTGGCACGGCCGTGCCTGGGGTTAGACCGGATTACAATCACCCTTAAAACTTCTGCTTCATCCTCCGATTGCTCCTGGTCAGAATCTTTCATCTCTTTTGGGAAAGTTTGGTTAACTTTCATGTGGTTTCCAAAAAAGAAAATCATCCACCAGAATTTCCTGTTATGCCATCAGTCTCCAGCCCGGCCAAAAGGAGCAGTTTACTGTTGTTTACATAGCTGCAAAAATGTACTAGGACCTTCCCAGCCCAAGGTGCCTGCTTCTTCTTAAAGCCTGGCCTCCCCAGGCTCTGAGTGCCATTTGCAGCTGTGTTTTGCTCTGCAGGCTCTCGTTTCCCAGGCAGGATACTACGCCTTTGCATGCCTCCGCGCCATGCCTCGTGCCAAGGGGCCCTGATTCTGATGGGGGGTGCAGGATGGTCCAGCAATTGCAGACACGTACCGGAGCTGGGAGAGCGCGGCCGGGAGGGAAGCTGCTCGGAAAAGTCCTGCTGCCAACACGAACGCTGTTAAACTCGTGGCGTCTCCTGGCTGGGCATGGAGGGAGGGGAATGGCTCATGGTGCAGCAGCCGGGGACGGTGAAAGGAGGGATGTTGGGTCAGGAGGAAAGCTTTCCAAGAAAGCTTGTTGCTATTTGGGAAATGATGTTGAGCCCTTGCCAGGCAGGAGCCAGGCTTGGGACCCCCATCTAAAAGGCCTCTTGAGATCAGTGTGAAGATGAGCAAACAGCCTCTGTCTGGTTTCCTGAAAGCCAAGGGAGGACGTGTGGTCTTCTATATTTTTCCATTAATTGGCCTCTTTCCTGGGTAGTGGGTTTTGGTATATGGAAAAGTGGGTACTTGCACAGGAAAATAAACTTGTCCTTTGAGGTAGACGCACCATGGGATTTAGGGAGCACAGGGGAAGCTACTGCACCCATCTGCTCTCCGCGCTTCTGCCGTGGGGGACCTCCGGAGTCCTTCAGACAGTCCCGAGGGAAAACAGCCTCTCAACAAACACTAGTTTAAGTGTGAGTATTAAACAAACCATCTCCCCTTGGAGGTCCAACTGCTGTCTGGGGACGCAGCTCTTGCAAAGCAAGCCTGGCTCTTGGTCATCACCAAAAAGGGCACTGTGGGAATGTACGTATGAGGAAAACCCCACCGTGGATAGTCAGGGGTCAGAGGAGGAGAGGAACCATTTTAATTTCTACCTTTTAAGGGCCGAAGGCATCATTTAGGTCCAGAGTGCCCAATAACCCTGATACCTCCAGCTGTCTACTGATACGCAACGATGCATTTGTTTCTTCGCTGAGACCTAAGGGATTTGCTGCAATGGGATTGTGCTGCTTTTTGTTGGCAGAGCAACACATGCTTAATGGAAAGCAGCAAAAGCCTAGACCTAGAGGTGATATCTGCAATAATTTCAGGGTCTCCGGTCTTTGAATAGCTCTAGAAGACCTGCCGTGAAGAAAATCCCGTTTACCATTAAGTTCCTTTCACCTGCAGGGTTTTCATTTCCCAGGAGAAAGAGCTGAATCACTGAGCTTCCCCCAGGGCACTGATCACAACCTATAAAGTGCCACCGAGGTTTATGAAAGGAAAAGCCGAGTTATGTTGGTCACACATCATATTTGAAGTTTATAAAGGATTAATAAAAAATTAACAGGCAGTTTTGCAAATGGTTACTCACTTTGGTGCCTAATGCGGTCATTCACAGCCATCATTTGCTCATTAAGATCAATCTATAACGCAGAGTATTCAGCCTGTACTCTGCTTACGATTAGAAATAATTTGGTTTCATTTTTCTGATGAGAAAGATATTTTAACAAAAACACAGTTCTTTGCAATACACAAATAAAATGTTTGAAATGGCTTGCTTTTTAAGCAAAAAAGTAAACTTTTAAACATATATTTTGTTTTTATGAGAAAAAAAATCAGTTTTACTTGTTCCCCCTCTTTCCTTTTCCAATATGGAAAACTACAAGCAAAATAAAACCTGCAACCTTTTTCATAATGTACTCATCCTTTTTGGCCACGCTGACTTTAAAAAACAATTCATAAGCATACCCTTAACAAAGAGCCCGTGCTTGTATGTTTACATAGCTATTGATTCACAATACTCTTAAAATTATAGAGACAAATCTCTAAGCCATCACTTTGTTTTTCTGTTAGTGGAAGTTTGTGTGAGTAAAGAATGAAAAAAGAAGTCACTTTTGACCTAAGCAAGCCTGTGAAAATGTTGCCCAGGTAAGAAGTGATAAGGATTTCAAAATATGGTCCGTAGGAAAATCTCTATGGAAGGTAAAATAACAATGTGACCAGCATAGAAAAATTTTTTTTTTCAGCATTTTTAATCAATTTTAACAAGAATACCCAAACATTCTCCTGTATGTCTTTCAGTGGATTTTGGAAAATGTTTCTCTTGCAGAGCAAGGCAAGAAAAGCAGAGACTGCAGCTCAGTCTTCTTGGGGTTGCCTCCTTAATCGAAACCAGCATTACATAATGCTTTCCAATAAAAAGAATGTTCTACCCGACCGGAGCTCCAGTCCTACAATAATCAGTCCGAATACAATTATCCATCCTGGAATTAGATCAGTAGAGCTAGTAGGAAAAAAATGCTATTTTTATTATTTTTTTGCTTTTCTGTTTCTCTAAATGAAATGCTATTTTCAAAATTTGTTTAAATTGAAATGTACTCAAACATCAAACACTGGAAAAGACCTCTTTTGATGAAAACTATACTGTTTAATGCCCTTCTCCTCCAATTTAAACTTGGCAAAATAAAAATATACCTATAAAAATTGTTTATTGACTTTCTCCATGGAAAATACCTCCTATTTTCTGACTCCTTGTACTGGTGTTAACAATGAAGTTACACAATGGGCAGCTTCTCTGCCCAACAGTGGGTGCCCTGGGAAGGTAAGTCCAACAGTTTCAGAAGAATTCCTGCACATTTATGTGTTGGTAGATGAGCAGACTGTCATCTTCTGGACAAGGGTGTAGGACCTTCGGTGGCAATGCGGTTGAGGAGGCCTTGGGTTTCCATCTCAGCTGCAAGGCAGCATTTTAAGCAGTAGCCTACATAAGTTCTGAACTGGGTCCATCCAGTCTACATTCTGTCTCCAACAGGAAAAAGACACAAGAGGGGAAGTGCATGTGGTGTTTCTCCCCAAAATCCCGTTACCTCCAGCTTGGAGAATTTCCTTAGCCTGATGTGACCCACCTATTTAATGATCCCACTGGATTGCTCCTCCAAGTACTTGTCCAATCTCCCCAGGACCCCAGGTAAGCTTTTCACACCTGTCATTCCCCTTGGCCAAGATTTGTACTGGTCCATTACCCACCATGGGGGAAATACCTCCTTTTGTTTATTTTGAGCTTGGATCCTGGTGTCTTTTCATGGTGCTTCTTCTCTCCCACATCCTGCGCAGATATGGTTCAGTACTGCTTGGGGAGAAAGGTTTCCCACGTATGAATCATCCTCAACACTCCCCAGAGCATTTCTTGATGCCCTCCATTCATGTTAAGTAACCAATAAATTTCAACAGCATTCAGCTTGTGAGGGCTGATAAGATCACAGCGAGAAAGGGGACAGTGCCAAAAATATTGAGCTTTTTAAAGGATGTGCCATATAATGCTTTTAACATTTGTAGCCCTTAAGGCCAAAGGGATCGTTAGATCATCTACTGTGACCTGTATAACGCAGGCTGGAGAATTTTGCCTGCTTACCCCCGCACTGAACCCAGTAATAACTGGTGTTTAAGTGAACGGGTAACACTGAAGGTATTAAAAAGCACCAGCACATGAAACTACAGCTCCAGTAGCAAGGAAGGATAATGAATCTGTCAACTGGCGGCCACTGTCCTGGGACTGGAGAAGGAAAAACTAGTGTCTAAATTCGCACAAGTGAGGTAAGGAGGGCAGGATCCTCGTGGCTACTGCATGCCCATTAGCTCACCTCATTTTTATGGAGGGTCTGAGAGCAGAGTTTGATGCGGGGGGGAGCGGGAGCATGGGAGATGGAGGAAATCCCATGTGGTTTTGTTAAGGACAGATCGTGTTGCTCTAATGCAATATATAATCATAGATATTCAATAAGATAACCGATTTCTTGGACAAGGGGAAATAATGGCCCAAATCTGACCCTAAGAAATTGAATGTTGAGTTTGAATAAAAAAGGAGTGGGAATCTGGCTACAGGGTTACACTAGCAGTCCTTGTACTTTCGATGGATTAACAGGTCAAAGACAAATTTCCTTTGTTTCTGTGGGGCTGGCCACAGGACAAGACACCTAAAGAACATGTGGCACTAGTGAAAAATGCAGGTAACACAACGTTGGGTGAGATTGCCAATTTTGAGCACTACCAAAGAGGTAGCCAAAGTAATTTTGTGGAGTGGCAGACATCTGGCCACACAAATACAAGGTCAAGTGCAAGCTAGAACTGTTCCCTGAATTGGAAACCAGTGGTTTGGAAATGTAGAAGATGGGAGACATGGATATACTCCTTCATTGTGGACTGACTATGGACCACCAGCACAAAAATAGCTAATAACTTGGTCACAAACATGTTTAGGCTGGAAATCAGAAGAAATTTGACCTTTAGAGACATGGGACTCTGGACCCCTCACCAAACTCAGGTCAAGAAGAGCCCAGAGCTGCTTGTGTTGCACCACTAGACACAATCCTGGAATTAGAAACGAAAGCTTGTGGGATGATGTGTTGGGTGTCGGACTGTCCGGAATTTCCAAGAGGGGTTAGAAGAAGAGCTGATGCCCATGTTTGTCATACAGCATTTACAGCACATTAAATTAATCACAGGCTTTGGAACTTCCTGGCTCTTGCAGGGGATGAGCGTTATTTCCTCACCACAGCTCCTCTCCCGCTCCTTGTGCAATCTCACTCCCGGGTTTGGTTTTTTGCCTTTCTCTAAAGCTTTGGTGACTGGTCCCAGCCAGAGCTGATGACCACAACACCAAGATGCTTCTCAGATGGACCTTGCTCACTGCCTCTGTCATAAAAGCATCAGTAGATCTGTGCTCAAGCAGAAATTTTCTCTCAGCTTAAATAGGCAATTACCCTACTTCTGCTACAGGGTGGGTCATGGGCCCCTTCCAAGTATCATTTTCACCTGCCATACTTTATTCTACTGCATGGTCCAAGCCTCTGGAAGCATGCTTAACCTCTCCTGATCTCTTCCTGGGCCACACTGCAGTTTTGGGGGCTTTTTGAACTTCTGTCTAGAGAGCTCAGCTGTGAGGTTTTTTCCCCTTCCCCTGGGCAAGAAGGAAGCAGCATGAGTGTCATCACACTATCAGCTCAGTCGACAAAAAATTGCTTGCCTGTCCCTAGATCAACCATGGCTTTTGCTCTTGAATTGGATAGTTCTTGCTGCACTTGCTGCATCAATACATCAGCTGCATTACATAGCAGGGCTCGTTCACCTGTTTTCACTGAAGCAACTGTGAGTAAAATAAAGCTCTCACAATGTTCATGTATGGAATGCTGCTCTTGATGAGGTGGCATCAGTGAGAACACAAGAAGAGGAATGAGTCCCATAAACGCACTCTTCCTCCTTCCCAGGAGCTGGCTTTGACTGTTCTTCTCCATTTTGGCTCCTCATCAGAGGCAAAGATTCTTCCCCAGGACAACACAATAGAGGAATAAAGGTGTTTCTTATACTTTTCTCCATGGCCACCTCTTTCTTCTCATGTTATTGCCTTTTCTACTGGGGCTGAGGGCTCCAGATGACACCCTGTTACAGTTGGTGCTGCATGTGGTGAGAGGTGGACCCTGCAGAAGCTCACAGCTTTGGAGGTAACATAGGGCTGTGGAGGACAGACTTGCCAAAGGCTACGTAATGGGTCGGTGTCAGAGCAAGGAACAAGAGGTGAAATTTGCGTTGCCTGGTTTAGTGATTGATTCAGGGGGTTGTTTCTCCTGCTGCTTGCTGTGGGAGCAAGACTCTTTCCGTGCTTGTTATTGCACAAGCACACACTCTTTCTCAACACCAGCACATCTTGCACAGCTCTTTGGCGTCTTCTATGCAAACTATCGATTGCCAGTAAGTGGGGCAGATATGACATACATGAGTGCAAATGGTGGAAGGATGAGCTAACGTGGGCACAAGGAGCTGCATTTTCATCAGAGGTTTCAACGGGTGCTTACACAGACTTCTGCCTTTCAGATACAACCAGTGTGAGTGCACCTGCAGATGGTTGTCTCTGAGCACCTGGAGAACCAGATGGCTCAACGTGTCCATATACTGAGTGTGGTCACCCTCTAGGGACGTGTCAGCCAGAGCCAACACTTGCGCTTGGCAATGAGAAGCGTTGTGCCCTGTCCTGCTACACCATCAGTCTAAAATATGGCAGGAATGCGATAGGTTTCACCAGCTCCACAAATCAGGCTCAGTCTCGCGAATGCTTCATGTCACTCTACATAGAAGGGACGAGGAGGGAAACATCATTTTCCATTAAGAAAGCCCTGAGCAGGCACCATTTGTCTGCAGAAGATTGTGTCCAGGCCTGTTTCATCGCTGGGCACTGGGGACAGCAGCCTTCTTCCACCATCTGTGTATAATAAATGAAGAATTTGGGTCATAAAAATTTCTACCCTGTTTAAGATGCACAGTATTGCTTTTCTCAAGCTAACTGCCCCTGGCAGTTCCAGTTAATACTTCCGTTTGAAATAAAAAGCTTAAAAGCCTTTTAAGTTGACATTTAAAGTAATTTGGGAAACAATGTGAAAACATAATCTCTCTTCCAGGGTCTTTTTGCAAGGTATGGAGTCTGGCAGCTCTGCAAACCCTTTGCCCATGGCAGGCAGCCTCCGTGAAGCCTCAGGAACAAATGTTTATCCTAGCTGTGCAATATCATCTCTGGCTCCCACGCTGGCCTTGCTCTGCTGTGATAATTGTAGATGCATCTTTTCTCCAAGGGTTCGTACCAGCTAATGGGAAAGTCCTATTAAAATAATGTTGGAGCAGGTAAAGATGCTTAGGGAAACCTTGGCAGTCTCCACAACGTGGGGCGTGTGGCAAATCTCAGCCTTCCCCAAGTAGACTGGAGCCATCCGTCTGCGGCAAGTGGTGGACGGAGCTGCCTGGTATGGGCTCATGGGCTCGTGTTGCACCATCTGCGCAGGGTCTGACCTTCACGTCCCACCCACCAGCAGAACAAGGGGCTGAATCTCCTCCTTTTCCTGAGGGAACCATGAGTCACCCCTTCCCGGGCAAATCCTTCTGCACCTGCAAGGACCCTTGGCAAAGGAAGCGGGAAGATGGTTTTGAGCAAAATACCCCAAATGTTTCCACTTTGCAAGTGCTGGATGGGCCCATTTTCCTGGCAATTATTTTTAGCCATTTTTCCACAAGTATTTTTCCCTTTGAAAATACACAGAAGTTTTTGGCCTTTTTTTTTTTTTTTTTTAAATTATCATGTGCTTGGAACCCTGTCTTTAGCAAGTGCATGGCTGAACAGCTGTCTGTGAAATGAAGAATTACAAACATCATTTCAGCTCGTGATTTTGTTTACATAGTTTGTGGAAAAATGGTAGAACTTCAGTGATGTCAGGAATTTTTTCTCAGGAGCTTTGTTTTAGGAAGGAGGCCTTTCTGGTAAAGGCATATCTTTACGTGCACCACATCGAACACAGGAGACTTTGATCTTCACTAGTGCTGTGAGTTTTACGGTAAAACAAATCAATAGAATTTCTCAAAAGAAAGGTTTTTCACAAAAAAACCCAACCAACAACAACAACAACAAAAAACAAAACAAGGAGGAGGAATTGTTTTGAAATTGCTTCCAAATTTTCCTTTCCAGTTAATCTGCAGCTGTATGACTGTTACTCTGAAAGACTCCAACTTAGACCAGTCCCAAGAAGCACATGGTGAGACATCTCCCAAAAGCACTAACCTGATATATCACGGCAAGAAAATAAGATGTGTATTGACTGAAGGCACCAGGGGCAGACTTCATCCGATGGTACATCAAGGTCTACATCTGAGCTACCCACCTTACATCCCTCTATAGGCAACAGAGGTCTGAGCAATATGGGATATAGGCCATACAGATGGCCATGAGGAAGATGTCCAGGTGCCATCCTCCTCAACCTGAAGTAGATGCCTTCATTTGATCATGAAAATCACGTGTGACATACAATCTTTTTTTTCCCCATTCGATATAAAGAAAATCCTGGAATGAATTGCTCAGGTGAAGATACTCATGTCATTGACAACAAAATTGGAAGAGAACATAGCTTAAGTTGACCAAGTGTCTCCAGGGCAGATGGGCAAGTCGTTGTGAGTGCTGTGGTGGCACTCCTTAATTAATTCCATGAGTTAATGATTTTTTTAAGATGATCCTGGAGTACCAAGCACCAGGCAGGTACTCAACACTGGCCAGGAGCAGGAATTTCTATTCTGCCAGGGTTTCCAGTGTTTTGTAAAACAAGAATCATTCCCATTTAGAAATAAAAGCTAAAAGTTGCTATTGCCTTCAGGATAAAAATACTGAAAGAGGGTGTATTGGGATGTTTTGTTAGACTGTGTTGCAGGAGGTGATTTGTTTTGACTTTTACATTGTATCAACTTTTAAATATAACTGATTATGTAGAACTACATAATCTACTCTAATAGAACAAGATTGTATTATGATATAAAAGTCAAAATGTCACAAATTGAAAGTATGCTATCAAAATGCAATGTTTTGACTTTTTCCTGACCAAAACCTGCCATTGACATTTGAACAAGTTCCTGCTTGATTTCAGAAAGAATAGCATGTTTCAGTGGAAAACCTCTTGGTCAAAAATATTTTGACTGGCTCTACTAGGGCCATTCTATAATGGAGGGTGACTGCATGAGAAATAAATGCTATGGCTTTTCTGCCTCAGTCATTCTGCTCAGTCTTACCCTGCCTGTCTGGGGGTCTATGGGCCAGAACTGGAGCTGGTACTGGGACACGTACAGCCACACACAGCCAGGCACATCCTTTCTTGCTTTAGACAACAGCTATGGAGTCCCAGTGGCCTGGGCTGCTCTTTATTCTGCGGAGACACCAACCCTCATAATAACCCAGAGATACTCTGAAATTATCCCATCTATAGGGACTGTCATGGAAAAAGAAGTCCCCATGGTGTCTTTCTCTGCTGGGCTTAGGGGCAGATGATCTTCCACGCTAGTGTGTACCTGCCCATTTCAGGCACTGTATAGGAGAGATATTTAGGATGAACAGACCTGGTATTAATGTTATTACCATAGCCACGATATTGGGACTTAGCCAACAGTGAAAAACAAATGACTCGTCCTTTCTTGAATTTGGGATTTTTTCATCAAAGTTTTGTGGAGCAGAGAGGGGGTTTCCACTCTGGAGTTTTCACCTGAAAAACACAAGGGGTTTGATGCAGTCTTTTTTTTTTTTGCTACTCATTAGGTCCAACACTGAACAGCTTCATTACCCCCAGAGATAAGTTACTGCCGATCTGCTGCTGATGGTAACCCGTGAGCAGCAGAAATTGTCCCCAAGGACCCTTTTAGACTGTGGCTCAGGGCAGTGTCTCCTTCCAGGTCCCTGCAGACATGACTGAAGGCTGTGGTTAAGTTCAGTCCCTGTGGGCTGGGAACCTCTGGCCTAGGAAAAAAAATGTGAATTTTTTATTCTGGTCCCCTTGATGTACACAGCATTTCTGGATTTTTCCTTCATGACACAGAGACATGTGGCCATTGCTGCAGAGGTGCCCAGCTGTGTTCATAGAGAATTTTCAACACCCTGACACTTCATTTCAGTGCCCAGCTATACTGAGACCCAGCTCTACCTTTACATTTAGTTGTTAACTTGGAGTAGCACTGTCCTGAAGATGGAAAATTCCCTCATTTGGAGCCTACAGAATTTATACAGAAGGTAAAATTACTTATTGTTGACACAAAGGGGTTACTTGCCCCGAAGAGCCTACAGTCAAAGCCTTGCTGCAGTGAGGACTCATGGTCAGGGTCTGACCCACACAGGCTCCCTTCACGCGTGTTTTCGGCTCTTTAACACATGCTCTAGAACCACTGTACGTTTTCCTCTAGGCCCTTCCTAACCCACACTGAAAATGACGGTCTTAGTAAAATTTCACACCGCACTTTAAGGTTTATGAGTCTGCAATGCATAATTTACCCCTGGTAAAGGACGCAACAGTGGTTTCGTGCTCTATGTCATGCTCAGCCAACACCAGCCCTAAAGATAGATCATCAGTGTTTAAACTGTGAAAAGAATGTTGATGACATTTTCTTTTCTTTACTCCACTAAAGACAAGAGAGGTTCATGTAAAACATAAGCTCTGGCCCGTTTCCAACATTAATGCAATTTACTGCAAAAGTGCTCACTTTTTTAATTAAGCTGGAATGCTGCTACTCTTCGTAGGAATGCAAAATGAACGGGTTACTGACAGAGGGAAGGGCTAATGACTGCAGTCTGCTCTTAACTGAGCAAAGCAAGACTTTGCCACCTCCACTGGGCTTTGCTCAGGAGTAAAATTTGCCCAATGGAGTAAAATTTGCTCAATGGAGCAGACAGCGAGCAGTGTTGTGTCCCAGCAAGCAGAGAGCCTGTTCAAACATCTAAGGAGTAATTCTGCAAGCCTCTACCCTCTTTGGTGAAGTCACCGTGATCAAATGGCTGGGATGTGAATTTCATAGGCTGATCTAGTTTCTGAATAAATAAAAGTCTGGAATTTTTTTTGAACTTCAAATGGCTCAAAATGAAGAATCTACGCCCCCTTCACATGTGCCCGTAGCAAGCTGTTTATGAAAGTAGAGCATAAAATATTTGATCATGGTTTTGATCCAGAACATGCAAACATTTGTCCTCTTGTGCTAGCTTCACCTGGTGGCTTTCATTTTCCTCGACATAAAGACAGGGTGAAGCAAAGTAATAGAAAAATAGAAAACATCTTTGTCGAAAATGAGATTGCAGCTGTGTAACTGGAGCGCACAACCATAAATCAGAATGTCAAATCCAAAGCACATGACTTTTTGTGAGTTCTCCATGTGTGCTATAATGTGATTACAGCCTGGTTACTATTATGATTTAAAACAAAGTCTTTCATGCTAGAAACAAAATGCGGAATGTGAGCAGCCTGGGGGAGAGAGACGGGAGACTTAGCCCTGACTGTCAGAGGTGGGCTAGAGGGTTTCGAGTGCTTCTCCGTCAGGTGTGAGGGGACGAGGGAAGGACTCAACCCCAGCTTTGGCTGCAGTCTTAACATCAGGGACAAATTAGCCGGTGGCGTTCAGCTCCGTCTAACAATCCTTAATTAGGGATGGGGTAGGTTTCTGTCTCCCCATGTCGTAGAAAATCCTGAAGCCAAATACACAGATTACAGAAGTCATTCTTTTCTGTCTATCACATAAACAAATGGTCCAGCTGTTATTGCTAAGATTCCAGTTTGAAAACTTGGACTTTCTTGTATAAACTTCAATGTAATGGTATTTAAAGTGTCATAGACAATAAGCATCTAATCCTAGTCAATAAATTGCAGACTAGTTGTATGAGCTTCGAGAGCTGTTAAAGACAGCTGTGCTTTTTTTGTAATTCAAGTCATTTCCAAATTGGGCAGCCCTCCTGGTGTATTTTCAGACAAACACAGTGTGCTCAGAAAATGTGTTGTTTGGAGCAGCACGAGCATGAACGCAAGGGCGTCACATCACCCAGAGACAGAGTGGAGATCACATTCTCCATTTCTAAGAAGCTCAGGTTGACGAGGGGGAATTGCTGAGATGTCTGTGAAATTAGCAAACGGTCCTACAGATCTCCCGAGGGAAAAACATGGCCCCTGTGGAGAAGAAGGGGAATATTCCTATTAGCTTCAGTTGAGCCAGCAATATAAATGGGTCCGTAGAGACTCCCACTCCTTTCAGAGAGAGGGGAAAGAGGGCAAACATTTTTTAACTATCACTCAGCTGTTTTGGAGAAACGGCAGCCTGTAAGGTCTGAAGAGGGTGGACAAAGCAATATTTTCCTGGGGCCAGCCTGCTGCCCTGCCCCTGAGGAAGGCTGGTTGGGGCCACATGTGCTCCACCAACGTGAGGTGTCTGGGACACATCTCAATGCACATGACTTCTCCCACTGGGATCAAACACGAGGGGTCAGAACAGGGCTCCCTGGGTAGCAAATTTTGGGGTCATGCTTTTGCAGAAAGAGCGGCAGCCACCAGCTTCTCTAATTCCTCTTGCTGACTTCAGTAGGAGATCAACGCTTCTGAAGACCAGACAGGTGCTTGCAATAAGCTTTCAGAGCCTCCCCACCAGGCTCCGGGTGGAAATCTTGGCTCAGATGTATATTTGCGAGGTATTTCAAATGTTACATTTGAAGCCAGTTAGCACAGGGTCACTGCCTGGTATTGTGAGGTGCCCTGCGGGATTTGGTCGAGTCGAAAGGTGTCTGCACATTTGCTGCTGGGCTGTCACTCTCCCTCCGTTGGCAGCTGCGGTGACAAACATCCAGTTGAGCTGTTTCAAGGGTGTTTTTCCACATCTGTGAGCACCAGGCAGATTAATCTATTTCTTTCCCTCCTGCCCCCCCGAAAGCCATTTTATGGCCGTCAGAAGGTTTACACCTGAGAAGCAGCCTTGCCTCCTGCAAGCACTGCTCCACGGTGCTCAACATCTGCCCCTCAGCACATATCAAATATCCCTCTCCTTGTCAGCAGCATGAGTAAAACAGACAAGCTGGCGGAGAAAATATAAATCAAAAGCCTCCACTGCAGGGCAGGATTTTGCCGGACCTTTTCATGGGGCCGAGTCCCCGTCACGCTCACCTGGGGGTGCGCAAGTCCCACTGACCACCTGCTGCAAGGGCGTCCCACCACTGGGCTGGGTTTAAATATCTGCAAGCAAGGTGCTTTAGTCAAACTCATGTCTCCCTGGCTGCATTGGCCCAGCATTGTATGGGGAAGGGTCCCAGGATGGCCCCAAGCCCGCTGCCGAGACCCGACCCTGGAGCTGGGAGCGTTGGGCTCAATTTCCAGCTTGGCCACAGGCTTCCTGTGTGGTCTTGGGCAAATCATACGCTGCAAGGCCTGCTCTCAGTTTGCTGATATTTTGAGAGCCGTGGTTTGGCAGGTGAACGAGCTGCGTACGTATGTGGGGAGAGGAGGTTTTATTATTAGCGCTGGTCGAAACGCAAGCGCCGGCTCCATCTTGCGCGCGTTGCAATTTTGCAAGCGTCTCAGCGCGGGGTTGGGAAGAGAGCGCTCGGCGGAGCGTGTGTACGCCGGGGCTTCATCCCCGCCTTGTGTGCAAATGGCAGCATCTCCGGGAAAGCAACCTTTGCTGATCCAAGCAGCCGTGAAACTAGTCCATCATCACGTATGTTCTCAGGAATGTGCGCTTGTGTGGGTCTCTGTAGACAACCCTGATTCATCACCTCCGAAGCAATTAATAAAACTCAGCTGGCCCTTCCCCAATATATTGAAAATGATTTGCAATTTGAGAGTGAGAGTCAGTGTTGTTTTTCACATGGAATCAGTTTAATTAATCACACTGTTTGAACAGCTGGGTCCGCCATGCATTTCTACTCGAGTTCAGCATTCCTAGAAAACTTGTCAAGTATGAATCAAAATAATACCATCTCCCTGCTTCCAATGATTAATCACATATCTCTCCTTCTCATTCACACCTAAACATCAGCTAAATCAAAAGCAGCCTCCTTCCCCACCATTGAGTTTGTGGCTACTCGCCAGTCTAGGATAAATTATCTAGAGAAGGCTTTGAAAAGCTGTTGGTTTACCCTCAAACTTTTGTTATCAACGTCTGTTGCAATTTCACATGTATTAGTAGTCTCTAGGAGCCAGGGACCGCACAGGAAATGTGCACATTCCAAAATTAAGGATTTGTGGCACAGAATTAAAAAATAAAATTAATTTCTAGCATCTGGAAGTCCAAGTGAGGTATTTGCGGGAGGTCTCCAAAGGGCGTCTGAACAAAGGGCCAGAGTTTTGAAGAATATGGCTCTGATTTCCAACATGAAGTCTGGTATGTCCCAAACATTTCTGTTTGCTTAAAGCGAGACTTTGTCTTTGGCTTTGCGGCAGTTTGCCGATGCAGATGGTGGATCCTGGTCACTAACACCATGTGTGTGCTGTGAGCTTGGGCCATCAGAGTTCATGCACGAAGTGGTGGCTGTGCAAGCCAGGATGAGCACACAAGAGGTGAATGCATGTGGGATTTCTCCATGAGTCCCTCCAGGTCTGGGGGGCTCTCAGCAAGTAAGTACAAGTTACAGCCCCACCGGCCCTACCCAACAAACATCTGGTTTTGAGAATGAAAAAGTGAGGATGTTTGTAAAAAGAAGGGAGAGCTTCAGGCAGAAATGAGAAGTTTGGCTCTTCGAGGGCAAAGAAGAACACTCTAGGCTGTTTGAATTGCCTGCCCCAATGGAGTCAGTATAGCAAGGCTCTTAGCGAATTCCCACTGCAGAAACCTGTTCCCAGCCCTGGGAAGGTCCATGGCTTGTTTTCTTCCTACCGTGCAAGGAGGCAGGAGTATGCCATCGGGCATGAGCCTTGAGAAAGCAAAAAGAGGTTAGAAATAGCTGAGCCTTCCCTGAGGACCACCCAAGAGGAGCTAAATACGGGGTTTCTTTTAAGTGGGGTTGGCATCAAAGAAAACAGGAGATTAGAGCCAACAGGGAGCTAAAAGGTAACATCTGGTCCTTTTCAGTGATCACCAATAGAAAGAGGCTTTCTCTGGAGAAGCGAAGTGTCCAGGGGAGCCTGTCCTTCAGCACGACAGGGGATACAGGTAGGAAAGTCAGGCTGGGAGATGTTGCTTTGGTGTCTTCTTCTGGTCCCAGCATCTCTCCATGCTGCATGAGAAAGGCACCAGGCCTGGAGCTATGGTCTTCATCACTTTAGAGGCCATCTTAACCCATCTGTGCTCCACAGACAAGTGCTACGTGGAGGCACTTGAGCTGCCATGAAGTGAGGAGAGCGCTGCCTAAAGGGAATAAATACTGTCCTGGTGCTGCCTCACCCCCGTCACAGTGTTACAGGACCAGGACAAGGCAACATGCTCCATCTCCAGGCAGCACAGCAACCTCCAGGGATGGGCACATGAACACACAAGTCTGAGGTTGCTCTTCTACCCTCCTCTCACTGTAGGCTGCCTTGACATTAGTGATATTACACCCATCCATTCCCCACGAGTGAGTCCTTCCCCGTGTCTCCTATTTCCATGGGGAACACTGTAAAAGATGGGTAGGCGAGGGTGAGGGCAAGCTTTGTGTCCTTCCTGGGCTTGCTGTGAAAGGCTCTGATGGGAGACCATCAATCTGCCCTGTCACCAGGGGTGCCAATTAACCAAAGTAAAGTGCCTCTGGGAGATAAGCAAATCCAGTCATTGACCTTCTGAGGATGGAGCGATAGCAGGACAAGTCCTTAACTTGACAGCTTAGTGGGCAACACATGACGAGTCCCTGTTGCCAGAGGCCAGCTGGCTTTTCCCAAAGGTTCCCTGTCTGCTTTTTAAGCCTGAGGTTCAGTATTTTGGTGGTGATTTTGCTAATTCTTAAGGACTGGAAAAGGGTGGGTGTCATTTTCTTATGATCATTGTGTTTTTCCACCCCTGCCGCCTGCTGACCCATCTGCAAGAGCCTTGCCACCTGGCAGAGCAGATGTCTTGCAAGCTTTTAAATAGTGACATGTAAGTATGTTTGCCAGAGTACATATGTCAAATCGCCTGTGAGGGGTTTGTCCTTAAATGTGCTGTTGGCCCCCAATGTAAGAAGGACATGGACCAGTTGGAGCAAGTCCAGAGGAGGGCCATGAAGATGATGAGAGGGCTGGAGCACCTCTCCTGTGAAGACAGGCTGAGAGAGTTGGGGTTGCTCAGCCTGGAGCAGGGAAGGTTCCAGGGAGACCTTATCACAACCTTTCAGTTCTTAAAGGGGGCTTAGAAAAAAGATGGGGACAGACTTTTTACAAGGATCTGTAATGATAGAACAAGGGATAATGGTTTTAAACTAAAAGAGGATGGATTCAGACCAGATATAAAGAAAAAAATTTTTACGATGGGCATGCTGAAATACCAGAACAGGTTGCCCAGAGAGGCTGTAGATGCCCCATCCCTGCAAACATTCAAGGTCAGGTTGGACGGGGCTTTGAGCAACCTGATGTGGGTGAAGATGTCCCTGCTCATTGCACGGGGGGGTTGGACTAGGTGACCTTTAAAGGTTCCTTCCAACCCAAACCATTCTATGATTCTTTTGTGGAGTAGGATAGCCGCGTTAGCTAGCTTAGAGAAAGTGTTCCTTATCATTTAGAAAATTCCTCAACTTTAAAAAAAAAAAGTCTACATGTTTGGAAGGTCTGATGTTACTCAGTCTTCTCGACTGGAAGAGCTGAAAGGAGGCAGGGTGTACTCCAGTTGCACACATAAGCCTTTTTCAATCAACAGTGCCAAAATTCTCAACCCTTCACTCACTCTCTTAAAAAGTAAATAAAAACTCAGTAATGTTTTAAAAAATAAGCATAACAAATACTAAGTTAAAGGGAAAAATACTGAAAAGCAAAAGAAAAAATGTCCCTTTGGAGTGTTAATGTGGTTTGCATTCAAAAAGGAAGTAATTTTTGATTAACAAGGAGGTAATGTTTCCCCACAAGGGTGGGTTGTAGATGATGAATAAATAATGTAATCAAATACTAAATTAATTTTATTTAAAAACCTTATTTGCATGTTACTTTGTAAAAAGCTTATTGATATAGTATTTTGTTTACTGTTATTGTTCTGAGGCAATTTTGTAATAAGATGAGAAAGGGAGCAGTAACAGCGTTCAGTCTTCCAACACAAACGCATATCTATTGATTATTTCTTTCTCTAACACATTTGTGAGCTTTTCCACCTTTCTGCATCAGAATTTCTTCAGGAACCATTTTTCTTATCATAATGGAATGTTTCTGAGATGATGGCATTGCAGAAAATTTTTCTTCTCCATTTCTGTTGAGAAATTCTCTTTATTGCTTTGTGCCATACCAAAGAGAAGCAATAATGTCCAGTTCCTGACACAGTTAGGCCAGGAGAGAGGGTCATGCCTTGCCGAAGGAGAGGAGTGGCCGAAGGACACAGGCTGCACTTACCTTGTCTAGTACAGCACTCCTCTGGGATTTTGATAAATTACAGCAGCCCAGTGACGGGACCAAGGCTGGGGCAAAAGATCAGGGAGATAGAAATGGCCCTGCTCTCCGTTGCGCTTCTGCAGACACTATTTAGCCTTGAGGCTTTGCATTCACAGAACGGGAAATTAGTGTATTTTGGTAATACAGTTAGATCCCGTTTTTGCCTAATCTCCTGTGAAACTGGTACATTCTGTAACAATTTTCCAGCAGAAAGGGAGAGTGGGTTGTTGTATTTCTGTTCTGCTTGGTGTGCAGCGTAGCAGTACCATGGCATTCTTCGGTGATTTAACTTTAACACTTTTGCTGTGTTTTAAAGTTGCATAACTTCATAGAGTATGTGTGCCGAGGACCATATTTCATGGTGCTATGTGATAGCAGGAATCACATTGATAAAACTTGAGAAGATTTAAAATTATGCTTCTCCAAAGGAGCCCATTGCTTCTGATTAACATGAATTGATTTGATGGAAGTGTTTCTGTAGCTCACTGGCAGGTCACTTGTGTAGTAAATTAAAGGCTGAGGTTGCAGGCCCAACAATAATTGGATTTATTTACTAGCTTGTGTTTCTGTTTATGAAGGTGAGCGATGGTTTCCATTACAACCTGTTTGTGTAGCAATATAGCACACCTGTTTTGCAGAAGACGGTATCATAAAGTACTCACTTGGATTGTCTTGTCTCTCATTGCAGAGGTCGTTGTATCCTGTGCTGTATAAATATAAACAAAAGAACCAGAGCATATAATATCTCTGGTTTAAATAAAGTAATTAAAACTGGTAGTTGTGGTAGGTATGTTATAGAACAGTGTATCACCTGAAATTGTGTGGAAATGCTGAACATTTTAAAATGATTGATAATCTGAAATTATGGCAGATAAAATAAACACATTTCAGTACTTAGAGATATTCAAAGCCCTTTATGCTCACAGAAAGTCAGGTCTAAATTGTACTGCAGAGATCAGTGAAATCTCTGATATTATACTACACAGTGCAAAACTGGAAGAGATGGTATTAACATTTCAAAATGGGAGGCTTGTGTAACTCATACAAGGAATAAAATGCTAAGCAGTGGAATAAATTTGTGGAATAGTACTTTTCTTTTTTTTTATGGTAATATTTGATGTGATTTATTTGGAATTGTTGCCAAAGTAATGGTGATGTGTGATAGCTGAAAGATAATAGGACTGACATGGTTCTGGTGAAACAGTCAGTGTTCATTTTTTCGTCTCATTAGATAAATATGTATAGATGAGGAAAACATACTTAATTTTGTGTTAGGTGATAACTGTGATGCCCTTGTTTCTAACATGAGGATTTCTACCTTGCAAATAGGAGGTAAACACCCCCCTATTTTTTGTGGCCAATGGCATAGCCAATGACGTTGTGAGGCGGACGTATGTTTCCTTCTCTTTGTATATTCTGCAAGCTAACGCTTAACTGCAGAACCCATGCTTACCTCTGGCTTGGTACTAATAAGTAAGCAAGCTACAGGATTAGAACAGTTATACTACAAGGATGCCATGTATCCAAAAGATTACAGAACGGATAGATCTGAAAGTAAAAGTCCCCCATGAGGGGGTGTCGCAGATGGGTGATTTAGATCGATTAAAGAACCACTGTCAAAGGTATTAGCAAAAGTGGTTTCAATATGTTGTAAAGGTGCGACGTAACAAAGTTCGATGGCACTCTATTACTGTATGGTGCAGTCATTTGAACAGATTCAAAACTACCAAGATACAAATCAAAGTTACCAAGGCACAAATTGAAGTTACCATACTACAAGGTTATGCGTGGTATTCGTTGCTACCAAAGTTCTGCTGTTGGTAAGAGGTCACTTACCAAAGATGTGCTTTTGGTAAAAGGTCTCTCTGCCTTGAGGAGCAGCCTTGAGGGGCGTCCCGTCTCAAGGGGAGATCACCGCCGTGCAGCCACAGGGAGAGCTCACGGAAGGCTCACTTAGGCTGTCATATTTATGGAATAAAGCGGTTGGCTCGTAGTCGAATTACATGCGATGGGAAAGGTATGCATGAGACTCTTTGTACCCACAGCTTGCTTTGTTCCTTGATAAACGAGTCTTGGAAAAGTCATCCGCTATTCACGTGTTAATCGCATGATCTGTGTTCCAAGCTCATATGCATCGATGCTCACTGAGTCACTCTGCTCCTTTATGAGTTTTCAGAGAACAGATTGAAACTAGAGGAGCTCTTGGCCCGGCTACAGCTCAGGCTTTACCTCCTTTGTAGCCTGTACCAAACTAATGCTACTTTGGTTAAAGGGTTGAGTGCACCCATCACAACCCTCTGCAAGTAATACAAGTACCGTAAATACATAAGAACAGCAAGTACATCCCAAAATGTGGTATGCTGATCTATTATGCACTGTAACTCCTGTTCTATCCAATGGAGAAAACAAACAAACAAACAAACAAAACAAACAAAAAACCAAACGCAGCTAATTTTATCTGTTTAAGTATACTCTCTACATAACGTGACTTTGTTGGGCACATTGAGTTTATGAACACTTTTCATATCTTGGAAGTGAGAATCTGTTTTTTCTAAAGCTTTAATCTTTCTTCATAAAATGTGTGACACTATATTCTGGATAGTTAGAGTGTGCTTGACTTGATAGATCATGTAGTGATCTAAGCCAAAACCTGCTGGTTTTAAGCCTTCTGATGAACTGCTGCCCAGTTCTGCCAGACAAAGCTGGAAAATGCTGGATCGGTAAATTGAGAGACAGTGTCTGACAAGAACATTGTGCAGGAGCTTCTGCCGCAGTTTCTGAAGTTTCCGCTTCTGCTGTTTCTGAGCCATGCCCGGCGGCTTGCCTGGGAGCCTGCAAACCAGGCATCGCTCTACCTTTTTTCACCTGAAAGCCTCAAATCTAGGCCTGAGAAAGCAGACCCATGGAGAAGCCCTTGGTGGTAACTGGTGGTCTTCAAAGCAGAGACTGGGGTAGGCCCCTTCTACTGCCAGGGGAGATCAAAACATGCAGAGTTCTCCTACCCCCAGAGCAGGGGCTTTTTGGATAGAAGCACTTGCATACTTCCCCCCGAGTTGTCCCACTCTGTAAAAAAAAAAGTTACAGAGGAGGGAATGGAATGCGTTAAAAAAAAAATCACTCCTCTTTTGCAGTTCCAAGTTTTGACATGTTAAATTCTGGTAATACTATCCTAAGATGCCTAGCTACTTCGAGGCACTGTGTAGGAGCTGTAGGTATCTAATTCAGAGACAGCTGATGCTATCGCAATGAAAGCCACAATGCACCAGTGGGGGTTTTTTGGGGGGGGTGGGTTGGTAGACTGCCTGTTTTTAAAGGAGCAAGTTGCAAGAACCCCCCAGTTAAGAAATTCTGGTCAGCCTCCTTTTATAATTCCCCCCAACTTGGCTGTCTCCTCTGGCATCCTCCAGATATGCCCTGCCTACCATTTTCTTTCCATAGAAAATCCTGAAGCATCCCACAACGTTCTGGCATATAGCAGGACATCAGTATTTGGTAAGAACGGCTCCCTAACAGTACAGTACAATAGACATTCACGCTGCTGTAAAATTAAGCTAACGTGTTTAGTAAATCTGTTTCTAGAAAGGTTACAGAATGTGCTGCTTCTATCATTACAGGTGAAGCATGGCTTCTATGCATTTGACATTTTGCAGTGTGTTTTCATAGATCCTAAAAGGTCTTTTTGTCATATAATTATCTAAAACTGATTCCCTTCGGAGACTTGAAAATGAGCAGCTTCTCTGTTCATATGCGTCAATTTCTTCACATAGAACATTGATCCTCATGAGGCTTTTCTTGCTCTACATCCCACTAGAAGGGCTCATATATATTTTGTAATTTTTATATATATACGTGTGTGTGTGTGTGATCTTTTCCCACCTTGCAAAGGTGATGAGGAGGATTGTAAATTACTTTATTTCAATTTACTCTGAAATGTAAACTTTTGTGAATGCTTTTGTATTTCTGCTCTTTCCCAATGCATCATAAAGTTGTAAGGGTTTCACAGCTACCATTCACATTTTACTTGTGTCTTTCTGGAAATGTCAGGGACAAGTAATATCATGCACTGCAGTCCGAGCATGTATCTACACGTGCAATTTTATATTCTTGTTTGAATAACGTACCATGCATCACTATTTTGAGAAACAAGCTTTGATCATTATTGTTGCTAACAACAATATTAATACTAATGTGCAGTATTCTTAACAAAGCGTATCATGAGGCATTTTGCAATTCAAATACAATTAAAAAGCAACATCAAATAAATGTTTGATTTTGATTTAAAATATGAGTGATTCAGCTCTCTAAATATGCACAAAATTAAGAATATTAGAAAACAAATTCCTAAGTCTGCCTTCATTGTCCTCTTAGAGAACAGGGCTTTCTGCAGCCTACAGATGACTGAGGTCCCTCCTGGTCCGTGAAATTAGGATGGAGTTCAGCTCATGAACCCTGAGGCTGCCGAAACACCTCGGCACTATCATCAGGGCCACCCCATCACCTTCACAGCACCCAGCAGCTTTATTCCGTGGCTTCTTCTCAATCAAGATATAGTTTTCCAGGTGCATCAGCCCCACCTTGAAGAAGACGGCTGTTGGCTATGTGGTTGCCCTAGCAGTAAGGGCTTTATCTGGTGGTAGAGGATGTCCAGGTGTGACTGAAGATCACTGAATATCCTCTTCAAAAATCTTAGTGATGCCGCTGGAAAAAGTATGACCCTAGCCTGAATGAAAAGCTGTTAGAGAGGACAAAAAAGCTAACGTTTATTTACAAACTGAGCAAATTTATGCAGAAACTCACTGCGAGGCAATCACTGAAACACATAACAACATCGGGTTTTGAGAGTCACTATAATTTGAAATCTCATATTGGTTTGCCAGTGTTGCAAATATTTTTCTTCCTTAATTCACACATACATGCAGAAATCCACTTTTCTTAAGCTTATTATTTGACCCTGCTTTAACAGAGGGTCTGTCTGAAGTCTCTGCACTTTGGACATCTATTTTATTTCTTAAAATGAACTCCGTTCTTTAAAAGTGAAATGAAGGCTTCAGAGTATAATATATATCAGATGAAAAATTTAGAGCAGACTGTACTGCTTCATCCTAGTTTATAAATTAGACATTATGATATGCTGTAACCCCTCCCAGTAGTACTCCAAATATTATATATTGGTTTTGCATATCATCTTCTCTTGGGAAGTATGCTTTTTCAGTTGTGAGTTTAGTCACTACCTCCAGCAGAAGTTATATAACATCAGAAGAATACCAGAAAAGGAGGAGGGGAAAAAAAAAAAAAAAAGTGAAGACATGGTGGCATGCCAGAAGAAATGAATATAATAAACTTATTCACGAACATGAATTTGCCCAGCAGACTCACACAAAGCTTTTCACCAATTGTGCTCCAGGTGTTGGCGTTGCACCGGCACGTGCGGTCGGTGGGTGGGCAGGAGGGGGTCATGCTCAGAGCAGCATCACTTCTCTGGAGGGGAGAAGGTGTTTTGGAAGCTTCGTGGGGTGGGTCCTGCCTGAGCACGGGCCTGCAGCGGGGAAGCTGCCCAGCTCCACCGCTCCGAGGAAACCCCACTCACAGCTGCATCTGCAGAGGCAGTGCAAGGATTAAGGTTATTGATACAGAGCACTTTAGGGACGAGGAAGCCATTTTGGCTAAACAAAAAGACATTAAATGCCTTTGAACATATATCATGTATCACAGGCTACCTGTTCCTGGGATCTCCATGTTAGAATACTGGCAATGCTTTGATAGTTTTTTTCTGACCGGCTGTTTTTAAGTTCAGGTTCCACTTTGGATTGGTACACTTATGTTTAGCTTATGCAAACTACTTGCTTGTTCAGAAACAGAGTGAAATTCCCTCAGTGATGGCTAACATGGTCAAGGAAGCCATAGGTGCTTCTCTGGTCACCGTGCATAAAAATATGTAATAAAGTAGTAACGCCAAGGAAGGCTTGGCACTCTTTAATTTGATTATCCCACATTCTTTCTGAAGCAGGACTTACGCTTCCACCTGCAGAGAGAAGTAAGCCTGATGGAAGGGAAAGGGGCTTCATTAGCTTGTCAGGGCTAAAAGGGATATGTTCTTATCCAACACGTGAAGACCATTCTTGGAGATTTGTTGCTCTGCCCTAATTTACCCACAATTAAATTTATTCATGTTTCCATAATGATGTGGTTCCTAACTGCTGCTGTGGGAAAGACTATTATTTGGTAAACTATCAGGCCTTATGATGGGAGTGAAGGGGTCCCACATTGTTTATGCTTAAAACAGGAAATCTAATGTCTGGTGATTATATAGAAGGGTTAAATTTTCTGCAATCCCAGCCATGCCCATCCATGTTACAGCAACTACTCCAAATTTTTTCTGCACACTCTACCTGATTTTTCAACCAGGTTCAGTGCTTGATGACTTAATGAATTTTCAGGATGGTATGGAGCACTTAAGATGACCTATGCATAAGGAATTTTGAGACCTATCAATGTGGTCCTGCTGTTATGCATTATTTGCTGAAGGAAATTATGCCTCTTTTAGAAGAATGTTAAAAATAGTTTCTACCTAAGTCATACAAAAAAATTTCTTGTAGAATAATATGGATGATTTTCTTTCTTTTGTGTATTCTGTGTGGGCAGTAGGCAAACCGTTAGCTGAAGTAAGTGAAACCCCAAATTTCAACCTCTCAAGAGCTGGCAGCCACTTAGAGAAGTCTTAATAGGTTTGGCAGGAGATTCAATAATATTTTATCATCTGGACTGTCTTAGTGGTATAAGGCTGCTACATTTAGTGAGAATAGTAACTAAAAAACTACAAGTAAAGGGAGAAAAAGTAATTCTAAAGACGCATAAAACATAGCTGCCATGATCTATGCTTTCACAGATTTGCTCAGAAACAAAAATAGCTGCAAGTAGTTATGCTTACTGACACTCTTCCTACCCATGTCTATCTAGTCTAGGCAGGGAAAATGGTAGGTTAATCCTATCCCTTGTCTAACACTGCAACAACATTAAAATACAGTAGCAGCTTAGTTGCTCCTCTTAGTTAGTATAGTGGTCACAGGACTGACAGAAAAGTTACAGTAACTGCAAAAGTGGAATCTGCAGAACCATATTTCTGGCAGACTGTTGGCACTCTTCACCAAGAACCCAACGTGATCGCTAGGAGTATCATGCATTTTGTCCTGCTTCTCCTTAGCGCTCCAGTCCCACGGCTCAAATTTGGCCTCCACTTCCATTGCACCTCTCTCATTCAACTTCCAAATCAGGTAAAATTGTCACTAAGCAACAATGAATTTATAGTAGATAAGGTAGTAGACTGACCAATCTACCTTCTTTCCTTCCTTTCTCTGTACCCAGGACCACCGCTTACAATCAGCACTTGAATGTGCAAAGATGATCTTTCTTCTCTACCACTGTTTTTGTGAACCAAGAATTGCTGTTTGTCTCTGCTAGAGGTATTCCTATAGATCAAACACCTGTAGTTTGGAACCTACTAAAGATAAATCACATTTCTGAGATAATTTTAATAAATTGTGATCTGTGTAGGTTGTATTTGATGCTACTATACCACGCAGTATGTATGTGAATACAAGAACATTCTCCACTCTATTTGAATAATTTTAGGAAACTTGCTATATCTGACCACTTTGGAGCAACTTGGACTGAGTTATTGACCTTCAAGGTTAGATTATTTTACAAATCATAAGTGATAGAAAGTGTAACTTTCTATTTCTTTTGACAATAAATATTGAAAAAGAGTTTTCCAATTTTGATGATGTGTTCCCAAAAGACACATTTTTTTATGGCTTTAAATGTTAAGGAACTGCTTTCTTGCTTGTTTATATTTTCTGTATAATATTCCAAATATTCTACTCAGTCATCTCCTAGATTATTTATTTTCTGAAATTGTGGCTGATTTTCACTAACTCTTCTTTTAATTCACAAAAAGATAGCTAAAAGGCTGTCCTGGTTTCAGCTAGGATAGAGTTAATTTTCTTTCTAGTAGCTGGTATGGTGTTATGTTTTGTGTTTAGTATGAGAAGAATGTTGATAACACACTGATGTTTTCAGTTGTTGCTCAGTAGTGTTTAGACTAAAGTCAAGGACTTTTCAGCTTCTCACACCCAGCCAGCGAGAAAGCTGGAGGGGCACAAGAAGCTGGCACAGGACACAGCCAGGGCAGCTGACCCAAACTGGCCTAAAGGATATTCCATACTATATGATGTCATGCCCAGTATATAAACTGGGGGGAGTTGGCCTGGGAGGGGGATCACTGCTCGGGAACTAACTGGGCATCGGTCAGCAAGTGGTGAGGAATTGCATTGTGCATCGCTTGTTTTGTATATTCCAATTCTTCTATTATTATTATTGTCATTGTATTATTGTTATCATTATCGTTATTAGCTTCTTCCTTTCCATTCTATTAAACTGTTCTTATCTCAACCCATGAGTTTTACCCTTGTTCTTTTCCTGATTCTCTCCCCCCATCTCTCTGTGTAAGGGGCAATTGGGCAAGCGGCTGCGTGGTGCTTAGTTGCTGGCTGGGGTTAAACCATGACAAAGGGCCAATTGTGTAATGATTACTGTAGAAATTACTATAAAGACACTCCTCCACTAACAAAACAAAACCGAGTTCTGCAGCTTTTTCTGAAGACCGTGTTAACAACCTAATAGAGCACTTTCTTCCCACTCTCCCTATTACTTCAGACAGCTGAACAGTAGGAGAACACCTGCGTTTGTAAGGCCTTATCCCTCTCAGAGTGTTTCTTTCCTTTTTACTGGCATATTTTGTCCCATTATCATAAACATGGGCTGATACTTGCCAATGGTCAATAAGACTTTTTTTTTTTCCAGAATCCTTTTTGTTTGTGTCTTTAACACACTGCATGCCTGGGCAAGGTAGCAAAAAACAGAGAAAAGAATTTAGTATTACATCTCCACGGGGTTGACACATTTCGAGCCTTACAGATGCAAATAATACCAATTGCTGGTTGAGGCAGTATTAAGCCATATTCTGCCTAAATTGATTCTAGCAACAGTGAAACTAGTACGCTGAAAAGAAATGGGGGAGGGGAGAAGCAAATCTGGCATAATTTGGGCCATCAATCGGACAAAAGCTGATGTAGTGATGTTAACTTCAAAAAATGTCTCTGGAGAGCCACAAAAGCCACATAGATAACTTGATTAAGATCAAAACAGATAGGAAGTGCTGCCTGTCAGTGCTATGGGCTTCAGCACTACTATCAATATATAACTTGAACCGTTATTTACTGGCTTGGTCTTGTTGTACAGTCCCAAAGGTCTTTAGAAGATACATTTATACAGTACAATCACCACATCCGTATTAAATCATGGGTGAGAATCTATTTCAGTTTCTTTTTCACCTTCAGCTGTTTGACCACAGACCATACAGACATGATTTAGAAATCTATCGGCTACTCCTTATATCACAGGGGTCAGACTAGTCCCTAGCTGGCATAAATAATGGAGACTTCAAAACCACTCTAATTTTGCTCATTAACACATTAGGCTATCCCTGCTGCATTTCCTCTTCCATTTTACATATATAAAACCGTCACAAATACAACATACAAATAGATTTTCTTTGCATGATAAAGGGATTTTTCTCCTCTTCCAAATTCAATTTATTCATTGAAAGAGCTGAAAAACTGTGTTAAAAAATGCCCCCACCCCCTGCCACCAAACAAAAATAAAGCATTCGCTTCTAGCAGTGTTAAATGATGTTTGATGCTCCAGAGAGCCTTCAACATTCATTATAGAGTCAACCAGAGCTTCATTAAATATCAGTCTAGCATGTGTATATGTGGTACTGAGCGCTGGCCTCAGGAGTTCCCTTAGGCGATGTTCTATAGGTTTCTTTCATCTGTCATTTTGCTTTGACTTGGGGCGATTATCACTTTTATCATTGACAATAGAAAACTCATTCCTGTGTGCATTTCATTTTCATTATTCCTTGCCCCGTGAGGATGACTGACACACACAGATTCTTTTTCATCTTTTAAAGTATTGTAATTAATCATTTTAAATTCTTGCCTTGGAGTGTTCTTTTATTAGCATTGGTGGATGAAATAAAATTAAAACTGTGTATTGGTACTGAGAAAATTTGCTGGGCTATCCTGGCCTAGTAGCAAAAGACTAACTCTCATACATTTTACACTGGTTTAGCTTAGCTGCCCTGCATATGGTCTATCCTGACATTCATCAGCATGAACAGGGTCTGAATATGGGCTAGGGAGTGCCTAATGTTTTGAAACAGCAAACACAAAAAGCTGAAAAAAACATCCCTTTTTCTCCATGGGAACATTACTGGAGGTTTTTGAATCTGAAAGTTAGTGTGGGCAGCTATGAAACTATTTTGAAAATGAGGAAGATCTTAAATGTACAGTGCTGGTCAGAGACTGAGGAGACCTGGGTTACTGCCACTGCCATGGGCTTCACAAGTTACCTCGAGCAAATGACAAATTCTATTCTTGTTTTCCACCTGCAAAATTAAGATATGAGTGGTCCTTCTTCCCTCTTTGCTTCATTTGTTTAGGTTGCGGGCTCTTCCGTACAGAAACAGCCTCTTATAATTGCCAAGGACTGTGTCTACCACAACCTCACTTAAGCGCTAATGTCAAACACATAATAATTGTGTGCCATTGCTGTAATAGTTACTGCTTGTGCGTTAAATTATCTGAGAGAGACAGCACTGACAGAAGCAGAGAGAAGCCTTACTCCTGCAGGAGCCGTGCCGTTCCCCTCCTCTCCGTGCATCGGGACAAATTACCATAGAAACAACCGTCGGCACCGAACAAGTGACAGACCCTCCCCGGAATTGGGGGGCAGAAGCAACGCGAACATAACGGCAACACTGTTGTCTTTCTCTTTCTGCAATTTGTGGTTGTCTCAGAAGTTTAAAGACTAACTGGAAAAAAAAACCAAAAAAACAAAAAAACAAGAAAAAACAGAATACAGAAAAAACACCACCAGACCTTGGTTTCAGTTGTAATGTTTGACATTCTTTTAAAACCTATTGAAAATGCAGAAGGAACTGCATTTTACTGTATCTCTTTTAAACAGTGCCTGTTCCAGATCACATTGGTTTATTTTAATGCCTGATTTTTAAGAAAATATATAAAACATAAACTGTGGAGATTTTCCTACGAGAACCTGCAACACAATCCCATCCTCGGATTAAGCCAATTTTCTTCTCTTCTCTTTGTAATTCCTGAGGTGACGCGGAGATGCTAGCCTTATTAGTACACGGCAGCTTATCTTGCATTTTTTGGAATCCTCGTATTTCACATCTTTCCTAGATGATTTATATCTTGGCTGTCTCCTCTGTATGAAGACTTTCAAAGAAGTCCTGAGAACACAAAAGACTGCTCTTTGTCAGCTGCCAGTCTGGGGAAGCCTCCCTGGAGGGGCCCTTCTGGCTTCTCCTACGTGTGCGACGGGGATGGCCAGACGTTCCGGAGGCTCCGTTTCTGTGTCATTTCAGTGCTGTTTCAGTGTAATGATTTCAATCATAAGTGAACGCTTTGCTGTGGATAAAACAATAAAAGAATGTCACGAAGTTTTCCTTCACATTCTATACAAGATTAAAATACATTTTCATTGTTGGTACTGGTGATGTATCAGAATGGACAAGGTATTATGTGTAAAGGCAAGATACCACCTTGACCTCTATTCCTTTTACTTTAAAAAGCAAAACCTTCACCTTTAAGAAGATCTAGTGACAAACCATCCTGCCATTACTGACGCTTTAAATAGCAAACTGCTTCAATGTGTGCAACCAGATGTCTGAGGGTAAACTTGCACCTATGCGAAGAAAAACTTGGAACCTTTTTTCCGATTTATTCTTGACTATAATTAGAATAAAATTGCTCTGAAATATTATGTGACCCATTTTCCAGCATCTCATGTTACATCTCCAGAGTCTTTATTATAAATTAATAGGAAAAACTCTGGGCTGCAGCTTAAAATACAAAGATCACCATTTAAGGCATACTTCATATCAGTTATCCATCTTAAATAGAGATGGATTACATCCTAGGTGCCTGAAAAAGAATATTTAAAATACTTTCGGTTGGGTTGCAAAAAATTTAACTTCCTAAACTTACATTCTAGCCAAAAGGGCAGTGGAAGTTGAAAGAAATCCTTCGATAAAAGTAAAACATTAAAAAAGTTGTTTGCCATTTGAAATTATTTCCTAAAGAAAAATGGAGACTAAAGTTGTAAAACATTGTGCTTAAACAAGCGCTGAAATCAAGAACCACACCTTTATAGTATGAATAGAATCTGGGGTTTGCCCCCAGGCTCACCTAGACTACCAAGGAACACTAAATGAATGAGATAAGGAAAGATTTTTTTATATTACATAGTTTTCACAGAGGCTGATAGGATAAAATTTTTTTCAAGGAAAATCTCACTTCTGAAGATTTGTGAAGCCAGATGGTGCCCCATGAAGCTGCCTTGGAGCAAAGTATTTCTCGTATAATTTGAGAAATGCCCAATTTTTGTAGTTACATATGGAATTCTTTTTGCTTTAAGGATACCATTTGGCAAACACTGTGCTCCGTGCCTATTCGGTGATTCCCACTGCCACGATTATTTCTATGAGTCATGGGAAGAACTAGAATCCAGTAAGGAAAGTGCCAAAGGAAAAGCACCACTTAGTTAAGAAAAGAGCCTGTTAATTAAATTAGCCACAGAAATCAGATTTCATTTTAAATTCTAGAAAATGTAACCCATACAGTGAGTGGCCCATGTCATATTTCAGTGGCCATATGCCACGCTTTTGAATAAACTGAAGAAATTTAAATATTTAATGTTGTTTAACAACAAAATGTGTGATATCTTCTAGCTACATGAACTGACACTCAATGCGTCATTGGTTTATTTATGGTACATGCAGACTAGTTGAGGTGCGTATAATGGAGAGATACCAATTCACTGGAGACCTTGTGTCAGTGGCACTTCTGTGGAAATGCATATATCTTAGAGAAGAGTCAAGGGGAACTTGTGATGGCTTGTAATTTTGGCCTGGTGCCTTGAAAACGTATCATGTTGTATTTAAATAGGTCATCACTGACAGACTTATAGTGTAATTAATGTTGATTAAATCCATGTAGGACCAAGAAAATATGAAGTAACAACTGGTTTGGAACTATTTTGTATATGACATAAGTAATCAAGAGGCACAGAAATCTAAATGTCTTACGGATGGCCAGGTTATGATTCAGCCCTGACTGAGTTTTACTGAATCGTTTGAATGTTGGATATTTAAACATTTTCATTACAGGGGTTTTTTTTGTTGGTTATTTTTTTAATTAAGCATGACTTATAGTGGTAACTGTCATTAACTGAGAATTACTGTTCTACAAATAAAATATGTTAAATGAATGTGAGAAAAGGTTCCTAATATGAAGAACAATGTACAATCAACTTAGTATGAAGCAAGAAGAATAACCCCAAATTCTGGCTCAAGCATCAAACTAAATACAAACTGATAAATATGATAAATATTTGGACTATATTCTAAAAGAAAATCTAATCAAACAGAAGATTAATGCAACTGGAACTATTTCATGTAGACAGACCTACAAAGCAAACACTCATGCAGTACCTAATTTTCAACTCTGCTGGGGCTGGTGCAATACAGGAATTTTCAGCACAGGATGCACTTATCTTCCAGAAGGAGAGCTAATAAATCAAAATTATTTTGTTCCTTTGTACGTTCCATTGTCTCTTGTTACACCAACACTCAAAATACATAATGCTGTGAGTCTGCATCTCAAAATTTTCAATAATTAGGAATTAATTTCTTGTTAACCGTCTTCCATGACTTTTTAGCTCTGCCTACATACATCTCTTCTGCCCTTAATTTTCTCCGTTGTCACTGAACAGAGATAGGACCTATTAATCTTCCTATTTTGTCTTGTCTGCATTATTATGACACAGAAAAGATGCATAAAATTACATTCTTTCCCACTGAAGAGTCTATCAGCAGAGGTCGGCAGGAGGTCCTGGCCAGCTGTGTCGTTATGAGGGGAAAAAAGGAACTTCTGCTACAACAACTTGCTTTTCCTGAGGTCTGCCTTAAAGTGGAATTCAGATGTGCAAAAATGTGGAGAAAATTACGAGTTAAGATGATCCAGGTAGAGTAATACCCACTGAAAGCAAAATCATGATTAAACATACCCACTTCAAATCTATGAGAGGTGGTCGGCTGGCGCACAAGGCACCACAAGTTATACTCAACACATGTATTCTTTGTCAGCTTTGGCTTAAAAAAACCTCTATGAGTCAGATATGGCTAACTATCATGGACTGATTTGGAGGTGAGGTCATTTCATTTGCAGCCCAAGGAGCAGACACTTATTGGATTTATTTTCCATTATTTACAATGGAAATGAGCTCATCACTATTCCATTTTACATTTCATATTAATCAATTCATTTTTCTAGCTTGCAATCAGTTTATTAGTTTCAATAAGTGCTTCATGAATTGTTAATGATAACATAAAACAACAAAATCCAGAATCTGGTTAAAAATAACACCCTTTCAACATTTTGGCCTGCTGCCACTATTATATGTGGCTGGTGTGAGATGGAACACACATCAATTTGAGCACAATTATTTGTGAGGGTCAACTTGGCACCGTGGATTGCAGCTTCAGGATATGACTATAATAAATACTATATGAGAAAACATCCATAACCTTTTGAAGAGTACCAATGCTATAATTTTCTAGATGTGTGTGGCAAAGCCTATATTTTCTCAGATCCATCTACTAGAGGTGCTAAGGGGACCTGTCAGTTGTTCTTACAATCTTAATCAAGGCCTTAAACTGAAATGAATAATATCTCAACAATACACAGACACAAAGTGTCATGAAAATATACTTAAAACAGTGTCAGAATAGAAAAACAGTTATATGGATTCTCATGTAGTCTATAATGTATTTCAATAATTAAAAAATTCAATTCAAATTTCCAAAAGTATTAAAAATGTGTATACAATGAGGAGATATTAATCTCTTTCAAGGTGCCATTTGCATGCAAACGTAAATATTGTTTGGTGATCAAAACACCTATTTCAAAATGAGTTCTGGAGTTGCCCTCCATATAGCTGACCAAAAGATAGTATCATTGTATTTCTGTTGAATTTATTCCAAAAACCGAACACTCCTGAGGATTTTAATGTCAACTTAGATAAAAAGAAGTACATCTTAAAGAAAATGCTCTCTACACTGAGAACCACTGTTAGTATAGGTATGCAAATAGTTTGTGATACTGGCTGAGATAAAAAAGCTTGAAAGTATATCTCAAAACCTCGCTTCCGACCTCTGCTTCTCTCTATAAAAGATGATGTTTCCTAGCCATCACATTGGCAACAGCCTCCAAACCCAAATACTTGAACACCATGATTTTAAGAGAAATTGATAAGAAAATTAGAAATTATTAAAATTCTATTTTTTATCTTTCTTTTGTTGTTAAACAAAAGCAAAAAGCATACTACATTAATAAAGTCCTCTGGGGTCATCCAGACATTTTCTTCATAGTTAATAAATCATTGACCAAAGGATGAACTCAACCAACATATTAGTTAGTTATACTGACTGACATCCAGGCAAACAACATGCAGAAACATAATTAATGTGCACACGGCAAGACAAAATGATCATAAATTTGTCTTGGCAACCAATAAATCTCACCTACTACCTCTCTCTCAATCAGGGAGTTTGTTTTGTTTTGGTTTGGTTTAAAAAAGAAAAACCACCCACAACTTTTTAATACTTTAATTTATAATCAAGCTATAAAGCTATTTGTTGTGTGTTCCTTCACAAAGATCTTCTTCCACCCTTTTTCATAGTTTTCTCCAGCCACTGCCATTTTTTTATATTTCTTTTGGTAGTTAAAACAGCTAGGAAAACCATAAATAATATGTGACTGAACTGACCAGGCATGAGAAATACGTAGCATTTACTCAAAGGAAAACGCAAATCCATTTTCATACATTCATCACCAACAGTATGTTCATGAAAACTCTTTGCCAGATAACGCTTAGCATCTAATAATGCTTATAGTTTACAATGAAACAAAGTCAGATCTGTAGGGATGACAGCAGGGTAAGTTAGTCCTTCTTTGTTGGTGACAACTGCTGCATGTCTATAACCTGTTTTTCTTTCCAATTACAAAAGCAGAGTGAAACCTGAGTTTTAGAATTGACTGTACTGGGGGAGAGTTTCATTCAAACTCAGTAGACCTTGTAGTTACCGTGAAAGCAATCAATTTATAAGGCCCAAACCATCCTTATTTTGAAGACGAACTGAACTAATGAGCTGTAAAGTGCACTTTTCCCCAGGGAGAGCACCGTATTGCGAATTACCGTAAGATGCCATCCACCGTCCTTCACGACCGAAACACATGGCAAAACCGCCAGCTGACTGCAGAGGTGTAAGGTTAGACCTCCAGTTTCTGGGTGAGCTCTCATCACCGCGTGCACCTCGCAGCCGTTCCTTCCACTGCTTCGGGCTAACGGCGGCAGTGCCCTGAGACGATGGAAGGAACAGAACAGCTGAGGAAGAAGTGATTTTTAGGCTCCTGAATTTAGATTACATTTTAGAGCTGACAGGTGGAAATTGGAAACAGTAATTATAAAGGGCATAAGCAAATAATCTGTATTAGCAAGGAAGAGGAAGGGCCCAGGTTCTTCTCTCTGTCACTTGAAAAGAAGGGTTCAACACACTGTTGTACAGTAGCCAGAATAACCTCTACTTTTCCAATTAACAGGACTGCATTAGAGGTTCAGATTCTCTTCATGAAAAATACTAAATTTAGTTTCACAGATGCAAATCATATTCACTCTTCATCTGAATGAATTTAAGATTTGCAACAGTATAATTACAGAAATTGCATCTACTTTTATTATACTAATTTACCTTACACATAACCAGTTAAAAAGAATACTTCATGCAATGAGTTCATTTCACCCTGTGCAGGTACCACACTTCTAGCATGTAAAATGCTGCAAGAATGATCCTTCACATAAAAAGAGTATGTTAGTAACTTTAAAAAAACACTTTGGACAGAGTCTTTACACTATAGTGCTTTTTCCCCCTTTTTTTTTTCCCCTGGAAGCTTTAGCTTCCTAATCTTGATAGCAAAAAGTCTTGTAGCTAAAATATTTTTTTTTCAGAACCATCTTGTTAAATTTTCTGGTCTTCATTCTTGATTGGTTATGATGACGCTCAGACTATGTAGCAGAGTAGGCTCGATTGGGTGACATCAGGGTAGTATATCCTGCTTGAAGAGCCTTAATAACAAGTTTTACTAATTTTGTATTTGGTCAGATAGGGTTTTAAAGTACAAAATCAGTTTTAAAAAAGTAATTGACCTTTCAAATAAAATAAAGTGATGTAATTGCTTTGTGCAGTTAAGCACTGATGTTACTCTGAAACCTGTGTGTTTAATGTTAAAAAATAGTGTTACCTCCCTTTTTTGATCTGAAATTAATACAAACTCAATACTTAACTAGCAGTATACGCACACAGAGATAGTAACGACCAGGTCGAACTTAAGGCATAAGAAAAGTTGGTCCTAATCTTAGGTAGGTCCTTATTTTGGGTAAGAGAATGGAAAAACCGGCAGGCTTTCTACATGGGCCGTACAAAAGGAGATGGTAACTGGATGGAGGAACAGTATATTTTCCAAGGGATCCCTTTTTCCTCATTGCAGGGTTTTTAGCATTTGCTGCTGTCATTGGACAGATGCTCATGCCTGGAGGAAGGGCTGGGGTATCCTTCCCAAATTGGCAGCATAAATCCAAGTCCCCAGCCTTCGTCATTCTCCCTTCCCTGGCAATAGTCAGAGCAATAAACCCAAATTTCATACTCCCCCTGCCTTTCCAGGAAGGTGCTGTCTCCAGAATAACCCTAGCTTCTAGACATAGAGCTTGAAGGTGCTGGCTCACCACTGCACCGCTCTCTTCCTTTACTGCAAATCGGCCTCAGAGAAGCAATTCTTGCCCTTCATTTATGTAAGAATTTAACAAGGAATTAAATTATTAAAGAGGCCACAAGTATTCAGTTCTTCTTAAGGTGGGTCTTCTCTGTTGAGGTGCCACCATGACTGTTTTACATCAAAGTGCAAATTATTAAGCTTCATTTGGTAAATGCTGGATAGTCATTTGATAAAGACTGGATAGTCAAATCATATTTCTAGAATATTAATAAAGAATATTTAAAAAGATGGAGAGAACACAGTGAGACTTGATATCAGATATTAATAGTGCTTACCTTTGTATTAGTCTGGAAAGTAATAGTAACGTGAACATCCACACTAAAAGTGCATCCTCGCAAACATAAAATATTTCTTTTCTGAACAGTCTCAGTCTGTAGCACAAATGAACGTTGCATGCATAAATTCTAGCCATTAAGCACAAAAACGATATGGCACAAAAACTGTGTTTACAGTGATTGTCAGACATATAGCTGAGGCCAAATGAAAGCCAGTTGGAAGCTGCTCATAAAATTTGGCAGTTAAAATACATACTTTAGGCCTTATGGCTGCATTCATTGCCATATGTTGAGAGCTGTCCCTCTCTATTTATCTGCAGCTATTGTATGTTTGGAACTGTCCACCCCTATTTATTTGCAATCCCTTAATTAGGCATAATGGCTCAGCTACTAAAAGATATTAACATATTGCTGCAGATTGAAGGGAGAACAACAGATATAATTAGAGGTTGAGAGGAGACTGAACCATGTCAAAAGATCAAGTTTGATTCAGTCACACAATGACAAAGAGGGTGATAACCACCCTACAGCCCTTGTTCTGGAAAGACGCATATTCTGTGCCAAGGTCCATTTCAGGCTATATTCTAAATTTTCTCTCAAAAGTAACCATACACTGAAAAACAGTTAGAAAAGACTTACTGATTCAAACTTCTAAACTCGCCCCCGTGTTCCTGACTGGGCTGTCGATCAGCAAGACTACATCCAGCTCTGTGAAAAGGGGGGTGGTAGATTGGATGCTGAAATTGCTGAGAATCACTCTTGAGAAGCTAACGTTTTGCAAAGGGCCTGTCGCTGCCTTTTGGAGATGGCTTATCAAAGACTGTAAGGCAAGTGGGAGAAATTAATTTCACCATGATGACTGAACCTGCCGCACACAACACCCCACCACGGTACCTTTGTTAGTCTGACAGAGAAATGCATCCCAGCAGACTGAATGCAGAGGCAGAAATTAAGTGGCATCTCCCCCTCCACTGGCTCTGACTAGTTCTGACAATACTTGGCACGACCCTTTAATTCTAGCTATTATTGCTTCCCTAGCGTGTTATTTTCTCTCCTGATTCTTCCTCTTTCCTGGGCTTCTTTTCCTGACTTCTGTCTAATACACGTTGGGTTTAGCCAGCAAAGATAAATCCACCTTTTTGCAGCGCTGCCACGAGACTGCAACCTGAAAGCAATGCTTGAAACAACATAAGGCTGCTAAAAGTTTGCTGAGTTTCTGAGTGGCTGATAAGACATCGCGCTATGCCTGTAGCTTCCCAGCAGCAAGGCTGCAGGGGAAGGAAATTCAACAGACACGAACTGACAGACAGAAGCAGCATTTTCTTTTCTTTTTTTGTTTGTTCTCCTAGTGTGCGAGTTTGTTTTGTTTTAAAACAAATAGAATCGAACAGCAGCAGCAAAAAACAACACTTCAAAACAACCCAAATTGACTCCATCTTTTCTTTTCTCGAAATAGCTGTTAATACATACTATAAAGTTACATGGTTTCACCTTGCAAAATACTTCAAAGCTTAAGGAAAAGGGGTGATGGAAAGTCTCCAAATTAAAAATCTTATTTAGTTACACTATTGTTTTCTGGCTGGTTTTAAAGTTGTTTATTAATAGGTCAGAATGCTTCTCGTGCTGGCTGTTACCAGGAGAGGAAGCTGGCAATAGCCAGATACAAAACTCTTTTGAACTAAACCGTTGATGTAGCAGCCAAAACATCTCCCTACAGACAGCTAACTGGCTCCTCGTATCATAGGTCCATGACAGTTTGTGCTCTTTCTAAAGGTATTTATCGCCATGAAGCTCCCACAAGCAAAGCAAGAGCTCTTATCATCATTTAGCTGAAGGATTTAGGCACCCTAAGGGCAAAGACAAAGAAGGATTTAGGTGCTGAAGTCCAGACACTTGGTTCCCAAATATTCCCCTGCTTATTTAAGTACATGGGCACTTAGCGACTGGTAGGTTCCCCCATCTTTCAGCTTCCATACAACTCTTCCTTTTCAACCAGTACTGAAAAATTTAGCATTTCAAATTTTTAATTGGGATCTTCAAAGCAAGTCCCTAATAGGTGCCGCAGGAAAGATAGGAGCATGTCTAATGAAAGTCAAGAAGTGCCACACATGCGGAGAGGAGGAGCTACTCCCCTTTAGTGACAGGGCAAAGAGCAAGTCAGGTTCGGCTTTGTAGCACTTTCATACTCACAAAACAGCCATCGGCCAAGATTTTTTTTGACTGGATGCATGCTCCAGCTAGACACGTATACCTGACTCCTGAAACCAGTCCGATCTTTTTTTGGTGGGTTTGATCTACACCCCACCCACTCTTCTCTGCCTGTGAGGAAAGCAGCAAGCTTTTCCCACAAAATTTATATTATACAGTTATCTTCTTTTTCCCCCTTCCATCATGCTTTCCCTATGGCATAACAGGTTACTTCATGTAACGCCCTGTAAATACTAACTCTGCTGGGTAAGGCTTAAGGGAAAACATTTCAACATTTGCAGCATAATGAATTAGAGACTGACAGGTAGGCTTGTCTTTTTTGAAGTTCTCAGACTAACGTCTATCTGTCTGTCCTTTATTCTCAAATAAAAGCCTTTTCTAAACCTTTTCAAAGACATATCATCACAAGTCCTCCTGGTAGAAGTACTCATTTACCCAGCTCTGATCAGCAGGATTGTGAAGTGAGTGTCTCCCATACAGCTTCTGGCAAGGATTAGGAAGAAATCAAATCAAATCTGAGATTTGCTGTTAATTATGAATGTCTAAAAGGAAGTGTGGAAATTGAAGTGAAGGCAAGAGGTAGTTCTACAGCTTTTAAATAGGACTGTTACGACCGTGAGACTGGAGGCTCAGAGTCAGGCATACTGTAAAGAAATTCACAGAAAATTTTCCTATGAGGTAATACATTTTATGTCTTACATTTTCAGTTTCTTGAAGAGACGAGCAGACGAAAAAGCTCATTGATGCATCTCAGGAGAAAACCTTTAAAAGGAATGTTAAAATTCAGCACCAAAGAGGAGTATTGCTGTATAACCTAAAATATTCCACTTGGGTAGGTTATTTTATTGTCCTGTTAGAAAAATAAAGTTTCTTCTCCCTGCACGGAAGGAATTTAAAGATTCCAAAGGCAACTGTATGAACAATGTTAACTGTGAAATATATTCTTCTTCTATAGTGTTGAAATATAAATCATTAAAAAACTCCATAAAGTTTGCAGGGGATTGCTCGTTTGGCTATTGCATTGGGAACATGTGAATCTGTATACTAAATATATACAACAATGCAGAAAACAGCAAGGCTCAACCCTGTCAGATGATACGTTTAGCACATTTTCATCGGCACATGGAGCAAAGGAAAATTTTGGCTACTGGCAAGGGCTGGACTAATTTCATTAGTCTGTGAATAGCCAAAAGTTTTCTTGGAGTGAGGTCCTGTTGCAGGTAGTAGTTTTGCTGGATCCTTGAGCTGAGCTTTCAGGGTGGGCGATGTGTCAGGGGTGGGTAGTAAATGGAGACTGGTGCAAAGCAATGTCAATCATCTGCCACCGGGATGTCTGTAAACACCCTGCGCCAAGGACACAACTGAAAGCAATGCTGAAAATTGCTTTATTCGTTCCGAATAACGAGGACTGTGGTTGGCACCTTGATACCTATTAATAGGAGATGTAGGACAGAGGGAATCTAGACAAATAAATGAATTCCTAAACTGGCATTTTAAACAGCCTTGTGCTTTCTTTCAGTGAAAGTGATAGTTTATTTTTCAAAACCCAGAAAAGCACACATGATTGATCACAACTCTGGACTTATTTTTTCCAATTCCTTCCAGAAAAACATGTATCATAATTAAGTTTTCATATGCAGATACTCTGCAGGACATTTATTATTAAAGTAATTATGCAATTACACACATTTGTTCGTTTACAAAATAAGCATATCTATCCCTTACTCTAGATGCATATGATCATGATAATTGTTCTGCCCTGAGCTCTTGATACTCTGTGAAGCAGGTTCTCAGAGCCTAATTTAAATATAACAAGTGTGTCACTTCCTGTATATTAAATTTACTCTTGATGCTGACTTTTAAGTCAGCCTACTTGGCAGCTTTTTTCTAATATAGTTGTACGTTTCTCACCTATGGAGATATCTTATCTTTCCAGAGTAGATCTGATGCAAAGGTCTGCAAGAAAACCTGGAGCTTCTGTTAAAACGGAAGCCAGGGAATTATTTGATTCTTGATTCCATCTGACATTGCAGGCCTCGGTTTGAGGCTTGAAATATATTGATTTACAAATAAACAGATAGAGTTATGGAACTGAAACAATGAATATATGCTATGCTGCATCTTTTCTTGGAATACTAAAGATAGCCCAGGGTAATGAATGCATCCAGGATGAATATATTCAGATTAGCAATGCAATAAAATTGGCATGCAGATACCTCTTAAGTATAAGAACCAAAGCTAGAATAAGAGACAGTATGGGTGAAAGCAACTGTTTTATGAATTGTGTATGGAGCTTAGAAATATAGCATATTCTTACAGAAAATGTAAGAAATACATGTGTTGTTGTGACAGATTAACATTTAAAGTAAATGTATAGTAATTATATAAATTAAACCATGTTTTCACAGTGACTGCAATTTGTAAAATGTGTGTCAGACTTGAATGTTTTTTTAGTACAGTTTGTTAGTAGCATGCTGGAAATGTTTTAAATTGAATTAAATTAAAACAAAGGTTTCTTAGTTAAATAACATCTAGCTGAAGGGGCTAGCAAACATGATCAATTTTCAATATGCCACAAATAAAGAGAGATTTTTCTGCAGTGCGTATTGGAAGAATTACTTCTATTATGAATATTCAGGAAACTTAAGACATTAATGATTGAAAAAAAAATTTAAATACATTAGGCTTAGATACTACACCATTCCATTCCCCTCTTTTTCCTATTCACAAGTAAGTTGAATTTTCTGACCTTTAGATTTACAACTTACTCTCCCAGTTTGTTTAACATCTTTTCTAACTATTGCATATAGAGGATACAACAGCTGGAATGAAGAAACATTCTGACTGTTGTTACATCTACTCACATTCACCCTTGTCATATTTTGCACAGTACATTAAGCAAAAACATAACAGGCAGTTATTACCGAGCCTGCTTTCTATTACAGTGAATCTTTGTTAGGCAGGGGCAGAAGAGCAGGAAAAACGAGCAGAATTGGAAAAAAACAACCAAAGAAACAAAACCCCCAAAACAAAACAGAATAATTACATTGTACTGTGTTAGGAGCCGTGATGAGGTTTTCTAAGCCACAATGTACTTATTCTGAAAGACATCTTAGATGCAACATTAAAGCAAAACAAAAAAGAATACTATAAGAAACCAAATACAAAATGTTGCTATCAAACCGGCAATCTAATCATAGGAATAAAACAACAGAGGGTAGAGATTTCATATGCCAAGATGCACGGTAACTTTATATTACTGCAGCGGGGGCACAATGGAGCGTAATAAGGCACAAGGTGATGTGCTTACATCTCCCAAGTGCATTTTATATACATTCTTGCAGTCATCTGTAATATGTTCACTTCCTTTTCTTTTTTTTTTTTTTTTTTTTTTTTTTTCCCCTCTTACTACGTAGCGAGCGGCTGTGCCTGAGTGGCAGCAGAGGTGGTAAAGGCTCTGCTGGAGCACCCGCCGGCTTCTCCCTGGGGCATCCCGAGGGATGTGCCGGTTGGATGGGAAGTCCTCGGTGCCTGCCCAGAGGTACCAGCACGGCCAGGCGTGGGCCGTGCAACTCCTGTCTCACAAAGCGCACTCTGGAAGGGGAAGATAACCGCCAGTTCTGCAAAGGATTTCTTTCCCTGCTCGTTTTCCTTGCTTTTCCCCTCTAGTCCCCTCCTCCAGTCTGTGAATGATATTTGGCAAATTCTGGCTATATTTGCAAATGCTTTGGGGATGATGGAACTTGCATTTTTGCAAATGTCTTGGCTGAAAAACTAAAATTCACTCAGCCTCATGTTACCTACACTTATCCAATTGGCTCTCATGATATTTAGCAGTTTACTCTTTTTAAGTTGGCGCCAGTCTGGAAAGTTAAGACACGGACTATTATCGAGGGCCATTATAGCAATGCGAGTTAACAAAGAGATTTAAAATCCAGTGAAATGGATTTGAAAAGACAGGAGTAAACAAACATACCCTTTCATACAAGAGATATATGTCATGTTGTTAAAGGGCTATTCCCATGTAAGCAGGTGACTGAGAAGTACTATCTCACTGCTCAACAGACCTTATAAATATTTTTTTTCCTTCTTAATGAAGTAACGTGACTCTTAGTCATGTTTTCCAAATTAAGATTATTATTCATTTCCAGCAATTAAATCTTATTGCAGATCTTTTGAAAGCTATAGCTTCACTGAAAAAAACGCACACCTAGTTGACATAAGGAAGCAGAAAAGGCAGTCTGAAGGCCACTGAAAACACCAGGAATACACGGCTTCTTTTGGGTTTTGATCAAGCCTTTGAAATACTAATAGTTTAAGAAAAACTACTGAAAGTTTTAAAATAGACACACACACATATATATATATGTATATATATTTTTATATTTGTTAACATACCCTATCCATATTCCATGGGAAAAAAAGAATATTAAAAACTGGGAATCATGATTGCTTTCAAAGTACACAAGAGATAACAAATCATATCAACAACCCTTATCTCAGCAGACTATTGAAATCTCCAGAAACACAAAGAATTTCTTGGCACCTCTTTGCATGAGAAATCTAATATGACTGCTATTCATACTCCCACAAAGGTGAACAATTATAACACATTCTTTAGCCATATCTTTCTTGCTGATAAGACTGTGGCTGGGGAGCCAGAGAAATCTGTTTCTCTCTAGGTATAAAACAAAATGTCCAGAAAAGACTGTCCTCCGTCATTACAGAAAATGCTAGCAAATATCAGCAACACCATACTACAAGTCTATTGTTATTCCAGTTAGCAAAACTATATAGGTAGTTATACAGGTAAATGCATAAGCAAAATTAGTTTCTGATCTCTTCCATTATAAATACTGTTTGCTCCTAGGAAAAATATAGGCTTAATATTTAATCTCGGGAGAGCAAGATACGAAAATTACATGCATGACAGAAAACATTGGACCATATACACTTTAATCAGCTTCACTGGAGAGATCTCTGAGCAAGAGAACAGAGCACACCTATTCTGTGCAATTGTTTTGCTCTTGTCTGGCACTGAAACTTATGTAGGAATTTCTTCTGTGATGAGGATTTTAAAAAATATTTATTTAGCTTTCTAGTGCCATTCCTATTAATTTCATGGAGATTAAGTGCACCTTGGCTAAGCTTATGTTATTTATTTTTTCTCTTAAAAGAAAGTTTGTCTTTAGCTAAAACCCAAGCAAAGTTACACTGTTACAATACTACAACTAGATTTTTTTTTTCTTAAAAAAAGAGCTGTTGAAGCCAGAGCATACATGTGTGCCGCCTAGGCAGCTGCAAATACTGGAAGCACTGAGTTCCCCAGCTTTGGAAATGTAGTACCTTCAGCAGCCCAGCTTCTGACCAGTCAGATGAGAAAGCTGGCAGGAAACCTAGGTTTCAATGAAATTCATTGAAATCATCTTTGTAGAGTAAGTTTTCAACAAATTTGAAATTTGTCATTTGCTATTTACCTACAGAAATGGTGAATTTTTGGAAAAAGTGTTTCAAATATTTTTGGACTTCCGTTTTGGAGAACAGTGATCTTAGGTTGCTGAAGAGACACTTATCTGCTCTGGCTTCTTTTTTTTTTTCCTTCTTAAATCATTATTTTTCCCAAATTACAGCAACAAATTAAAAATGTGTCCCAATTATAGCATACTTAAAACATAGTTTAGTAACCAGCTCATCAAAGCTCTGAATCCACATATTGTATAGTTCCCTAAGGAAAGAAAAGAAAGTATTTTTAGGGTTCCTTGAATTCAGTGCAGAGATAATAATATCGTGCACACCTGATGTTGATCATTGCAATGATATGATGGAGTCCAAAGAACATCTTCTGTAACTAACACCAAAACCACTTCGGGCTTTTTGAATACAGGTACCTGAAACTCTGCTCTCCCATTAGATGACATCCAGAGTCAAATTTACAGTCTTTGCAGAGTATTATTTCCCCGTTACTACCTGACTGTTTTAATAGTCACACTTCAGAATTTTCTTCAAATGGAGTCTAAAAGCAGTCACAAAAAATGGATAACAATAGGAAGATTTAAACAACAAGGTCTACATGACAAAAACATGCACGGGTTTTTCTTGTCGCTAAACACAACTTTGCCAATGTAGCAAGATCTGTCGTCTAATGTTAAAGAACACATGTAGATCCCCCAGATTTCTGAGGAAAAAATGGTAATTAATAATGTGACAGGGTGTTAGTTGTTCCTATCAGTTTTTCAGTTGTTTCCATTCCTTTTCTGTTCCACAACCTTTGCCTCTGTTGACTACTGAATGAGGCTTATCAAAGGGACAGTCTGATTACAATTGTATCAGAGGAAATCGATAAATAATGTTGAGAAGTGTCACTTTCTGGAAACAAATAATAATATTTCTTTGGGATCTGTTACATAATAGTCTTCAGTACTATAAATTCATTACTTAAAAGTCAATGTAGTTTTTGTTCCCAAGGATAAGCTTTTAAATTTGCTTTAACTGTTATTATCAAGGGAAGCTTGAATTACAAACATCAAGAAGTATGGTTTCAATATTTAAAAGATTAGAAAATTCAATTAGACTGGAAACACAAAGTGAATTTCTTATATATGTTTTCCTTCTGCTTGGAAAAGCATTCTGAATTAAAAATCTCCCTTTGCTGTCAATCCCCACAAGTGAATAAATTTACACGTTTAAGTAAGCGTACTATACAGGATTTTACTAAAGAGGGGAAAATTGCAAGGGGAGATAAATTGTGGAATTGTGGATGGATGAAAAGAGAAACAGTGTTATCCCTGCTGCCATCTTAGACTTCCCCTCAAAAAGATTTTTTAAATATACAGTTGTCTTTCTGTGAGGATACTCAACCTTTAAGCAAAGAGTGGGTGATTATGTATGGGAGAGGCATACAGAGGGAAGAGCACTGAGGAGAAGACGAGCAATGTGGGAAGAAGGAGCAGATAAGGAAAGGAAGCATGCAGAAAATTAAGCTAAAGAACGCAGGCTGAAATGTGAGTCATAGGCTTTAAAAAGACACTGAAAACTAAAAGATGGGAAATTCTTCTACAACTATTCATACATACTGTATAGGGGTAGTTCTCCATCATTTGTACAAAGTTAAAGACAGAGTTTCGCCTTTCAAAGTTGTTGAAAGAATAGGCATTTTCATTTCATTTTTTAATAATATTAAAAGAAAAGAATAGAATAGAAAGAGAATTTTGTTAACTTAAACTGTGATCATGAGAAACTTGCAGATCCTAAGTCTATTGGGTACAGCCATATGATTGAGATAACCTTTTGTCATGGTTTAACCCCAGCCAGCAACTAAGCACCACGCAGCCGCTCACTCACTTCCCCCCCACCAGTGGGATGGGG
>JAVJGG010000040.1:18909857-18932739 GCA_035590195.1 Aviceda cuculoides
AAGGTGTCCCTGCCCATGGCAGGGGGGTTGGAACCAGATGATCTTTAAGGTCCCTTCCAACCCAAACCATTCTATGACTCTATGATCCCCTAGTCTGCTGCAAATGTGTTAAATACCAGATTGCTGCAAAAATTAGCCCTCAAAATGAATCACACTTCATTGTCATGTGCTGGTGTTCAAAGTGGCCAGGCAAACCTGACTTGGTCTGCAAATCCTTCAGGAGCTCTCTGTCATGCTATTTAGCTACCTGGGATTGTACACAGCAGCAAAGGGAGGAAATAATCTGTCCCCTACATCCATCATTGGCAGGAAAAGCAATCCTGGATGTATCTTGCAGCAAACTCAAGGAATTCTCTAACAGGGATGATAATGAAGTCAGGATGTGAGCAACTGGGAAGATGTGCTGTCTTCATCACCAGGTCAAGCTGGTTCTGCCACAGGGCAGGAGGATGGAGGAGGAGACCTCTGGAGTCCTCCCAGCCCTGGGACCTGCACATCTGTACACACGAAGGATGTGACGATTAAATCATTTTGCTGCTCCCTCAGGCTTCTCACCCACAAATTCCTCCCATCAGATCCCACTTCTTCTATACATTTCTGGCAAGAAAATGCATACTTTGAAACAAAGTTTTTTTTTAAAAAAAAGAAAAACCCTGGGTTTGCTCTCCATAATGATACCAGATATCCTGCCAACAAAAATACAAACCCTGAAATGGATCTAGTTCTTTTCCCACATTTTTCTAAATATAAGGTCTGAATAGCAGCTCCGAGCTCTCACTTGGAAAGCAAGCTGCGGCCCAGTGCTGGGGTTTAACTCAGCAGGGAGATGATTGCCTCCGGCGGTACCTCAAGATTGCAACCCGGATGGGGGGTTTCCCTGCAAGTTGCCACCGGCCAAGCAGCTCCGTCGTTGCTGAAGCACGTGGGCAGCTGTGTGGGGCCAGCCCAGGCCAGCAGCAGTGCTTTTTGCTTCATCCAAGCTGGCGGGAGACTTTTGTTGGGGTAACAAATGGAGGAAAACCAGCAAGGTGTTGGGATCCTTGAAGTGTCTGGGTAGACGGGGGCACTAAGGGGGCTGGTAACCAGGTGAGTGGCCACTGCTGATCTCAGATCCCTCCTTAGAGGCTCCCCACCTGGCTGCATTTTGATCACATCCCAAAGGTGCCTACCTGCGTTCTTATGAACTGTCTGAAGAAGAGCAACAGGCAATTCCGAGTCATCCAGTGAGGCGGAGCAGTCATACTGCCTACATTAGGCATTTCTAGTAGGTAATAGAGACTCTTTCCAGTTTCCCTTTGCAATTCTTGGATTGCAATAAAAAAGTTTTAAAAAATAAGTTAATTAAAGATAGAAGAAAAATATAACCTTGAGAAAAGAAGTGATTTTTTTTTTTTCCATTTGTACACATGCAGTTCATCTCCTCAGGTCTTGTTGTAGGGTCTGGGATGGAGACCATAGGGATTACAGCCCAGATGGGCACAGGTATCAAAAGGATATAAAGGTCCTGATCAGTTCAGCAGCATTTGGCACCAGTGCAACTCAATGTGTGCTCTAAAGACCAAGGTATATGCATTTCTGATTGCTTCATCTCTCTTTAGATGCTGTTGAATTGCTTGTGCCCTGCCTGGGGCACTCTGGGTCAGGGGTATCACTCACAGGAGGTGCGGCTGAACCTGGGAGCACCACAGACAAGTTTAAGGGCAGGTGGGGAATCTGACTTGAAATGAGCAACCTTCTTAGGGTTAGGGTCTCCATTAAAACCTGAATATCTGTGTGTTTTCAGCTGTACTGTCCTCCTGTGAGCCGCAAGGCTGGGTTATCTTCCATCCACGATTTCATCAGGTCTTTTTCAGGCTCTGTTCCAGGGCTTAGATTTCATTAGGTTTACAGCATCATCCACCACCTCCCCTTCAGGTTGTTCCCATTTGGTCCTTTTGCATCTCCCAACCCCTTTGCCTTAGCAGGAGCTGGGGAGGTTGAAGATGCCATGACTCTGGAAACACAGACCATACAAATCCCAGCTTCTAGCCCTGGAGGAGAGAGATACACCAAGGAAGCCTAAAGAAAGCCTTCTTGGGTGCTGGAGGTGGGAGTGACATACACGTGGGGAGTCCCACTGGACCTGCCCCAGAGCCAGTGCCACCCTCCTGGCTGCTTCCTCAAGCCACACTTCTCGAACACAGTGTCTGTTGAAAGAAATGACCTTTTTTTTTTCAAACGACCTTTTGAAAAAGGTCATCATTTTGGAAACTGCATTTTTTTCAAAGGACATTGGAAAACACTGATTGTTTTTTTTCCCCCTCCATTTTCATTTTTTCCCTCATTGTCTTCTTTCTTTCCCATTTTCAGTGTCTGGATCCTCTAGTCCTCCCAGTAAATGAAAATGTTCCTTCGAGTGGGAAGCTGCAGGGATGTGTCTGGGCGAAGCTTCCCAGAGACGTCTGGCCCCAAGCTCGGTGGGAACGGACGCTCATTCACTCGGAGAAGACTTTTTTGTGTGGCAGTTGCTGAAAAGTGCCTGCTATCTGCCTGTGCTGTTTCAAATGTAAGTCATTCAAAACATTCCCTGTGTTTTTTAGCTCATAAAACTGCTGAAGTACATCCTGTACAGTGAACAAATTACTCAGCTTTAAGCAGATATTTATGCTAATTATCCATGGGAAGCTGTTTCTGCCATTGTAGTTTTTCATCTGCTGGCATAATATTCGAAAGGTTTTATGTGGCGTTAACTATCAGCAGTAAAATCCCCTGAAAGTAACATGAGAAGGAAGAATCTGCTCTGCATACATTTATTTTCTTTAAATGTTCTTGATTTGCCATCTATGAGATGAAAGTGTTTACACTCAGCACTCCCTCCCCATCACTACAGCAGTATTCTCTCCCTGCCTGCTCTTGCTTCAGTTTATTTACTGAAGAATATTCATATTTTGTAAATCCCAGGTATTTATTCCCTTGATTATTTTGGCACGGTGCATTTTGAGGATGTTTGCTTTGTTTTAAGCAAATCCTTTTTCTGCCTTTGAAAAGCACAGCACTAGTAAAAACAAAGGCAACAGCAATATTTGTTAATGTAAGTCCACGCTCCTAAAATATTTATTCTTTTTTCATATGAAGAAGATTAAATGCTTGCAAAATTCTACAGACACATGCACATATTTGACCCAGAAGGATGTCTCTTGGGATTTGTAACAGCAAATGTGTGTTGAACAAAACGTCTTGGCCCTGTACAAACTTACTTTGTGTTCTAAAAGCCAAAAACTTCATTTTAGCATGACCTTAGAAGAATAGTGATACTTTAGTATTTCCTGGTATTTGGTGCAAGGAATGTTTTTATTTGAATGCAGATGTCATTTGGTTTACAGGAAGGATTTGGTAACATGTCTATGCCAGTACTGCACTTATCCCAAATTTCCTGCTATGGAGGAAGAACATATGTCAAAGCTCACTGTTTGTTAAATTGAAAAGATTCAGTACACCAGAAGCTTCTCTTCTAAACATTGTGACTTTGTGCAATTTACAGAATGTTCTATCTCCATTAAACAATAAACCCTTGACCCCTGGAGCTGGCTTTCAGGATCCTGCTATTTGAGAAGGTAGACATAATGGATGGCAATAATAAATGAAAAGTTCAAGAGGTTAAGGAAAACTGTTTAATTATTTCTCTAGAGCGTGGGCTGCAGAAGAATTGCATATCTGCCTTCTCTCTTGTAGAAACCTTGCAAGGAATGACTCCGGCAGTGCAGCTCAGGCAGGGTATAAAGCAGGTTGCTGGCCCTCAGCTGTGTTTATGAACAAACGGTCTCTAGATACTCTTCCATCTCTGAACCTTTCAGTTTTCTGTGAGTTAACTCCCTGCCAGCAGCGAGCCTGTGCCAGCCCCACAAACCTCAGCATCTGTTTTGCAAGGATCTTTTATTTGTTAGCATGTGAAAGCTATTGCTCGTGTGCTTCCCAGCTGTGGTGTACTTGGGCTTGGTATCTTTAAAGAAATCTTTGCCTTAAATGCTTGTTAAATCCCGACACACACAAAGCAGCGCGTTCTCCCCTCGTTACGTGAGCCTGTAAGGCAACCTCTGCTAACAGGTCACCCTTCCCTGCCTTTCCTCTACGGTAAAGCAAATCCAGGGAAAATTTCGTTATGACAAGAAAATCAGTAGGCTTTTCCCTCCTCCCCTTGGACAGACGTCTCTCTTTTCTTACACTCCTGTTTGGTTTCTGTCACATCGCTTACTGCATTCGATTACTACGGGCTCTATCATGGGACTGAAAGCCCTGAGCTAAAATCATCAACCAGTTATGCAAGTCACTGTACAAACACCCAGCGAGAGAAAGGCTGCTCCAAAAACATCCACGGCAGGGCAAGGGGTGAGGGGAGAGACAGGGATCAGGAGTCGTGCTCAAGGCCACCAAGCACATCCAGGGCAGAGCCCCAAAACAGGAGCCTGCTCTTGAGGTCCGACCCTTGGCCACCTGCTGATGGGCATCTCCTTCTCTTGGGCACCCCATGCCCTCTGCTGTAGTGTCTCTTGGGAGGTCTTCCACACTCGTGGAGTGTGGCAGGGCACAGATACGGGTTTGGATGCAGTGGCTGGGTCACCCAAGGAGGAGCTGGAGCATCTCTCTCATTGGGACACAGAGCCCTGTGCTGCGCCCTGGTGAATCTCCCCCATCTGTTTCCAAGGGCAAATGCTCTGCTATGGGGTCACAGCTTGCCATGCAAGATGTCCAACCCCCTTTTGTTTCTGTCTTGCATGGCTTGAGGCCACCTCTGAGGGTGCTTTGGGAAGGGGAGGTCATAATTTAATGCTGGGGCCAGGAGATGGAGCAGACCCTCCTTTGGGGTAAATCGGCCTCTATATGTGATCTCCAAGATGCTAGATCAGTCTGCGCTGGCTACAATGCTGGCCAAGGGTATTTTATGACAGCTTTTGAAAGGGTTTTAAAAGCTTTTCACATTCACTTTCTCCTTCTAAATGCCTTGATCTGCAACTTATACTATTAGGAGTTATTTTCCCAAGACGAGTTTGGTGCAAGAAGCATGGCTCGACTTTGTTCTTTCTAAATAAGTTCCCCCAAATCCGTTTTCCCTCTCTGCCTACTGTGTTGGATATGGAAGCATCCCAAACACAAGCCTCTGGTCTCCCCACAGCATCGTCAAGCGGGTGGGAAATGAGACATCAGGTTGTGACCCTGACGGGACCCTCTCTGTTTAAATAAACAGTCCAGGTTTCATGTAATGTTATACTCCATCATGAGCCCTGGAACAATAACAGTGCAGGAACCACTCACGTGACTTATCTGGGATATATCAACAAACAGAAGGAGCAGTGAGCATCGGTGGCTCGTGCTGCGGGTTGGATGGGACTTGTTCTCAGTCTGCCACCAGATGAGGAAAACAACTTTCCAGAGCCACCACCTGTAAAGCACAAAATAAAAAAGATTGGAATGGAAGATTTCTTTGGCCCAAAGTAAGTTCTAAGAAAAAGTACATGTGAACATGGTTTCCAAGCACAGAAGTTAGGCGAAAGGGTCTAATGTTTGTTTGTGGCAATGGAGGGGGTCGTCCCCCAAAATGCCTTTGCAAGCAGTCTCCTTTTGCACTGCTGAGCTTGTTATGCAGCCTCTTGCCCAGGTTTGGTTTTTTTCCATGGGGGAACTTGTTTTGGTCTATTAGTTGTGGTGAGGGGCTGCAGCCATGGCCTGTAGGTGATGGAAAAAAACCCCGAAAAGTCCATGGAGGTCAGAGGTGTCATGAAGTGAGACTGCAGTCTGCGTATGGGGCATGGGAGCTCATGCTGGCAGAATCACCAAAGCAGAGAGTTTTCTCCTCTTGGTCATAGTCATGGAATACGTGCCATTTTCCTCACACTGGTTACTTCTACAATGAGAAAGCCGTGGGATTTTGAGCTCAGTCTTCCTTGGTAAATACCCCATCAGCTAATGACTAAAATAACGATTCCCCACCCTGTCCCCTCCCTTCCCCTTGTGGGTGTGGTGGGAGAGCAGTCAAAACCTCTCATTTCCACTCAAGAAGGTGTAAGGAGGAGCTTTGGCTCATGGTTAAAGCTGTCCCCGCTTGACCTGGCTGTCGGCAGTATCTGGCCCTTTGGCCTGGGGAGGTTCAAGGAGACCGAATGGGATCGTGCCCAGCTCCCTCCCTCGGATGCTGCTGGCCACGCAAGCTGGCAAGCCCCAGGCTGGGAAGCCTTCAGCACTGCGTGCCGAGTGCCCCTTGGCTCCATGCCACCAGGGCAGCTCCGCGGCCAGCCGGCATCTCGCCAGCGCCCATCCAACCACAGCACAGAGTAGGCTTCGGGCCACGTTCGAACCACTCACTGCAGTCCCAGCGAGAGATTTAGGCACTTGGACTCACAAATGACCCAAGATCTTTCCACCTTTCCCTGTGGGGGACGTGTCCCATACCCTTGTTGCTCCTCTCTGGAGCATCTCTGAGTGCCCCCATTTTTCCTGGACCCGAAGCTCAGACAGTACTGTAGTGCTGGGGGGAGCCCAGGGGACCTGTCTGGCTTACAGACCTTGTTCCCAATTGCATGTCGTGGTAGTCGCACTGGCGACTTTGCTCAGCTTGTGGTTGTTCTCTGTGTTTGCACAGTTGCAGATTATGTGCAGAACCATCTGCTTGTCTTGCATTGATTCACGTCCAGTTTTTCAAGGCTGTCGTTGGACAAAATGAACAGAAAGTTTATGCTTGTGTTCAGAAAGACAGAAGGCCAACTGGTGCCTGAGACATCCTGGGATGCCAGCCGCTCCGTGAAATGCAAGGGGAGGATGAATCAGTCTGTCGTGCAGGTCTACCTGACCTCCCACAATGTGGAAGGGCAGAGGCAGACAGCCCAACACCTATGGTTCACTTTTCCTGTCCGCTGACTTTGTAGGAACTGGGGTAACCCAATTACAGGTGTGCCTGGGCCCAGAGCAGTGCTCATGTCCCTGTAGCCCCAGCAGTATGGTCTTTACACTCCTCCACCCTATAGAGAGGGTGAGGGTGAAGAGGGTGTGCAGGTTAATCTTGAAAGCAAGCTGTACACGTTAATTTTCCTCTCCATTTTTTCTTTTACTTTCCCTTAGTGGAGGGGACCCTGGAGCATACAAGAGCCATGGTTGGGGCAGGATATGAATAAACCCCATGGGGTTTTTTTGCTTCACACCATGGGTCAGCAACCATGTCTCTCTTCTACAAAACCACCCTTCAGCACAACCAGGGCAGATACAGACCCACCATGCTCATGGTTTTCTCTTTTAGAGTGACTCAGCTATCACTGAGGGTCCCAATTTCTAAGAAATAGGTGACACCATACTTTGGCAATTTGACGACAGAGCAAACCATCCATAATGGCAAATTTTCTGCTCTTGCAAGTGCATACAGAGGAGACTGGCACTGCTGGAGTGACACCCCCCCCTGCCCCCCAGGACCTGTCCCTTGTCGCCTTTGCACAGCAGCATCAGGAGGCAGTTCTGGTGGCTTGCAGCTCTGCCAGAGGAATGAGAGGGAGGTAGGTGGCTCAAGAGGTACAAATCTCTTAGGGAAACCCTGGCCAGAGGAAAGCCAATGAAAATAATGACTCACTTGACCTCTCACAAGACAGCCAGCACCCAAAGTTTTCCACGCGGTGTTAAAAAACACCACGCACTGGCCTCAAATCACATCGGCCATGCCAGACTCCCACCTGTTTATGTGGAAAACTTTATGCACCCAAAGCGTGAAGTTTTTCAGCTTACTATGTTGGGTGGATCAAGGTTTCCATGTGCTCCAGTGCTGTCAAAAAATGGTGTCTTAGCCAACACAGGACTATGTGAGGAGGGCACAGACAGTTTGAGTCTTCAGGAACTCAGTTGCAGAGGGTCTCCTGTTCCTCAGGCGCTCAGAGACCTCTCACCTCCTACCCTTTTGTACACAGAAGAGCTGCAGATTCACGCCACCACTGGAGAATGAAAGAAAACCCCCATTCCTGTACTGCTTTGCAGATGTGCCCTGGAGGAGAACCTTGACAGAGGTACCCTCTTCCAACTGAAAATGAGAGTATGATGGGTACAAAACTTGGCACATGAGACAAAACAGGGAGTTGACCTAGGTAAAACAGTGCAAGAGGTAGGATCTAAAAGCAGAAGACTAGGTGATTAGAGAGCCTGGTTAAGTAAGAAAGTATGTGGAGTCTGCACAACGTGTTTTGTGTCAAAGGATGAAACGCAAACAACCTTTCTGAGGAGAACTGCCCTTGTCCAGGAGCAATGTCAGGACTTGTGCTGATTGGCTTTAAGCTAGGATGAGAGACTTTTCTGAAGAAACTGAGAAAGCGACCTGGACAAAGGCAACAGCACTCCCAGATACTCTGGAGCCCATGAACATAGGATCTGGTGCAACCTCCCAGCCAGCTCTTGGGCAAGGGCACTGGGTGTCCTGATGCCAAACTTCAGTCCTCCTTGCTGCCGTTTGAACATCTGCCCAGTGTTCCATCCCCTGAAAGCACAGACAACAGAGCGTTTCCTTCCTCTTTGCAACAGCCTTTTATATATTTTTCCTTCAACCACAGAACTGCAGAACAGTTCAAGCTGGGAGGGACTCGGCAGGTCTGTAGCTTAAACAGGGTCAGCAATGAAGTCAGATCAGTTTGCTCAGGGCTTTTCCAGTCACATCTAGAAAACCCCCAGGGTTTCACTCTCCAAATTCCTGGCTGGTATTAAATTCCCTTATGAACTTTCTCTTCCCAGGCTGAACAAGACCTGATCCTTCTGTATCTCCCTGTAGGACATGCTCCAGCCCATCTTGGTGGCCATGTGCTAAACTCAGTCTGGTTTATCAGCATTTCACTTGTACTGGGGACCCAAACCTACACACTGCATCCCAGCCGAGGTCTAATGAATGCCTGCTAAATGGGAATAATCACAACTTCTCATCTCCTTGCTGTTCTTCTCTCATACATTTCTTCTGTCTTGTCGCAATTTGCTATGGGTGCCTCAGCAAGCAGTTAGAAAAGCTCCAGGCTGGAATAATTTCCAATAGCACAATGTAGTTGCATTTCTCAAACCCAGAGCAAGAAAGCATCAAATAATAGTAATAAAAAGCAATGTTATTTGACTGAAAAATACATGCCCCAATTACTACAAATTCTGGTGATGAATTCTCTTGCTAGAGAAACCATGCTGCGAAAGGCTGGGTATCCTGGGGACAGTCACACTAAAGCAATGCATTTCTTCTTTGAGGCCTTCTGTTCTTGGAGATTGCTGAGTTGAACTCTAAGTTGATAGAGGTCCTGGGACTGCAGCAGTGAGTGACAGCTTTGTTAAGCTATGATTGATGACTTTGCTACCAAATTCTGATTAATGCTTCCTTCCAAACCCTTCTTGCCCTTGCAATATGCTGTCCATTAGCCCCTGCCAATATCTGCCTAGAATAACCTTCTTGCTGTGATAGGAGTTGTGTGATTATAGTTATCTAAACGTGTGAATAATTGGGAGGTTATGCCATATTACATGCTTCATCAAGTTCTCTATTCAGGTCTCGGGGAAACATTTGAAGTTCAACACTATGTCTCAATTATGCTTGAATTTCTGGCAAGGGAAAAAAAAGTCACATTAACGAAGCTGTCAAAAACACATTCTGCTTTAAATTTCCTGGGACAATTGGACAATGAAACTTGCTCACTCAGTGAAGAGCTCCCTTCTCCTTGCACTATTAACAGGCTCTTGAATTTATTGAATTTCTTTCTTGCTTAGGCTCTGAAACTAGATCTTGATAGAAAGGAGTTGCTCAGTAAATGAGTAAGCTCTGTAAACAATAAATTCTGTGTTAAAACATTTATCTCCAGACAGTCTATATGGAAAGCAATGTGGTTCTGTTGGGATATGTGATGACTTTGCATTATGCTGATATTTATAAATTAGAAAAGAAATAAAATAGGTGTGTTGTTGCAGCCCTGGTACAATATTCTTGTTACTGAAAGTGAGACTTTATTCTTATGTGCGGTCTGGGCTGGGACTCTGCCCCAGGCAGCTTTGCACTTGAGAACTTTAATGGGGGACAAGCCTACCCATATTCTGACAAATTCCTTTGAAATTTCAGGAACAAAGTGTTACTGTAGAGTTACAGATGTCAGCACTGCGCACCACCATGGGCTCTCTGAGGGAGAGCTGGACTTTTAACAGGGAAGCCAGTCCCCCAGATGGTTTTTCTCCCAGTGATCACAGCCCTGTGTGCTGGCAGCATGCTCTGCCAGGACAAGGGAAACTGGAAGAAGCTGAGGTTCAGCGTGAGTAAGTACCAGCTGAGAGGTGGTTGGAGAAGTCCAAGGGGTGTTCAGGAAGAGGGGGGGGTGGCAGGAAGATAGTAATAGTCATCACCTCTTGGGCTTGTTCTGCCCCAATTTCCAGTGACAGACTGGTTGGGGACTGGGAAGTCATCACTGAGCTTGTTGTGATAGAGATAGATGACACCATCAGACAAACCCCATTTCTTTTAAGGCAGCATTGAGGAGTTTTAATTTGCACAGCTTCTTCATGGAGCGGAGGCCATCTGCATATCAGCTTCCTGCCCAGTACATTGGGGTTGTAATTTTGTGAAAAGGAAGGGCTGCTGATCTGTCATAACGGAGACCAGGCAGAACTTGTTTGTGGCCATTCATATACAGGCTGTATAAGGTAACAGAGGGCCGGAACACCAGTGGTGCCAGAGTAGGAATGGTGGGTAATGCTTTATGCTCTTGCTCTACGTGTGCTGAGCAGGAGCCACCAGCCGCACCAGCTCCTCAGCCCGGGGGTCTGGAGGGATGGCTGTGCAACACCAGGTCACCCATGAGATGATGGCAGAGCCAGTCCTGAGCCTGCCCTGGGGCTTGCCCAGTGCGTCAGACAGCCGTGCCACCAGGACTGGCATGAGCAGGGTCATCTCCTCGCAGCCTCAGTGCCCCACTGGTGTGGTGGGAGGGCAGGCTGGCAGGCTCAGTGGCAGGGTGCATAACCAGAGCATGAAATCACCTTTGATACGGACAATAGCCACATGGGCGGTAGCTCTTCCCCACCTTTCACCACTTTGGGACTTTCCCTTCCTCTCTCGGGGTGCTCCCCGCTACAAATCCCACCGTGAACATCCCCTCTCCAGCAAGGGGCTGGCCATACTGCGGCCATACTGCTTCTTGTCATGCAGCAATGACAAGGGAGTGAAAGGCTGCAGAAAAATCTTCGCAAGGTGAATGAGCGGAGACAGACCCAGTGTATTTATCTTTCCCGAAATATTGCAAAATACATCCAAGTTTGGCCTACAGTGAGAGCACAAGCAGTGAAGAAATCTAAAGCGTGCGGATGCATTGCATACCAGCATGGAAAAGCGACAGCAAGACAGGGCCAAAACAGGCCAACCACACTCCCCTGGGAGTCTAGGAAATAAGTGAATCAAAGAGGGCTTGGGGCCAAAACAGGCCAAAAGAGGATCCCTCAGGAGTCCAGGAAATAAAATGAATCAAAGTGTGTTTGGGGCTGATACAGGCCAACCACAATCCCTCTGGAGTCCAGAAAATGAATTTAAGTGTTGTCCGGGCCAAGACAGGCTATTAAACTTTCCCCCACCACAGAACAAGTCAGCCGTGAGCTGAAGAAAGAGGGGCCATTCTGCCTTAATAAGGACAGGACCCCAAGGCCCATATCAGCAGCCTCCTGCTCATCCATCTCCCCTTCTGAAGCACAGTGCCCCAGGATGCATGGCTGGTGCTTTGGGCTAGAGTCACCTCTGTAAATTCTCTTTAACTTTCCACAGTCCCTTAATGAGCTCCTCTGCCATCTTCCAGCATTGCCCTGGAGGGCCAGCTGCAGTTGCCTGGGGACAAGAGTTGTCCTGGCATCTGCCCACTTATGGCAGACCATGCCTGTGGCACTGTTGACCGTGTTCACGGCAGTGCTGGCCATGTTTGCAGCAGTCTTGCCCCCATGTATGGTGATGTTGGCCATGTTTGTGGCAAAGATGATTTGTGACCTGCAGTCTTCAAAGAGGAGCAGGAATAAGCTGCTTCCACCATTCTAGGCTGCCAATATGGGTCTGGGCCCACGGATGCTGGTGGGGAACGAGATGTTGACTCCAGGTTCTCATGCTCAGCGGCTGCGGATGCTGGTGGGGAACGAGATGTTGACTCCAGCTTCTCATGCTCAGTGGCTGCGGATGCTGGTGGGGAACGAGATGTTGACTCCAGCTTCTCATGCTCAGCGGCTGCTCCTCCAGCATGTGCTGCAGAGCCCTTGGGAGCCATGGTACTTCAGTAGGAAAACTAAGCCCACTCTCCTTGGCATGTTGGTCCTGCTCCCTGGAACCCAACTTGTGGGTTTAATCCGTCAGCTGTGGGTCCCCACTCACCCCACTACCTTCATCCCTGCCCACTCCCCCAGCACTTTCCCACCACATGAGTGCCACTGAGCAGGGCAACCACCTCCAGAGTGGGTCTGTGAGTCAGTCCCACGGCTCCTATGGCTGTGAGGCTGATGGCCACAGCATGGGATGGGACAAAGAGCTGTGACCCCTTTCTCAGAGTGAGGGGAGATGGACATTTTCATGGGGACCTGCTGGAGTACCCCACTGGCAGCAGCCGATGGCCCCGTCTCCCTCATTATGCCTTTCTCTGGGTATCCTGCTTTTGGGTGTCTCCATATGAGGATTTCTTTTTTTTTTTTTTGGGGGGGGTGTCAAACAGTCATAACAGCAAACCACGGGGGGCCTCAGCACCTTCTCTCAGAGGCTGTCACTGCTATCACTGAGGGGTCATGAAGGGAGTAAAACTAGCGGCCGCTTCATTTTATCCATGAAGCAAATACCGGGTAAATGGGGAATAAATCAGAAGAGGTACTGACAGTCTGCAGTCAGGAATGGGAATTTACTGCTGCAGAAGGTTTATTAATAGAGCTGTGGATATAGCAGCACTGTCTGTAAAGGGCTGTGGGATAATTTAATGACCAGCAAGGACAGAAAGCTGAGATAAGGATAACTGTAGCATCCATATTAACAGTGTTTCCTGCCTGCAGTGGCTTACCTCCCTCTGAAGGGCCAGCCAGAGATGAAGTAAATCATGGTTCTTCACTGTGAGGGTGGTGAGGCACTGGCACAGGTTGCCCAGAGAGGTTGTGGATAACCCATCACTGGAAGTGTTCAAGGCCAGGTTGGATGGGGCTCTGAGCAACCTGGTCTAGTGGAAGGTGTCCCTGCCCATGGTGCAGGGTTGGAACGAGATGATCTTTAAGGTCCTTTCCAACCCAAACCATTCTATGATTCTATGGTCAGCCTCACCTCAGGTGTCCCTGTCCTGTGCAATTAAGGCAAATTGCTAATTATTGGTGAGAAAATTCTTAGATAAAAGCATGCATCTGAGGGCTGCAAGCAGTCAAGTGTCCCCTTCGGCTGAAGGGCAGAGGGTGACCATGTTGGTCCACCAGGAAAAGCACCTCAGCGTGGCCTTCAGAAGGAGAGATGCCACAAGCATGGTGCTGCAGCTCTGGAGGGTGAAGAGACACAAACACTGCCAGTCAATACCTAAAATAGGACTTTTAAGTAAGTGACATAATCTTAGTCACCCCTGAAAGCCATAAACATCTCAGGGAAGGTCATGAGGAGTCTCCTATGGGAAACCTGCTGCTAAAATGCCACCATCACTCATGCCACTTTTGGTGACCTCCAGAGCAAACAGGTTTCTTTGCTTCGTGACGTGCTTTACCTTCTTAAAATGAGCTGAGAACACAAATTTGGCACCTTTGGTGTTTCTCTCAGCCTTTTATCAAATTGCTCTCAGCCTGGATCAAATTGCTGTTGAGGAGGGGATTTTCCGTCACAGGTGGCAGAGATGGAGGCAGCAGCACAAATGGCCACTCTGTGTCCCAAACTGAGTTTATTGGTGTCGCTTTTCCTGATGGACACACTGCAGCAAGATACAAAAGTCATCTCCATCTCTCTCTCTCTGCAATGCTGCAGTAAGCGAATTGACCTGGAGTTTATAACACAGCCTGTTAAAATAAGTTTCTGGAATTAAACTGAATTTCCTGGATTAAAAATACAAACACACCCAGTGCAGCAAAATCCATGCAAACTCCTTTTTATTTGGTTTAGTGGCAGACGCTCCCCAAAGTCTTCCTGGGGAAAGTCAAAAAACATATGTGTCTTGTAATTAGATCTAAATGATTATGAAATTTTGGGAAATTGGTGTTTATGACACCTGCTGAGGTACACTTCCTCCTCCTGCTGAGAGACGACAACGCAGGAAAAAGACCAAGCCTAACTTGTCTGACCTCCTCCTGACCTATGACAAAATCACTCAAGACAATTTAACTTGAAAAAGTGATGGGCTCCCAGTTGTTTGTTGAACTGAAGAAAATCCGTTTCACTTCCAAGTACTAATTTTCATTATTTTGCATCTTACTTTGAGAGAAAATTCAGAGTTATTTTGAAACCACAGGTGACATGACCCAGTAAAACTGGGATTTAAGCATTGGTTTTATGCAGCAGATGGATAAACTATCAGTCACTTGCCTGTAGGTGGAAAAATCTTTGCTTAAGCCATTAACACTCCCTAGCGTAATACTACCTGTGTTAAGCAAAGGGAAATCTGTTTTCTTACTGTGATTTGATATTGGGAAATAACAGGAGGAGATAAGCTTTATAACAGCACTGGAAATGTGTCTGTGGTAATAAATGAGACATGCAGCAAAACCGTCCTTGCTGCTCAGCCTACGTTGGCATGAGTCTGGCTGCCCCACTCCCCAACAGGGCATCTGGGGGCAAGGCGGTCCTAGGACAGGCTACGGATGAAAGGAAGAAAAGAGCATCGTGTCTCATCCTGTGGGCTCCCACCATCCCTCCGACCATTTTCACCGTGCTCTGTGTTGGGATGCCCCCATTAATGCAGCCACAGCAATAATGCAACTGCGGCTGGTTGCAGCTGTTGTAGAGCACCCGCCGGCTGTGGCACACTCGTATCGAGTGTGTAGTGGCACACGCTACAGAGAGCACTGCTTTACAGCAGAAATTTTGTCCTTAGCTGCTCCCATTCATTTCCGCACACTCTGAGTGTCCAGATCCAAGAGGGGGATGGTTTCCAAGGCGAGGAAGCACAGATGTTGGGAAATCCAGGAAGGAGGCTCATCTAAGTATTTAAATATGTAGCTGCTTAAGTGCATGGCTTACCCATGGAAACTTGTTCTTCTGATAGGCCCCATCCAATAGTCACTGAAGTCAATGAAAAGATGCCCCTAGAGTCAGATGAGGTTAACCTGCACTTGGAGAAACAAATGTTGATGCTCCCTTGAAATGCATATACTTAAAAAGCCGTAGCCCATCCATCCATCACATAGCCCTTGACTTCCACATTTCCCACAAGTTATTGGTTTCCATGCTACAAACATGTGCCTGTTTCAATGTTACTGGATAATCTCACTGTTATTTGCTGGAAGGGTTTTCTGTCTTGTAACTAAGTGAAGGTCAAGGGGTACGGAGGGGAGGCGGTGTTCATCTTATTACACCTTTTTTTTCTTGTGGTTCTCTTTGTGTTGGTTCCTGAAGCCTCCCACATGGCTGCAAAACCCAAAAGTTTGCATAAATTATGATGATGATGAATTTGGCCAAGGTTTCAATCCTTCCCACTGTATGAAAGCAAGTGTAGTGCTTCCCTGGACATTATATCTGCTGGAGTGGTCATTTGTTATTTTATATCTTATTTTCAATTAAGAAATGTAGAGTTCCTGTTTCCTCTTCCAAGTCACGAGGAGAATAGGACACATAGCAACATCTTTATCATCTCTTGCCTTTTGACACAGCTGTAGCAAAGACTGCAGAGGTCCGTGAACAGCTTCCCAGAGCACCACATAGTAATTGTAAAACATAATCCCACCCACAAATTTAACAAGCTCTTTCTTCAAACTGAAGAGGAGCCTTTTGCCGTTGCTAACCCACAAGAAAGTCATTCCAGCATTGTATTTTTACAGGAAGAGAGAGGGGGATTTCCCAGTCTCCTGTGGGAGTTTGGCTGGTGGAAACAGGACCAAACTTCTGAAGGCTTCATTCACCTGCAAAGGACAGAAGGTCTTTGCCATTCAAGGTGGCCCTGGTGTTCCCGGTGCTACTGTTGGAAAGGCCAGAGGCTAACACCCACAACCAAAAACGATCGCCTGTGGAAGGGTTTCATCCACCATTTCCCACGTGCCCATGCGAGCCCAAGCCTCTGCCCGGCTCAGGCAGCAATCCTCCCCAAGATACACCTAGGCACTTCCCTGCCAAGCCAGCTGTGATATCTGGGACAAGACATGGCTTTCTCATCTGTACGGGAACATGTTTCATTTTCCCCCACCTTTGAACCCCTAGTGTTTTAGATATCCCCCCAGCCTTTGTGGACACTCAGATACATAAAAGTCTGACCCCAGGAGTAGCTAGTGGCTGTGTAGAGGGTCCGCCTTGTAGAACACCATGGGCTTCAAAGCATTCAGTGCAGCAGGTCCCCACCAGTGCTGGTGACTCCAACCCATCCCTGAACGTCGGGTGCCTGGGCCCCAAGGGCCAGCCCAGCGTTGCACAGCTCAGGGCTGTCCCTCAAGGCATAATCCAGCTCAGAGATGCTAATGCTCTGCAGTGATGAAACACCCTCTCACTCCTTACCAAGCGCTGGGGGCAGACACATACTTGCACTAATGGGTACGTGTGTCCTAAAGCAGTGTGTATTTTTGCATTTCCTTTCTTTTCCTTTTCTCTTTTGCTCTTTTGCAGCCATGAAGGCCAAATCCACAAGAGACATAAACCAGACATGCGGAGCTCGGACCAGTTTGTCCCAGCTGAAGTTCCTTGAGGGATCTAGGATCTCCGTATCTTGGTTACGCAGGTCCTTAATGTTCCTGACAAGAACGGTTTCCCAGCCCTTTCTTGTGCAAGTCAGGTGAATCCCCCCTTTGTTTTCCCAAGCCATCCCTCTCCACCAACCCTCTCTCCAATGCCACAAGCTGTTTATAAGGTGAGACAAGGGCTGTACAGAACACCCTGACTCTGATCTCGGTGTGACAGACACAGTGCGCCTCTTGGAGACTTTTCCTGAAACAGCCTACAAGTGTGCACAGTCTTTACTCTATTTCCCCCTTTCCTCTTTTCTTCCTCTGCTCCTGTTTTCAATCATGGGCTGCCCAGGCAGCATAGTGGTCAGGCTTAAAGACTTGCTAGAACTGGATTCAAGATTTATGAGAACTAGATGTAACCAGGCCTCTCCCAGAGGTTTGGGAAGAACAGCTGGAGTCTGGCACTTTCCATCATGACAAGGACTATTAAAAACTAAGAGTTGAACTGCAAAAGGAGGGGGGGGGGGGGAAATGTTTAGGCTTAAAATGCAAAACAAGCGCCTGCAGTATCCAGGCCGTCTGCACAGGGGCCAATTCTGACAGCAAACGGCTTTCGCAGCTGCTGCTAACTTGGGCTTATTTTAGAAACCACTTTAGAAACAAGAGGTTAAAAGAAAAGAAGCGGGGGGGGGGGCGGATTTCAGGGCGAGGGCTGTCTGCATGCGATCTCTGGATGCAAAGCCCTGACTGGAGCGCGGCGGCGGAGCGGTCCACATCCTGCGCTGTCTGGAGGCCGTTTCGGCCGGGCCACCCCACCCAGCGCTGATGTAATGCACCCCGGCCGGCTGTGTTTGTCGAGATCGCTAAGGCGTGCGTGTGTCCGGCCGTCCCAAGCCAGGACAGCCAAGCTGCTCCGCGACGAGGAGGGAGGGGACGCCAACGACGCAGGGAAATTTGAAGGCTCTGGGCTCCTGCTTGCATGTGGCATATCCTCGGCACTCCCACCCTGTCCTTGCCCTCCGTGCTCTCCGTCCTTGTAGGGCCATCTCAGCTTACAACCTGTCCCATGTCCAAGGACCGCCCAAGGGTTGCCCCCAGCTGGGGTTGGGAGACTCATGGACCTCCAAGCTGTCACCTGGCTTGCAACCAGGAGTGGAATGGGGGATGTGGAAGGGAAACCAGGAATGGCGTCGCTGTTGGAAAACTGTGAGGACTGTTGGCGTCAAGTCTACTGGCCAGGTGGCTTGTGCCCTCACTGATGGAAAGGTGGAGGATGCATTGGCACAGCCAGGTTGGTCATATTAATTTTTTCCTTCCTAACCAGCACAGCACAGATGACTATTTCAGACCTGATTTGCCCACCAACTGAGATGTCAGTGTTAATTCATAAAAGATCCCACATTCCTGACTCCTGTGTCCCACTTAAATACCTACAGCTTTATGGGATGATTCCATGCCAGGATGCTAGCAAACAAGGCAATTGGGATTTGCCTGCATTTTTATCTACCTTTGATCAAGGTTGCTCCATGCTGTAAAATAATATGTTTCTAATTCACAAGGAAAAGAAACAACCTCCCTATATCTGCTCGGCCTGGCCTTCTCCATAACTTTATCTGACAGATAACCACCAACGGTGTGACATCCCAGCGTGGCCAAGCCAAGGGGTTCTCTGCCTTCTTTTGCCCTGGGCATTTTATCCCCTGTTTGACTGGGAAATCTGGGGATTCTGGCTAGCCAAATACCTGCCTCTATCCATTGTTTTTGCTTCATACCAAATTGTGTTCCAAACCTCTTCGTTATCTCCAGACAGCAGTCATAAAAAAACCAAAGACTTCACAGGCTGACTTCAACATCTGTCTGAGTATCCGTACCTGGTTACGTACACTGGTGGAGCATCCCCCTCTCTTGACTAGTTGAGGCAAGCCCACCCCCACCTCCTTGGACCCTTTTCCCCAAAATACAGGTATCGTGAAGTCCTTGAAAGATTGGTGCTCCTGTTGGTGGGGAAAGCTCTGCTAGAGAGATGCGCTGCACAAAGATTGAGGGCATTACATTTCCATGCACCCACTTGCAATGCAGCACCCTTCATGTCAGGCCACGCACATTATTCCTTCTGCATGCTGAAGACAAGCCAAGGGGAGGTTTTTATTCTCATGCAGTGTCCCACACTCTGAGGTCCCAAGTCAGCTAAGCAGGCACTGGTGCATTTAGGGCCGTGTGTCCTCATCTCCACTTGCGCAGGATCTGACATTTGGCCTTGCATAGAGGTTGGTGGAGACGTGAAGTTCAAACCAAGCTGAAGTCAATACCCAATAAAACCAATCACGGGCTGAGTGAAACAAGAGAAACAGGCTGGTGCAAAAAAAATGGCGAAATGATCCAGGAAGAGTCATGATGCCAACCTCAGAAACTTCTTCCAGATTTCCTGGCTGAGAAGAGGTTTGTTGTGATTTGCTTTGGTGTCAGAAGAAGCTGGTAGAAACAACCTTGTCCTTGGTTACCTCTCGCATTGCCTTAAGCTCCATGGGCCTGGGCAGGAACCCACTACCTCCTTCCAGTCTGCACAAGCAAAGCAAGTAAAGCAATGCAACCAAGATAGAGGGTAGTACAAAAGGTAACAGGAATACAAAAGCAAAAATAAATGACCCATAAATCACAGCTCCCAACCCTATCCTAAAAAAACAGGGATAGTTGCACAGAAGACACCCTCAAACAGGGGTTGCACGGCAAAAGAAAGGGAATTCAGCCTTCACGTGCCAAATAAATAAAAAAGACAAAACTGCCACTCTCTAACATGCTGCAAGACTGGATCCCAGCTGGTCTTAGCTGAAGCCAGGTTGGCTCAGGAAAAGTCCAGTGTACTGATGAACGCAAGATCTTTTGAGCACAAAGGCACCCATTTGACACGGCAAATGTCCAGACATGGTGGTGGCACTGGCCAGTCCTCCCTGGGGACGGCAGCACAGCTGCGTCTCAGCAGGGCGGTTATTTGGGATCCACATCTGGCAGCACAGGGTAGTCCAAGACTAGGTTTCTCCTCACCCTAAATTAAGCTGAACGTGTTCTAGTAGTCCTACCCAGGAAAGGTATCTCTTGTGAAAACCACTTTCTCACCTCTCCAGAAAATATCAGTTTAAGAGTTTAAATTCCAGTTCCTATCTTTGGCTGCTCCCATCGTAGCGATGCTGGTCCCAGAGACTGTAAGATTATGACAGCATCTCCCAAAACAGAAAGAGAAAAATAAACAATATTTCTGAGCTGTATCTTTTTCCTTTAAGAAATATCCATGGTCTTGGAGATTCTGCAATATCCTTTCAACATAGCTCTTAATAGGATGTAAAATAGGGCAAATGCTGGCAAACAATGGGAGCGTGATTATTATCAACACTCTTCTAAAAATATTTGTTTCTGTCTTTTATATTTGTGTCTGGCTTTTTTTTTCTTTTTCTTTTTTTTTTTTTCTTTTGGATGTTAAAAAATCAGCATCTTTTCTTCAATTTTTCATTGTCTCTTAGCAACTGAACAGTTTTGGTTGCACACAGCTTAGGTAAGGAGATAGGAAGTGATTTGGAAAAGATGACCTTCTAGAAAGGTGAGCTTTTTCTGTTCAGAGTTTTCAGTCTCCCAAGATCTCTTGGGAAAAATTACAGCCAACAAGCTGTCCCCTAACGCTACAACATGCAGGCAAAAACCTTCCATTAGAAACCTCAATGTATTTACTTCTCCTGCTCTTTGGGACTGCCCTTTGCTATGCACTGTACAAACATGGAGCAGAAAGAGGGTTTCCGAGAGCTCAGAACTTCTGCAGAGGAGTGGGCACAGGTGTGGTACTGCTTCACACTTGTTGCTGCTCCGTGTGAGACATACGGGCAGAATCCGGCCCCACGGAGTTTCACAGAAGTGAGATGTTATGCTACCAGGATCGCAGGCTCGTAACTCTGCCAAGACACAGCAAAAAAGGACTGTTTCATGGTGGAGGAATATGAGGAGCACATGTTTGGTCAAACTGGTGGGCAGCGTTGTTCCTTCACCTCCCAAGGCTGGCTGGGCTCTGGTATGCCCATAAAAACACCCCCTGCTTCCTCCCCTTGCTGTGGGACCAAGAGAAAACCTTGATTTCAGCCCATGCAATTAAAACAAACGGTTGCCACATGTAAATATTTGTGTTGTTAGCCATCTCACTTCATCTGTGGGGCTCCTAAAGACAAAGAGCAAAATGGAACCCTGGCCATTAGAGTAGGACCTGAGATGTGCTGCATTCTGAGTTTCCTTGGTGCCTTCAGCAGCAGCCAAACCAGCAGGGCCAGGAGGGAAAGGGGAGCCCGTGGTGGGACACTTGCTGGTCTTTGGATCAACGCAGTGCTCATGGAGTAGTGCTGATCCTGTCTGCCCTCAGTGGTGTGTCCGTGAGAAGACCTTCTTAGAGCCTCCCCAGCGTGCTTGGGGTCCCACTGAGTGTGCGGTCAGGGGGACCGTCACACATGTGCAGGTAAAACCTCATGCTCCAGAGGTGGAAAACCCATGTCTGATCTCCGAACCATGTCTGAACCATCCTCCCCAGTGGTGTATCCAGAGCCCTGGTCCTCAACACCTGTCTACCACTACCACTGGTACAGGGGCTCTCTCGGCCGAGGACAAATCCCTCATCCCTGCTGAGCACCAAGGAGTTTTAACGCTCATCCATGCAGCTTGCATCCACAAGATTGGGTCCAGAGAGAGAAACAGCAGTGCTAAAAACGTCCCTGGCTGCTTGTGCCGCTAACCTATGTGACACCTATGTATGAGCCTGTATATCATCTGGGATTGTTTCAGCTCAGCGCAAACATTACAAAATCAGGTCTATGCTGTGCTTGTCTCCAGGGTTCTGCCTTTTGGTGTTTAGCAGTGAGGTGGATAATTATATAGGATTTTTTCTTCCCTTGGGAAAAGACATGAAACCTGGATCATTTCTGGCTTTCCTTGGTGGCTGTCCAAGCAGAAGTTAAAGCTCTCACAGCAATTTCTAAAATTCCCCTCTAGATAACACAGCAGCTGGGTTTCAAGGTTATTCTCAAGGGTGTAATAGCAGTATTTCTTCTTCACTGCAATACCATGATCTAATGCACAGTTTCAAAAAGCTTTAGGACAACTTTAAAACTGGAAAGTGTTTTGCAAAAAAAAATTTAAAAAAAAAAAAAAACCACCCTGTTAATTTCAGTCTGCTTTCTTTGTGCTGTTTTGAATAAGTTAGAAAGCAAACTGGGAAAATTTAATTTACACCAGGGGAAAAAAAAAAAGAATACTGCTATTCAAGAGAAGAAAAAAGTCTGCACTGATACTGTTCCACTTCAACAATTATTTGTAGCATATCCCATATATGTGTATGCGGTATATATATACATATATATATAAAAAAATGTTTTTTCCCCCAGGGTTTTCCTTTTAAAGATTTTTGCCTTTTCACATGTGAACTGTAAACAGACTGACAGATGGAATTCTTTTGTATAAACTGTTTCAGATACACTATTCTTCCATGCCTATGTCAGTTGTTTACAGTATCAAAAAGCCACAGATACGCCTAAAAGTAAGGAAAGTTGGAATTTCTGCCAAACATTTGGATACCATCCATCCTCAGAGGCTATACCCTCACTGCACCGGGTGGTGCTGAGGAACTTCTCACTAGAGGCATCTCCACAAGATGTGTGTCAGCAGGAGGCTGGGGGATCTTCAAAGAAAGGGCTGGGGAGGGAAAAAAGGGGTAGTTTTGCAGACTGTAGGCCCCCAGATTTGCTGCTGCCAGTGTCTACACTTGCTAATGAGCATCTAATAGACTGGTGGCTGTTGGGCTGGTGATGGGAACATCTGGAGCTCTCCACGTGGGTGGTGCGTAGTCCCCATGGCTTTTTTTTTTTTTCTTGTGTGTTTTCCCTCCTTGTTTTCCTGCCCTAAAATGTATACTCATAGAATCATGGAATGGTTTGGGTTGGAAGGGACCTGAAAGATCATCTAGTTCCAACCACCCTGCACCATGGGCAGGGACACCTTCCACTAGACCAGGTTGCTCCAAGCCCCATCCAACCTGGCCTTGAACACTTCCAGGGAT
>JAVJGG010000040.1:18932839-19011371 GCA_035590195.1 Aviceda cuculoides
CTATCACTACATGCCCTTGTAAAAAGTCCCTCCCCATCTTTCCTGTACCCCCCTTTAGGTACTGGCAGGCTGCTATAAGGTCTGCCTGGAGCCTTCTCTTCTCCAGGCTGAACAACCCCAACTCTCTCAGCCTGTCTTCAGACGCCAGGTAAAGAGTCTAACCTGAAGGGCCACCATGTACCAGTACTCAGGGATCTCCATGACAGTGAGTCCTGGTGTGTGAGTCTTTATCAACCTAGCTTGGACCTTTAAAGTGTGCAAAAACCCACAGCCTTTGAACAGAGTCATCCCAAGGGGTCCTCTTCTAGGGAGAGAGTATTTCACTGGAGGCACTGGTTTAAGCTGTCTCAGCTAGCAAGCTTCTCAACCCTGCCACAGAAACAGCTGGACTGGGTGATCCCCAGCCTCATGTCAAAGCCATGTAGACAAGCCTTTATTTTCCCTGAACTCCACTTCTGACCCTTATCCTGAGAGGAGCTTCACCCGCATGGTCCTTAGTCATTGAAAACACCTCCAAATCCTTTGCACTGCTTCTTTTCTCTCCAAACCATGCCGTGGGCTTACCTGGAAGAAGGGAAATGGCCACACATGTCCATCACCACCATGGGCCAGGGCTGGGTTGTGCACCAGACTTAAATACCACCTTTGGTGGCCTGTGGCTCACAAAGATAGCAAAAGCCCTCCAGGTCTGGCAGAACTTTGAAAAAACCAGCCACGCTGTGTATTGCACCTCTACTATGAGTATCCATAGCAGACTGGCCATGTGGTGGGAGTAGATGAATGCCTGCTGCTAGAGAACCATCTCAGAGAAGGCAGGGAGAGAGCCGTCCTGGGAGCAAATGGGAAGGCTGTCAAGGATGCCTGCAGCATGGTCCATCAGGAAGATCACTGGGCCTTCACGTCTGAGGCATTTGGTGAGCCTGAATAGGCCAAACATCCTTCAGATGAAAAATCCTCCCCCAGTCTGATAAAAAAGAGGCCCCATGACACAGAGGAAGGTTCTGTGAGTTTTGGGGTTTAGGGAAATTAGAAAAAAGGGCATCTGAGCGGCAGCGTGTACAACTTGTCCCAATAAGGCTCCCTAGGGGTTTTTTCAGGGGCCAACCTCCTTCTTTCCCAGAAGGCGTGATTTGGGAAAGATTTTGCTTTTGTTCCCAAGGACATTTATTCATCCAAATCTGGAGCTCAAAAAGGTATCAGCACTAAACACTTTGAGAAAAATCTCCATAAAAACCAACAACAAACAAACCAGAGAAAACAACCTCCAACAGGCCAGCACATCTCACCGCCCGTATTTGCCATCAGAGGTTGCTCTGCCTCAAGCCCCTAATCTCCATTGGAACAAAATCAGTCAGGAGTTTGCACCAACACCAGTGATGCTCTTGACTGGGGAGTGTGGATACAGCACTGCTGTCTCCTGGTGTGAGAGCCCAAGCTTGCCGGGCACCAGAGCAGGCTGCCAGCCCAGCAGCTGCCCAAACACGGCAAGATGTAGAGTTTGGTCTGCTTGGGCAACCAGGAAATCTGTCCTCAGCATTTACTTGGCAGGCTCAGTACCTTCTGCTAGCTATTTCTTTGTACCACCATATTCATGTACAGCCACATTTCCATATTTCCAATGGGTATAATACATTGCAACATTGGGAATATGGTGGCAGGCAATGGGGATGTGATCAAGAAATGCATGAAAAATTCAAGAACAGGCCTAAGGAGTTGCTGTTTAGGTCTCCGCCCTGCAAGTGACCGTGTCTTTCCAGGTTTCCTCCAGTCCTCTGCACCACAAATGCTTCAGCACCCATTCATCCGTTGCAAAGTCTGTATCTATCCTCCTTTTGTGTTCAAATCCTCAGCTGGGAGTCCATTTGACCTGTCTCAAAGATTGTCCACTGCCGACTGTAAGCAGGATGGTAGATGCATCCTGCAGCATTGCTGGATCCCAGTTGTGCTACCTTGAAGCTACCATGTGAGCAAAGGAAGCTCAAGAAGTAGGCGAGGGAGGTCCATTAACGAATCTGTGCTCTGCTGCAATACAGAGGAATGACATGACTGTGCCAAGATCACACATGACTCAGGAGCTGAGCAAGGACCCGATACAGCCATGCCTTAAAGAGAACCCACCCTGACACTGTGTGATTTCACAGTTTCTTTGCAATGCTGTGCAGAGTGTTTGCCCTTTTTACACCTGCCATTTGCAGGTGGGCAGACCAGCAGGTCCCATCCCTCCTCCTCTGTTCACCGTTGGCGATGTTGTGAAGCAGACAGCTTAGAGAACGCACGCACCCCAGCACCTTCCCAAAACACATCTGGGGCGTGAGCGTGGGATCTGGGGGCTACACGGCAGGCACTATAGGATGGGCGAGGGCATCGCAGAAATCCCACTTGTGCAAACGACCTCTTTGGAAGCGTATTGTGGCTCTGAGATGGAGAACGCCAACACAACGGTGCGCCTGACTTTGCTGGCTCTCCCTGCGACACAGGCAGCGCGCAGCTACTTGCCCAGGCAAGCGCAGTCTCCTCTGGCTCAAGTGGAAGAGGGCTGCTCTCCTCCGAGCACACGGGCTGGAGCTGTTGTTCCCGAGGTCTATGTAGCCATGGTGAGCTCTGTGGTCGTGTAAACATTACACAATCACGAGCCCCCGCTGTCTGAGGGCAGCAGAGCCACCACCGGGCTCCTCCTCTTTGGATTGCTCTTCCTGGGGGAGTGCAGCACTTCGTGAAGTCATGACAGCAAACTCCAGAGGTGCCGGCAAGCCCACGGCACGCTCTGAATTATACTCACATTGCTGAGAGGATGGGTCACATTTCTGGGAATCCGCCCTGACCTCCTCTGGTGATGCTCTGGCTTCCTGAGGATGGAGAGATGGAACAAATAGATGCTTCTTGCCCAGTCTTCAGTTCCACTTGAGGAACTTTACGACTCCGGGTGATTAACAAGCTCCTGAATACTTGCAAACGGGGCCTTGCCTAGTGGACAGACCTCCTGGACAGACCTCCTGGAGGTGCGGTGCCAGCAGCACACCCTGGGGGCAATGGGGCAGGAAGTGGGAGGAGAGAGAGAGCGCTCTGGATCTCTCCCATCATTCCTAAAGGGCTACCTCTTGGTGACGGCAGGACACCATCTCCAGCACAAGTCCTTGGTGTGCTCCTTGACTCGGGGGCAACGTGGTTTGCAGGTAAGACCACAGCCTTGTCTGTGATGGGGAAAAACCTACGGACACGTTATTTTCTGCACAAAACCACCTCCTCTGTTTGGAGAAAGGTGGAATCCTGTCCTGCAGCTAAATTTAAGACAGATCAGCTGATGTGCCCTAAACTATTTTGCCAACTACATGTACCAGCTTATTAATTTGCACACTGCAGTTTTCTCTTGAATTTCAGTTTTAAAAATGCAGGAAGAAAAAAATTGCCTATGGGCAGCTTTAGCCTTTCCCAAGGAGCTGCTGGCTGCTCTGGTGGGAAACTTCAGCTCCTCAAACGAGCCAAGGAGAGGCAAAGCAAGGCGAAAGCAACTTGATTTGTCCATCTTCATCCCTGGCAGCTCCCTACAGCAGAGGGAGAGGGGAAGCCGCGGGCAGAGCCGCAGCCGGTGAGGTCGAGAGGGGCAGAGCACGGAGTTGAAGCACAGACCCTTTCCACAAGCCGGTCTTGGGCCGACTTTGAGCCTCCCGGACCCAGCACAGCTCTGCAGACGGTCGAACGAATGCAAAACGCCCTGTGAGACGCTGCCAGCGTGCCGCGCGAGGAGCTGGGAGCGCTTCTTGTGAAACAGGAGTGCGACGAGCAGACCTTTTACTGCCTATTGGAAACAGATTTTTTTTCTCGACGCACAAGCGCAGAAGCGATTCCTCTGGAATGAGAGCCCTGACCAAGGCTGGGTGACAGAAAAGGGTTTCCAGCAAACTGCGGGGAGGAAGGAAATCCACCCGTGGGACAGATGATATTGTCTTTTGTTTTACTTTGTAGCGCTGATTGGTGAATGCTTTCTGATTTCACAAGAATTTCTGGGTTTTGTAAACTTCCTTCTGAGATTTTTCTGGGAAAAATGGAAACCGTGCTCAGGGTTCTTCTTTTCCAAACAAACCACTCAACATTTTCATTCAAATCAAAATTTTCCACGGGTAGTAATGCATATTTCTCAACCAGTGTCATAAACATGGCAGGCATTGCATTACCATCTAGATAATACTTGTATTCCAGCAGCAGGGAACTCAGGTCAGAGCCCTCTTCTGATGGACCTTGTGTGGTAAGAGACAACCTTGCTCTGAGGACTTCATAATCAGAACAGAAAAGACAAAGGGCGAGAGAAAAGAGAAAAATACTATAAATATGCTTTAACAGATGGGGCACTGAGGTGGCAAAAGATGAAGTGATTTGTTTGACGTCATGATCATAGGAAAACCAAGCCAAAAAGAAGAACTAAATCCATCCCTCTTGGAAGGCTCAGCACATATCTTTAACCACAGCCCATCCTTTCCCTCTGGGTCTATTGCCTTTTGGTCGAGCTTTGCTCTTCTCTAGGGGATGGCACTATTTGCCGAGGATCAGCCCCCTTATCGGGGCATTTCTTGGCCAATTCAAGTTCATCGGCTGGCAGGTGGGCATAATGCATGATGCCTGCTTGTTCCCATTAGTCCCTCCCAGAGCGACCCAGAGCCCTGGTGAAGCTTTGCTCTATGGCATTGGGTGTAGGCAACGCTGAGGTTGGAGATCTGAGGCTTTGCCACTGCTTTGGCAATATTAATAATATTAATAACAACAACAAAATCAGACTTGGATCTCAGTGGCTGTCCCTGGCTGCCTGGCACCTGCAGCCATGATTGAAGGGATCCTGTGAGGTGAGCAGAGCACCCATGGCAGTGTCCCCCCTGTGGGGACAGCAGGAGAACGGGAGATTCATCCAACTGGGAACTGGGAAGACACTTAGGGCTTGGTTTCAACCCACCTGGCACGCTGGTGGATCCCTGGCAGCACTCCTTTGACCATAATGGAAAACATGTACAACACATGACCAAAATCTGGAGATTTACACTCACTTTGCTTCCTGCAGCAGCACAAATCATAGGATGGCCAAGGGAGGTGACCCTGTTCTTCGTCCTCCTCCTGTGTTTCTTGCAGCTGATGGACAACTTTCACAGGCCAAATATGTGGTCTGGTAATGGGGACAAGCCCCTTGCTGCTGACCCCAGGAGCAGTTGACGCTTCGGGGAGGGCAGGGCTTGGGGGAACGCGGTGGCAGCGGGGCAGGTTGCCGAGCTCTGCTGCGGCTGGCGTGCGGAGCGGGCTGGGATTAGGGCTGGAACTCGCAGCATTTGGGCCGTTGTGCAATGCCGGGCAGCTGGAGGGTTTCACTTTTCAGAGGGGAAAAGAAAATGTGAAAAACTAGAACCAGAACACTCTTTTCTTCCCTCCTTTTTTTGGACCTATCCAGAGCTTTCCACAATGCTAGTGATTTAAACCAGGCCTGGAATATGAATGCAACTCTAATATTTCTACCTTATTCAGTTACATTGATGAGTCAAAGAGCTGGCTGAGGCTGAAATGCAGCGATGTATATACACAGGCTACAGCTGAAATCTTCCCTTGCATAGACACCTTGTCAGCTAGGGCTGGATCCAGAAGGTTAATAATGTTCTGTCCTTTTGGCTAATTCTGCGAGCATGGGAAAGAGAATATGAATTTAATTTAAAATCTAGACATGCCTTCAGCTCTGGGACAGAGAAGACAAAGTTAATTTCACCGGTGGGGGGAGGGAGATGGAAGGGGTGCACATCCTGAACTCTGCATCCAGGCTAAATCTGGCCTTGGAGCTGACTTCTTGGGGTATTTCAGCCCATGGGTATGAGACAGCAGAGCCATTTCTCAGTGAGGAATGAGGTCGTAACCCAGCACCGGGGCTGAGAAGGGGAGCAGGTGCCTGGGGTGCTGGTCAAGCACCTCGAGTGCTGGTATCCCTCGCCGTCTGGACTTGAAGGCTGCAGTGGGGAGAACTGCCGGTGTCTTTTCACGGGGACCAGGGGAAGGATGCAGTCTCAGGGTCAGACCTAAGCAGGGAGCAGGGGAGTCCCCCCGGTCAAACATCTGGATGGTGCTGGGAGCGGGCGCTGGGCTTTGTTCTCTGCAACCCAGCCAGAAACCCTCAAAATGGCTTCCACTCCCTTTTCATCCCTCATCCACATCTTCAGCCTTCTCACAGTCTCCCCTCCTCCATCCCCTGTGCCAAATAAATCTCCTTAGAGTTTAAATAAATGCCGTAGTGTCCTACAAGTCTTGTAGCCTTGGAGTGAAAAAAAGAAAAGAAAAGAAAAGAAAAGAAAAGAAAAGAAAAGAAAAGAAAAGAAAAGAAAAGAAAAGAAAAGAAAAGAAAAGGTATTAAACCTGAAAGAGAAATAGTAGATGTGCATCTTCTTCCCTTTGGTCTCTCTGAAGGCTATTAAGTGATGCAGGGTGACTGTGGACAGGTACATGCAAATAATAGGATCAAGGCAGCAGTACAAAGGTTTGTCTCCCAATCTTAATGCAGGTGTGGGAGACACAAACCAGGTGGCTAAAAGGCTCCTTTGTTTGAAGCTGTCAGGAGGAGAAGCTGATAATCTCATGCCTCATCCCTAAACTCTCTTTCAGCCGTGTCAAGGCATCTCCTCACATCAGGAAGTCTGCAATGACATGGCTATGTGCTAAGCTCAGTTAATGTGGTCCGAGGTTTAAACACTTCAGGTTGAAAGTGGATAATTGGTGGTAGTGGATTTTAAAAGCTCACACAGGTGCCTTTGAAAGAGGTCAGGAGTCAAGTGCATCTCTCCTATGAGAAATGGTGAGCCTTTCCTAAGGAGATCAAAATTCTTCCACGGAGAGCCCCAGGGCATTGTAGGAACTGTTATTAATTTAGTTCTGTATGTTCCAAATAATGGAAAAACGATACCACATGTGTACACGCCTCGGAACAGGGCACGTTCGCTCCAGATAGATAGGCTTTCACCTGGCACTCCCAGATCGTTAATTAAGTAATCCGCTCTCAGCCCAAGCAGGAGCAGCACAGGAGCTGCTGTCAGTGGGGGTTCTCCCAGCCAGGGCACCCGAGGCAGAGGAGATGCTGGGTGCCAAGCAAGGGTGGGCACTGCATGACATCAGCTCAAACAGTACCCTTGGGGGCGAGGGCAGACCCCCAGCCAGCATCTCCCTGGGGGGCTGCGACGTCTCTCGCTCAGGTTTTCCGAGCAGCCAAGGGATTTGGGCACTTGGGGTGCACCCTTGCTCCCATGGGGTGCTGGGGTCCTGGTGCTGCCACCCCAGCCCACCAGCTCTGTTTTCAGGGCCATGCTGCAGGCATTACACATGTATACAGCCCACCAGCTGAGACCTCCCTGCCACAGCCGCAGCCTTTTCTCAGCAAAGCAAACCCCGCAAGTACCTAAGCAAAGTTCACCTTTAAAAGACAACCGTTCTCCCTCGTCGCCCTATTATTTTCGCCAATTGTGCTTAATTGAGAGAAAGCTGGAGGAAATTAACATCCAATTATTTTCTTACGGTGGATTTTTTTGTGTCGGCCGCAAGACATAAACTTGCCCAAACACGCAGCACATGAAAGGGGCTTTTGCCCACGGCATATCGAGTTGCAAAGGTCCCGCGCTCGCACCGAGCTCTCCCCAGCGGAGCCCTGCACCTGCCCGGAGCTGCGGGGAATGTAAGAGGGCTCGGCGTGGAGCAAAGACAGCTGGGCGGATCAGGGCCAGAAGAAGCTGGTTTTGTCCCATGTTCGCCATGTGTTTGAATTTGCAATCTGAGCACCCGGGGTGACATGTGCCAATAAAGCTGAAAATAGCATCGTTATTACTCGTATTTGCATTGAAAGCCCAATTCGGTCTGCTTTTGTAAGTGGTGGCTATTATTAGCTCCTAACCCCACTGTCACAGATGGCTCTAGGTTTACCTGTTCAAAGAGCTCTTTTGATTTGAAGACTGTGTTATTTGCCATTTTGGTGTGCGCAGCCCAAATTTGCACAGGGGCAAGGCACCGCATGAGAATAAGCTTATTCCAATTATGAGAGAGAGCAAGGAATTTGCTCCTCGAAAATGTTCAGATGAATTTGCTGATATTTTTTGAATGGGATGATATGGCATTTTTAGTGATAACACACCTACCAGTGCTGCTGGCTGAGCGCTTTGTGAGCAGGTGCTCATTTTGCCGACAAAGTCGTTAGGATAAAATAGCTGTTCCCATCTGTCCTCCTTAAATCTTTGTCTCTCTTTCTGGCTGGGGACAATTCGGGAAAGATTTCCACTGGTGAAAAGATGTTATGTATTTGTTATTATTATTTGCCGTAAACTTATTTGTGTGACAGCAACCAATTGGAGGCTCTGAACAGGCACAAAGCAAAAAATATGGTCCCCGCTCCAGAAGCTTTAAACTACCACAGCTCCCCGTCCTCTGAATGGTGGCTCAGAGTTTATCCATTTCATTTCGATTTTATATGGTATAGTTTGAGACTGAAAACTGCTGGGAAACAAAACCAAATGAAGCCTTTGCCTTTGCAGCATAGACCATGGGAATTCTTGAAATGCTTCTTTTCGTTCTAGTTTCTTACCTGAGAAGTGATGAAACTAATGCTTTCTTGCAGAAAGTTTCACTTTTGACAAAGTGATCTTTCCTGAAGGGGCAAATATCTCATTCAAAGACATTTCCCAAGCTCTGGTAAGTAAGGAACTTAAGAACAGTACTTTCCCTTTTTTTATTAATATTGTTTGTTGGTGAAATGGCTTAATGGCTGCAGGGTCAGTTGACAGATAGGAGGTAACATTGTTCTTCTCCTCCAGCGAATGTAGTGTTTGGCATGACTTCAAAATAACCCTATTGTTTGTCATCTTCTCAAAATACACCATAAAACCCCTGTTAAAAGGAAAGATAACGTTTTCTAAGCATAAGTCAAGTGCTGGGTTGCCTTTTTTAAAGCTGCTTGATGAGAATTAATGGTGTTGGATCTCCTGTTTTAAACACATTTGGCCAGGTTTTCTGGAGGCACCTAATTTATCTTGAGGCTCTTTCATCTATTATCTAACTGTGAGCTTGTTCGTAGCTCATCAGCCATCCTCGTTTTGACAGGGGGCCTTGTGATGAGTAGCCAACAGCGTACAGTGTTGGGGCCATGTGTATCTCTGGCAGGAAGGTGATGGGAAAAGGCTAACCTTCTGCTGCTCCTCCCAGCACTCACCAAAACCAAAAATAGTCTTAGATCATCACGTGTCCCGTGAAGCCCTTCGATGTGGTTCCTGCATCCCAGCGTCAAAGCAGATCCTTGCCGGATCAGGTCCATTTAATGGACAAATGGTACCCTTGTCCCCTTGTGAGAGCTTGGAGTGGTGTTTGGGGAACTTCCTCCTGTCAAGGCGACAGTCTGCGATAAAGAATTGCTTTGGCCAAGGCACAGTGTCTGTGGAGCCATCAGTAAAGAGGAGAAAGCAGCAGAAGTTTTGAAAAAAAAAAAAAAAAATAACCTTATCTAATAAGGGGGAGGAATAAAGAGCTTATGTAAAAGCTCTTGAAATGAAGAGTAATTTTTCCACAGTTCGGACCCAAGCAAGAATTATCTGGTACGTGATTCAGGACCATCACAGATGTGTAGATTTTGGGCGTGAGCACCAAAGCCTTTCTGGAATCAGCTGGAGAAATTTTGCAAAATCAGGACATCGCCTTCCTTTTTCTGCTTTCAGCATCGATGTATGCAAGTGCTTAGAGTAGCAGCTACGAAGCTGCTGGAAAGTTTGTCACCATAACACTGGCTGTTTATGCTTTGTGTGGATGAAAGAACAGCTTTCTTCAATTAGGCTTTGTACTTCAGCTGGCAGGCGGGTGCCGATTGTCTAGAACTCCACCTCGCCACGCAGCTCTTCTCCGGGAGCCGACGGATGCTGCGCGTGTCCGTGCACCCCACCGTGCTGCTGCTGCATTCTGCTCACAGTGGGACAAAATGGGACACATCCAGCCAGTAACAGCAGCCAGGTGGATTCCGTTGTATCAACTCCTCTGGCCTGGTGCAACTTTAGAATCATAGGTTGGGTTGGGTTGGGTTGGAAGGCAGCTTTGAAGGTCATCTAGTCCAACCTCCCCTGCAATGAGCAGGGACATCTTCAACTAGACCAGGTCACTCAGAGCCCCGTCCAACCTCACCTTGAACGTTTCCAGGGATGGGGCATCGACCACCTCTCTGGGCAACCTGTGCCAGGGTTTCACCACCCTCAGCATAAAAAATTTCTTCCTTAAAGCTAGTCTGAATCTACCCTTTTTTAGTTTAAAACCGTTACCCCTTGTCCTACCCTTTCTTGATGCTTTTCCCCTTTAGTCCCTGCTCCATCCACATGCAAGGAGTTGACATACCAGGGAGAAGCCTGGTGGTTCCTAACAAAGAGTTCAAGCTCATTTTAAAGCCAGTGGTGTTGTAGGGACAGCAGACTCTTTCCATTGTCTTCAGCAAGTTTTGAATAAGTTGCCTGGATACCTAGCTATGTAACACAGCATGTGTGACCGACCGATAGATATCTATTTAATAAGAAACAGTGCCTGGGAAGGGAACTGCCTCGATACCAGTGTGGATTTATAAGACACTGATTGCACTTTGTCATGCAGTTTTGCAGATTGAGGGAACTGGGGGGGGGGTTACGGTTTACAGGAAGCGGATAGCAAAGCCATGGCAAAAAATCAAAATGCAACACCCATGGCAGCGCTTCACAGGAAAAAATGACTTAGCATCTAGAGAAATTTGTGATTTTACCTTGGAATTCCGTTGGAGTGAAATGTGCTTCCTGGGTCAAGCCCTGACAGTGAAAAAATTATGCAGAGATTTCTTGATGAATGAACGATGGCTTACAAAAATTAAAAACAAACGTACATCTTCACATCCAAGCAGGTACACATACCATGCCAACAGCTCTCTGTTATTTGTCATCTCTCCTTTTCTGTTTGTATCTTTTACCATAACCAGCCCACGGAAGAAGGAATTACAGGAGATGGGGTTAGCTGTCCCACCTCCTGCCGGGGGGTGAGAGAACTGCAGAGATATGGAGCAACCTCGGGCACTCACACGGCTGATAGTCCCCTCCTGAAGCCAGAGCTGGTCGTGCTGGGTGGCTGTTTGCATGTGCCAAACAGAGCCTCATCCATGGAGTATGGAGAAATACCCCTGGGAAACACCACCATATGAGCGCTCTGGTCTTCCTGGCCAGAATCCTGCATGTCCCTGACCCATTCCTGCGGCACATGGTGTGTGGGACCAGAGAACCGGGGTGGTGTGGCATCGCCTGTTGCACTTACAGCCTCCAACGTTAGGATTAGAGCCCAGCCCAAGCTACGTCTTCGGGGGGGCATGGTGGGGACTGTGCCCAAACTCAGCCCGCTGCCCAGGGCGCCGTGTCCGCGCTGGGGTGCATCACGACCTGCCAAGCCTGAGCTTGGGAAGACAGGCGTGAGGGAAAGCAAGGAGGAATAACGCAGGAAGCCTTACACGGGGAAAATGTCTCATTGCTCTTAATTAGAGAGAAAATTGGCTGTTTTCTTTCCTGCACATCTGTGTTGACCCTCTTAGCAGGATTCTGCCCAGATCAGAGCATGGCTGCGAGGTCTGGGGTGGGTGAGTAGTGAGTGGTGTTCATGCATGGGGGGGCAGCAAAATTGTGACTGAGAAAGGAACAATACTTCTTCATGGCACTTGGAGGTTATTTGTAAATCGTTTTCCTGGGAATAAACACAAGCACCAATGCTGCAAGACCCTGCTCAGCCTCAGGAGAAAGAACTGGTCTTCATGCCCTGAAATCAGACTCTGGGGTTGGTTTTTTTTTTTCCTTCAGGCTCAAAATATTTCATAATAATAATAAAAGGAGAAACAATGGCCCATTCACATGTATGTTCAGCTCTTCCTTGTCCTGGGTCCAAATGGGCATTGCTACTGAGAACGGCACTAACCCAAGGCTTGACAGACCCAGGTGCAACCACCTTCTCTCCTGGGGCTTTCCAGTCTAACCCTGAGCCAGGTAATTGGCCAGCTAAATCCCTTTAAAAGTCTGGGCCTTTTCCTCAGTTCCCTCACTGTAATTCCTCCTCTCACAGGTGGGTTGTGAGATTAAACACATGAAAGACTCAGAGGCACCGAATGCCGCTGTGACGAGACTCATCTGACAGAGAGATCAGCTAACCGCCGCAGAGTGGAGGGCAGCCTAAGCTAGAAAATGCCTTAGATTTTTCTACCCGACAGCAGGATGGCCTTGTGGATAATTGATTTCCCCCTCACAAGGCTTGAAGTATATTTATAGGGAATGCAAACATTTTTATTTTCACTACCTATTTTTCTTTCCTCCTCAATAAATGGATTTTCCTACACATGGGCTGGCCAGCTGCGCTGAAAATTCAAGAAAAAATCTCATTAAGTTTCCCAAAGCCTTAATTGTTCCATTTATTTCAAGGCAGTAGGAAAGCCCATCTTTCAGTGGCTCCTTCGCCCTGCTAACAACTCACCGTAATCCTTTTCATAATCCCCAGGAATGCCAATCGCTCCGGTGGAGTTTGATTCTCCTTGCTGATGAATTACAGGGTATTTTATATCCTCTTGTCACAAACCCCTTCTTCTGCCTTTACTCTTTCAGCAAGGGAAGTCACTTTTATGTTGCCCATCAGGCCTTCCCCCACCATCAGAGACCTTTTTCTCTTAGGTACACAAAAGCAAATATTCTGGAAGCTCTTTAAAATACCTGAGCAACTGGTAGTAAATGAGTAATTTCCTGTTGTTCTAACCTTTTTTTTTTTCAGCCAAGTAGTTATCTTAGCTCGGTATGTTAAGATAGTTGCATGATCTTCTGTGTTTGAGTGGATAAACATTATCTCAGCTCATTCCTGAGCTGATCAAACCGATTTTATAAACAGCCTTTCATAGTGGAAAAAGGGTTGGGTTATTTTTTTTCTTTCTTTCCACAAGTCTTCTAGGCTGAAGTTTGGCGGATGCTGGCATGCGGGAAAACTACTGTATGTGTGTCTGCATTGCAGTAACTGCAAATCTGTCCATTTCAATCTTTTTTGAGTTAGTACACTGGGCAAACTAGGTGGTTTTGCAATGACCTCATCCCAGGATCTCGGCAGAAAACAGTCCGCGTACATAGCGGAGTCTGGAATGCGAGCGGGACCTCATTCATAAACTTCCTTACCATTTCTTTACACTCAAAGGCAGGAATAAAACTGAGCCAAAACAAGCAGAAATGGTGTTCCGGAGTTAACCAAATGGGAAAATATATAGATGCGCTTTTTTATTTTATTGTATTATTGAATTGGGATACTTTTAACCATTTGTAGGAGACTTTCGGTGGTAATAGATTCATGCTCTCTTGAATTAGACTAGAAACTTTATTAAGCCTTTTCATTTTTTTTATTTTAAAGTTATTTTTGTGATAACACCTCCATTTTCTACCACCTGCCCTGTTTCACTAAAAATATAGAGCTTGAAAAATGTGTTATAAGCAGGAGGTGGTACGAAAAGATTGTAACTTAGAGAAGAGGCCTTAATACAATTACAGAAGAGTTTTAATTAAAACTGTTAAATAGCAGGGGGGGAAATGCAATTAATTTTTGCATTTTTTCTGAACAAAAGCCCCTAAGGTCTTCATCGTCCTGAAACAGGGAGGCAGGTTATACGCTAGTATAGGTGCATGCACATGAGATTATCCTGCTGTGCTGGACTGAGGATGAAATTCAGCCTGCAAACTCTGGCCTGGAGACTCTTGACCTCTCCACCTGGCTCCCTGGTGGCATTGGCCGGAGGTCACCAGACAAGGCACTGGCAAATCTGGGGTCCTCAGGCATTTCCCCGGTGGGATGCAGTGTGATTTGGGCACATTTGGAGCCGCAGCCAGATGTGAGCTCCACCATGCTAAGCAATGGCTTGACTGCTTTTAAATCCCTCTTGCCAGCTCGGCAGTAAAAATCGGGCTGGATGATTATTGCAGTCAGTGGAAGAATTTTCTGTGGTCTAATATAAGTGCAACCAAGGCGCTCTGGCATGTGCCTCCAGCAACTTGGATTTGCAAGTGGTCTTACTTTTCAGTGCTGGACACTCCCAGGAGGAACTTAGTTTCCAAGAGAAGATGACAGTGGGTGTATTCAGTCCAACACAGCTGTAGGTACGGTACAAACATGCAATTGGAGACAGTTCCTGCCCTGGAGAGCTTGGAGTCTAAATAGACAAACAGATCATCTCCAGATGGTAGGGGCTTAGGTTGAGGTGGTGGGAGAGCGAGCGAGTGCGTGGCACTTCTGCTGCTGGCTGCAGACAGATGGTCAAAAGGCAAGGGGAGAGGTAAGTGCCTTAGTTGTTGCGTAAAAGGGGGGGCTCAGATTTCCTGCAAGCAGCCCACCGGGGTGGGGTGAATATGTGGCGATGGCTGTAGGGCTCATTATTGCAAGTGGTGGGAAGAGCTGGAGGAGGGAAGAGAGAGGAGAAGGAAGGAAGTCCCTTTATGGCGGCTTCTTCTGAGATGCAGGGGGGATGCCAACGCGTGTCGATGCCTGGTGGTGAAGAATGGATGTGATTTAACTTTATTAGGCACTCGGGAATTTGCTGTAGAAAGGAGGATTGATGGGGAGGGCATGAATTTCGGCCAATCTGTAAATGAAGAGTGCAATGGTAAAGAGCTTTTTCACCTTTCACCGTCACCAACATGGAGAGTAGGACTCACGTCTCAAGATCAGAGATTGGATTGCGGAGGGGGTACTGGGGGATCACACAGACGTGTCCACAGAGCAGAAATCCACTGAGGGGAACTACAGGCAGTCATGTCTGGCTCAGAAAGTCCCTGATCTGCAAATATTTGAGAGCTGAGTAGGTTCTTAGGGGAGGTCTCATAGTCTTCCCCAGGCCTGTTGAGGTTTTGGTCAATTCCAGAGACAGGATATTGGATGAGTGAGACCTACGGTCTGACCCACCGAATTGCTCTTGCAGTCCTGCTCCCTGTCATTTTCTCTGCCTTGGTCATCTCAGCCTCCATTTTGAGGGAATGCAACTAAAGTGAAGAGAAGAAACCACTGGTTGCCTGGGAAAACTTCAGAGTATTTATTTCAGACCACAAGCACTATAGGTGGCTCTAAGGTTTGGGAGGGTGCAGATGGGATTTGTGGGAAAGTATTGAATTTCCAGTGGCCAGAACAATAAAGAATAATAAGCGAGAGGCACCTCTCCAAGTAGAAGTAGGGCTTCACCAGAGTGGGACAATGAGCAAAGTGTCTACCAGCAGTCAAATGCCACATGCCTCTGTGCTAATTGCAGGAGTTTACCACCAAACATGGGAAAGCTATAGTATTTAACTTGGCAAGAGGTGAGGTGAATTAACTGGTATAGCAGAGATGTGGTTGGGCAGTATAAATCAATGGGCCACAAATTACACAGGAAATTTGGGTCTAGCTTTCAGGGTTGAGAAAGGTGGGAAGATGAAGGAATTAAAACCTGATACCATTAAAATATTGCTTCAGGGTGGAGATGACCTTGTGTAATGCTTCTTGGGTTTCAGATTCCATATAAAAAGGGCAGGAATACATGGCAAGTCACCCTTTTCCAGCAGCTATCTGGTGACACAAAGAGCAAATTCGGAGCAGGCAGAATGCATATTGACTTGCATATTGAAAGACATGGGAGTAATCCTAGTTCTTTGAATGAAGATAAAATTATATTGAATTAGGATGATCTGGATATGATGAACTCATCTAGCCCATCACCTGCTCTTTAGCTGGGCTAAATTTCTAATAGAAATATTAATCGGATGAGGGCTCTTACAAGCTGCAGTGAAGTGAGACCCATCAGTGCATTCACTTGACAAAGTAACTGGCTCAACTCGTGTGCCATGTCAAGGTACATGTAGAGTCTTCTCTATGCACATGGTCACTACCAGGAAAACTTTGGTCTATTAGAAATAGGAGTTTTACTTATTTCTAAAATTGGGCTCACTGTCTTCAGACTTCTGTAACTTCATCATTTTAGGCTAAAAGGGATTCACTTTGATCAACTAAATAAGATTTTGCAAAGTAGAGGTTGTAAAGCCAGAAAGGTCAGCATGGAGGTGTAGACCATCTCCTTTGAAAAGACATTCAGTTTCATTTAAAGACTCTGCATAGCTGAAAGTATTTCACTCTAGACAAATGGAAAAAATGCACACCTAGTTTCAGGTCAGAAATTATTTAGCTGCATTTTCCAGCTAATGGATCTTTTCTTTTTTGTTTGTTTGTTTGCTTGTTTGTTTTTCTTCTAGTATATTTAGCTTTCCATCTAGTCCATAAACCTATTCCATCTAGTCTAGATTGAATTTCCAGCTGCCTTGTGATTTGATTAAGTTGAACTAATTCTCATCAGATGATTTGAAACAATCTGATCCAACTTCTTCATATACTTTGGCAGTTGCAAACTGATCTCTACCTACTTGCAACTGCCTAGGATCACTTCTGATAATTCAGATCATCTGTGATGCCTTTAGGGACCGATCCAAATTCTGCTAAACCAGCAAAAGGCTCCCCTTGATCTAATAGGCTTTGGACCAGCCTCCAATCTCTCCAAAACAGCAGGTCATACATCTGACTAAAGGTAAAATGTTTGGCTAAGTGCCTACAAAATGCATTGTAATACAAGCTGGGGATAATCAGAAGACAAATTTTGTGTATGTGCAAAGTATTAGTGCCCTTAATGATAAAATGTTCATGCTTGATGTAATTTTTGGATGAGGCTTGGAAACGGCAGGCTTGAGCTACTTTTCACATGGGAATACCTTGCAGGCAGTAAAGAGCAGATGGAAAAGATCAACATAAAGGGAATGAAGTGCTCTTCATGCCACAAAACCCAGGATCTGTGGATGTAAGCTACTCCCGCTTTGTTATTAGCTGTTTGCACGTAAACAGGTATCCTCACCATACAGAAAAAACTTTTCCTATGGGGAGGGTCCATGCTGAGTAGAGCATATGGAGTTGTCAGCTGAACCCATTTAGGGAGTATCTCTGCTGGTCCTCCCTCGGGCGATGCTCCATTCCCTTTCCTCCCTGAAAACCAGCACACCACCAAGGACAAGAGAGCAGTACGGTCCATTCACCCGGACACAGCGAAGGTGACCTGGTACCCGGCTGATGTCTAAGGGAGATCGTTCTCCCACCAACTTCAGCAAGATCACGGGCAGGCACCTGAGCACACAGGGAGATGCATGGTTTTGGTTTCCCCAGAGCCTGCCCAGCTGTACCACGCTGTGAGGACTCACGCCTGGTCCCTTCACGAGCTGCAGGACTGAAAACACAGAGTAATTCAATCAAGAGAGCATCAGGACAGAAGGAAATTGTGGTGGAACACAGAAAAGGTTTGTCTGCAACGCAGCACTTAGTTCATGTTTTTGGCAGGACCCTTTGTATGAGCAGCAATGCCGAATCACTAAACAGATGGGCTGAATAATCACTTCGTGATATAGATGGGCTGAGAGGAGAAACATATTTTTAAACCAAGGTATAGGATGTTTATTTATGGAGTTTTTCCAGAGGACTGTTTTGTCTAGAGCCCAGCTGACCGCACGGGGCAAACAGGTCTGCCTCCCCGTTCCTAACGTGAATGTCCCCTGCAAAGCCCCCGTGGCCGTCACAAAACGCTCCAGCCCTCTCCCGCACCCCAGCAGAAGGTGGCACAGAGTGGGTAGCTGCCTTACCCATGGTGTCGCCTCACAGGGATGGGATGTTTGGACAGTGAAAGTGGTTCTACACCAGGCGTTTTGCCCGTTATTTGTTGGCTAGAGGTTTGATTTTTTTCACACACCCAGCCAGCACAGACATGTTATACTGACCTGTTCAATGCAGTGCGAAACTATAGTTTACACTTGGTGGCACTGCAGGTTTCTATCCTAATTTTATGGCACATTCCAGTAGTCCCAGCTAATTCAAGAATAAAATAATTCATTACAAATCTGAGCTTTTGCTACCATTATTGCTTTTGGTAGTGATGTCAGTTTGAATATTTTTAGTCCAGTATGTTTACTGTAAGTGCCCAAAGTCATACTTGCTAAATTTCCCCTTCTCCCTATGAGTTCCTTGTTTCACTCTTTTATTTACTATGCTCCCAGCTATAATCAAGCTCTCCATTGTGCAAAATGCAGCAAAAAACTCCAAGCTTAAAGAAACAAAAGGCTATCTCTGCTCTACCAAGGTCCGGAAGGATGTGGTGACTCACCTTGGGTTGCTCCAGGGCTTGAGAGCAAAACATCTCTGAAATTCTGCATCTTTCATCTACAAAGCCCTTTCCCTTGGACCACTCCTGGAGCCATCTCGTCTCCCAGGAATGCAACATCCTTCTTAGAAGCGCGATATAGATAATCCACCAGGAACATGCTGCTTGGGAGAACAAGGAGACCAGGGAGTTCTCAGCAAAGCTGGAACAGCCAGTGTTTCACAGAAACATTATTCTCCCCTTTAGTCTATCTACTGATTTCTCAAAAAAAAGAAAAAAAAAAAAAGAAAAAAGAGCGTGGTTTTTATCCTGGTCCTGCAACTTATCCAACACTGCAGGTTTTCAGCTTTGTGCTCTTTCTGACCATCCAGTCATCTCCCCATGCTCCTGCAGGAGCAGCCGCATGGCACTGTGCGCAAGTCCTTCACCCACAGCGTCACGTCTCTAGTTGTAACTTGTAATCATAGTGCTCCCAAGGAAAATATGGTAAAACGCTTGAGGAATAACTAGTCTGTCTGGTATTTTTGCCATTCTAACTCCCATTTACTGTTGTGTAGGTGCCTGAATGCAATATCATAGATGCTTCTTGCCTTCTTTTCATCTGGTAGTATGCAGGATCAGTTGACGTTTGACTTCATTAGATGCATTTTTGATCCTTCTTTGAACTCCACTAAGTAACACTTACTGCATCTCAGGTGACTGTGACAGTGAGTATAGGAATTTAGACACACAAGACTGAAAAGTAGTTACAGGCTTTTCTGACAGGTATAGGAAAAAAAAAAAAGTGGTTGATTTCCATTTCTTTAGATGCCCATAGCCCCTGGGCATAGTCACAGGGACCTGGGTTCCTTCCATGTGGTCACTGAACTGAGATCTGGAGGAATAGTTGAGTTGTCTCAAGCACCCTCTTCCATCAAAGCAGAGACACTAGAAGCTGCCAGCAGAGAAGATCTGAACTGCCCCTGGAAAAAAGCACTCTTGCTTGCATTTGATCAGAGTCAGAGCTTAATTCAGCTAATGTAGGCACCTCAGTTCAAGTGATTTTGGGTAGCTTTGGGCCAAAGCGCTTTTGTTTTTCGCTGTGTGCAAGGAATCAGGATGCTGAGACTTTCTGTGTTTCTATAATGGTCAGATTCCTAACATCTCTGCCCACCCAGGGAGGGTGTGCTTTACATGCCAGTCTTCTGCAAAGTGAAACATCTTGCCAGTAAGAGTCTGGCAGGTGACTCCACTGTTGGTGCAACCCAGTCCTCCCACTTGTCTGGGAGCACAGAAGACCTGAGCAGAGCCTTCACCCTCAAGGGAAAACATGCAATGCTAAATCATCTCCTACACAAGGAGACAGAGAACAGACGCTGTTGACTTAAGAAGGGAGTACACAAAGGTTTATTAGGTATATCAGCAAAGCCCAAGCTCAGGATGGCCTTATCAATAATCAAACCCACTGCTTGCAGACTCTGATCTCCACCTTGCCTTCTGCTGTGGTATTTCACATGCAAAGCTTAGGAAAACCCAGTCCTGAAGAAGACACATAAGAATACTCAAACCTTCAGGAGGTGATACCATATCACTGCAGAGTGTGCCAAAGGCTAGCGAAGTCTGGAACAAGAGCAGGTACTGTATGACTACCTGGGGACATGGAAGGAACGACACTGCAAAAGTCCAACATGAAAAGAGTGTGTATATTGCCTCCCAATAAACACAGCAGTTATTATGCTCTCAAATCAACCAAGAGAGAAGATGGGGTATGTCCCACTTGCCAAAGAAATGGAGATACATGTGTTATTTACAGATGTGCCTTACGCTGCAGCTTCCCAAGGAAGCACCCTCATTCTACAAAAGAAAAATCCCTTTTGTTTGAACTTCATGAAATATCAAGTAGGCTGAAGCAACGGGACATGAATTTCAAACACAATAGCTATTGCTATTCGTTCTGTTTGCTCAGAGGGGCAATCTCACACAGCAGTCTCCAGAAGAACAGGCTATCTGCCAGTCAGTCATGGTGGGAAGAGCTAGGGCTTACTACTTTAACGTGTGCTGAAAAGTATCTTCTTCCATCAGCGGCTCTTGTTGCAGCTCTTTTTGTTTGCTGAAGACATTTTGGATAGCAATACATTGAACCTCAGTGGCTGTCTGGCAGCTTTTCCTCCGTGACATCAAACAAGCAATTTGAGTTCTTCCTAATTTCTGATTTCTAGAATAAGAGTCCTAAACTAAACACAGAGCCCCCAAATCAGCCAAGACACAAACCCCAGACCCAAACCATGCTGTTACTTCTTGTCTTCCCCAGTGGAGAGTCACTCGGTGGAGTGCAGGGAAGGTGGGATGGAAGAGAATCATCTTTGCAGATATAATTAATTTCTCCAGGCAGCAGAGCTCGTGGCTGCAAAGATGTTTTCAGATATAATCACCTGAAACAATCACCAACGAAATGCAGAAGGGGGAGAGCATCAGCACAACCCTGCCTTGTGTTAGCACAAAGCCATAACCCCGGCCACAACCGTGTGCCCTGACCTCACGTAGGTGAGGGCCACATCCATCCCACCCTCTGCCATCCAGAGGATGTGACCACCGACGCTAATACTCTAGCCCTTAGGCAGGATTGCATCTTTCCAAGATTATCCCAAACTCCTGTTTTCCCACCCCATGGCGCTCATGCCCTGCTAGGTGCATTCAGACTGCAAAACGATCTTCCGCAGAGTGTGATTTTATGAGAGTCAGCCACTACACTCGAGCAAACTTTCGTTGCCTCTGCCTTAAGTTCACAGCTATAAATAGGGTCTTTCATAAGGTGGTGCCCGCAGAAGAAGTTCTGGCACAAACAGTTTTTAACATTTTGAATGAGCGGGGTTTGATGGGAAGCCCGCTGCCCGCCTGGCTTGGCAAACTCCACAAACTTGTTTGGGTTTAAACACACAGATATCCAGCAGAATGAACTGTTAGCCTGGCTGAGACCATTTCAGCTTATTTCATAAGTGACTTAGACAGATGTTTAAAGGATTTATGTAAGGTTGGCTGAAGTCAAACACAGGTGTAAGAGATGAAAGGGGAATGGGAAAAATGCACTGTGATGATCATTTTTCCATTTCTGTATTTTTTTTTCTCCTGGCTGTTGATTATAGTGCCCTTTCCATGCAATGTCTCGGCGGTGAGTCACTGACACAAAAAAAAAAAAAAAAAAAACAAAAACCAAAAAACCCCAAACTATTTTTATTTACTACCATTAAGGAATGAGGTTTTACACAAAGCTGTGCTGTAGCTGTTCTCTCTTCTCCTGTTTCAGCTATCCAGTTTATTTTGCTCTAATTCAGCTGCTTTTTGCTCAAGATGTGCTGAGCAGACATTGCCACGCTGAGGAAGGGGAGAAAATGAAAGATGTAGAAATTCACTGCAGCCTGCTCGTTATTTGCCTTTCCCAGTACGTAGTACATGACTTCCATGCACGCCTGTGCCGGCCTGGCTTCTGGATATCTCCAGCGGTCATAGCACAAACCTTCACATCTTCTTACGTGGTTCTCTTGCTCAGACCAAGGCAGGTCAACAAAAAGCAGCCGTGTTGTGGTCCTTTAGGAGCCTTCACGCATCCGCTTGCAACCTTCCCTGCGGCACCGCACGTGAATTTTGTCCACGGAGAGAAAGTACCACCTCACACCAGGTCCTCTGTCCCACCCCCAAACACTTGGCACACACCGCCGGCAGGCTTCGGTGCGGAGGGGTAGAGAGGAAAAAGCCTTCAGAGCCCTGGGGTGGGCCGACGTGGGTGCCCCGGAGCATCCCTCTCCCAGGCCGTGCGCATCCCCGCGCTGCTGGAGCCTGTTCCAACAGCAGTTGGAAGATAAACACAGCCCAGCCCGCCGCTTTTCCAAACAACGTGCCGTATCTCATCCCGGCCTGCTAAGGGGCTCTCTGTTGACTCTAAAGTTGCCTTGGGATTAGGCCTTAAAATAGCACCCACAAATACCCTGTAAGCATCTGTGATCCCATCCGAAAAACAATTACTCCTTCCCGGCTTTCCGGGTGCGTGAGTCAGTGCTCCTTGGCTTGCTTCAGACAGCTCTTAGGCACAGTTCAGGTCTGTGATGGATATTTCTAGGGGATATTTCGGTGTCTCATCTGTCAAACTATACCCAGAAGGCAAAGGCAAACCCCTGGGGTACACCCTTCTCCCAGTGAGCCATTGAAGTGTGTTAATGGGGAGCACTGAGAAGGTGTTTTAAGCCCTGGATGGTTGAGGGATGGTGTACGCCACGTTGCAACCCCCTTTCATGTATCTGCCCTTTGCATTTTGCATCTGCACCTTTACAGAAAACCCCTTTCCGTGATGGTGCAAAGCACAAGGAGGGAGACGGAGCAGACGTTGGTTCTGGAAACGTTGGCAGGAGAAGCGAGGGGGAAGAAAACATGGCTGGCGGGCAAATTCTCAGTAATCGTTCCCCCTCGTTAATTATTAGTTTCCTGCCCCAAACCCGCAGGTAAAGGCAGAGCATCTCCATCTGCCGTGGCTGGCAGGGAGGGACGCGAGGCACCGGCCGAGGCTTAGCAGCCCGTCGAAGGTCGGCGGCGGAGGCGACGGCAGAGCCAGGAGCTGAGCTCACATCTCCCGGCTCCCCAGCCAGTCCCCGACCCACAGGGCCATTTTTTCCTCTCCGTTCTGCCTCATTAGCACCAGTAAGCACTTCTGTCATCAGGGACACGCACACTCTGGTGGGGAGTGTAACATAAATGCCTATTAATAAATGATATAATACTTTCCAGTTTTCAAGGCTTTCTGTGGCGTCCGCTCAGCAGCCCTGGCTGAGTCAGGCTCTTTTATTTACACCCTCAGCCCTGCCAAACCTGTCGTTTGCCATCGCCTGGGCTTGCCCAGAGATGTACCCTGCTGCCGAAGGATTGCCTCGAGCTGGCCACGCACGCGGCCCCGGATGGGGACCAGGGAGCCGGCGATGCCGGCAGAGCGGCAGGCATGGAAGGAGGAGGAGCCGGCGGGGAAGGGGCCCTCGGCTGTGGCGTTTGGCATTAGATGGGAGGAGAGGGGCAGCTTTATAACAAATGTTTTGTGTTAGCCCTGAAAGCCTCCAGCCCCAGGCTGGGGATGCATCCGCAAGCACGGAGCTGGGGCGGGCGCTCACCCGGCGCGTCCCGGAGTTATTGCTTCATTCTCCTCACAACAATGTCGCACAACGGGACATGTTTTATGGGGACATTAATCCACACAGCAATGGCCTTAATGCATCTCACCACCCGAGGTGTGTATTAGCTGCCTCTATAACATATACCCCAGTGGGTTTTATTGCTATTGCAGCATAAATCCTGGGGTTTGGGGCCTTTAAAACTCTCCTGTTAAGTTCCACCCTTTCAGGTCCCAGTCCAGACAATGGTGGAAAAAGCCCAAACCCCCTCACCCTTATCCCATCTCCCAGTTGACACAGGAGTTAGCTGAGGCTTCGCAGACATGAGAGCTATTCCTCTGTATTTCCCATAGGAAAGCAATGATAATGAAGGGATTCTATACGTTCTTTCTTCTTTTCTATTCACACTACAGCTATTCAGATACTCAGTGCAATGTGTTTATGTTGTCTGCCAGGACACCCAGCACCTCTCTGCCACCAACACCTGAGCTGCCGTCACCTTTTGCATCCCTGCAAGTCAGCTGGGATTTGCTCCCCTCCGTCTCTCTAGCCCTTGCTAAATCTGTTCCTATGTGGAGACAGGTAAGCAGGGAGGGAAAGAGTCCTTTACTCTCAGGAGGTATTTATATTGTCAAGCCAGAAAAAAAAGTGAAAACCCCAAAACAAATATTTTGGCTGCTGAAACAGTGATGAAAATCATCAGGGGCTCTCACCTGGCCTGTGTGCCATCTGTGGCATCACCATGCCCAAGAGCCGCCCTGACGTAACTCAGGAATCTAAGCCGCCGCCGCTTTTTAGCTGCAACTGCATAAGTCCCCCTAAGAACTGCCTCCACAACCTATTTCTAATCCTTTTGTTTTTTCACTGAACTCCCCTATCCACTTCATGAGGACCAGGTAGACCCCAGTGTTTGCCATCAAAGGCTACATGGTATTTTTTTCCCCCATGCCCAGCCATCTCCTTTCGGAAAGGTGACACACTACGGCCGTAGGAGATTGTGTTTCAGCTCCCTCGCACTCTTCCCGTGCTTGCCCCACGCAGCCGGGTCCATCCCCCTCCTCGCTGAAGCAACAACCCAACGCATTCCTCGCACCGGAGACCTCCCCGCTGAAAAGTAATTTCCTTGCAGAGGACCAAATTGCATTAACTCATTAAGCCTGCACATCTTGACCCAGCTGCCACTCTTGAAAAGGTCCCCACTTAGCATTTGACAGGAATGTCAGCAATTCGGATGCTTAATGAAACCAGGGAAAGGCTTGTCACTCTAACCACGCTAATGGCTAAATGCCATGTCCCTCTGCACCCCGGCCAACGCCGCTGCGCAGTATGCTGCCCTCTCCCTATGGTGGAGGGCAATAGTGGCACCAGCCATGGGGTAATTTGTAGATATGTAAGAAAGACTTGGTGTTAAGAAGGTGATTTTGGAGGATTTGACCTGTAGGAACCATTCTGCCCTGGAGTCCCCACATGAGCAGGACAGCCTTTGGGGATCATGCCGTAATACTAACACTGTCAACAGTGGTAACGGAGATGATAATTTGCTTTGACTTGTCTATGACAAACACTGGCATTAGTTCTTTGCAATTCTTTGTCACGCTGAGGGAAAGCTTTAAGAAACAAAATCATTTCCCATTAAACAAATCACCTGGCAATCCTGACAGCAGAGGCTTCTGCCTGGGACAGGCATTAACTCTTATCCCAATATTTACCTTTAGGCTGGTGGCCACTTGGCTCAGAGAGGCCAACTCAAATTGTCAGAAAGCCATAAATTTTAGGATGATCTGGTTTTCATGTTTATGAGAACACCACGGCCCCAGATTAAATCTCTCTTGGGCAGTGTCCACAGCGGGATATGGTTTTCTTCCTAGGACTTTCCATCTTGGAAGGACTGGGACTCAGTGACCACATGTGGGGTCTCCAGTAGACTGGCTTTTGGGGGAGGTGGCTTGCAGCCCAGCTGTGGGATTATGTTTTGTACTACCAGTCCTGGTACTGGTGACCACTGCTAAAGTGGTGGCAAGAGATCCCAAAGAAGGATATTCTGGAGTAGGTAAAAGAGGCAAGACAAATTCACCAGTTACAGCTTGCATGGCTGACTAAGAAGAACAGGAGAACTTCCACCAGCATTTTATTTGAGACACCTCCTACTTCAATACAAACACCTTTTCTCTACATGAACACTTACTGGATTCGTAATAGTCAGTTCGTGAGGAGCTTTCCTGAGCATAGAAACTGGATTCGGCCAAATAACACCACTGAGCTGTCCCCATCAGTTTTAAGAGACGTTGTCTGAGGACCCCATCACGGAGAGAGAATGTGAAATACATCTGATGTCTGAAAAGCCACCATTAGAGTTTCCTCCAGATGCCAGTAAGCCTGAGTCTGTATTTAACTCTTATTTAACAGTACTCCCGTGGAGATGAGTAGCACAGATCTTTTCCCAACCATTCTTGAAGGAGGCGTAGTTGCCAGCGTCATGGAGAGATGCCCCACCAGCTTGTGAGTACACACTACAGAGGGAATCTCAGTACAGTAGTATTCAAGGAATGAGAACATTTCTCCCACTGCTGCCCTTTGGGATACAGAGAAGTCATCATACAAAACGCAGTTCTTTTCTGGCTGGAAAAAAAGTCCTGAACAACTACACGACAATAGGCAGACGGGCCTTGCGGTCTCTCCTCGCTTTCAGGAGACATGTGGTAGATACGTGAGGCTTTTCTTGCTGCACACTGAACTGGCAGTGTCACAGAGAACTGATTTCTCCTCTGCTTTGCATCCAAAGATGATTTTGGAAGCTGAAATCTTACTTAGTCATGAACAAAAACAATTTGTGAAGGCCAACTTGCTGTACCACTGGGTTGATGGAGATATGTGTGCTCTACCTGGTTTGGTTATTGGAGTAACATTGTTTCTCCATCTGTCATGGAAAACTCATTGGCAAAGCAGGAAGGAAATGAAGCTTCAGTTGATCAACGAAGTGCTTCTCATGTCTCTGCTTCCCACTGTTTCAGTCTTGGTCATTGACCTTGCACAACGACTGGGAAGATTTAACTGTCCTGCCATTCAGATAGTCTCACATGAGCCATTTCAGATGGGTGCGTACTTGCATCCCACTCTCAAATGGCCAGACGATGTATGTTGCTCTTCAGTATTTTGCCAAGTTTTCTTGATACGAGCCAGAAAAACTGCACAGAAAAATATCTCCAAAGAGCCTAATCCTCCTCAGAAACTGTTGTCTCTCGTTTCTGATGTCAAAAAAACCTCCAAGAAGCATGATGAAATGGGGAGAGAGTTACTTCCAAAGTCTGGACAAAAAGAAACTTTAGGTCTTGAGGTACAATACAAGCTGTTGCAGCGTATTTAACAGGGAGCAGGCTTGTGGAAGACCACCAGCACCAGAGTTGTAGAACTGAGAGTTGGGCTTATCTTTTGCAGAAACCTCTTCCAGCTGATCTCCTCATCTTTGCACCACCTACAGTGTTCAATGAGGAGGACATCACAGTTCTGTTTGTCACTTTGGATAAATCCTTCTCCAGGCCTTGAACAGCAAAAAAAAAAAGGGAGGATGAATGTGAATTAAGGAAATGTCTAACCTTTTGCTGCAGGGAAAGGATACCATCTTCACCCTCACAGAGCAATTGGTGTCACACCAGTGAACGCACCCACTCACCTCACTGGGAAGTGGAGAAAGGAAGGTCACGTAAGAGATGTGGTACTGGTGAGCATACTCAAGTCTGGTAGTGGTGGGGTGTAATGAGACCCTAAACCAAGCAACAACCTAAATCTTAGCAAGAGAGGTGCAGCAGGTGGTTAAGTATAGAGATGTAAACGCAGGCCTGAAGTCATGTTTGCTGCTGTGAAAGGCCAACTTGTTAGGAGATACCAAGACTTTCAGGGTTTTCCAGCATGGCCTAAACCCAAGGCCATCCCACTGCACTTTGGTGCAGAAGTACCGAGAAGGGTGGAATCACCCTTGCTCCATTATCGGCAGGTTTTTACCTCTTGCCAAAGCCTGGCTTGGTATCAGAGAGTTGAGGCAGGGGATATTTTGTCTCAGGGCTGGTTGAAGCTCTAGCTCAAGCCATTCCGGTCTGAGCTCAGCGTCATTCAAAGACCAGGTTTGGCTGGGCTGCGGTTCAAGAAAAAAAGTCACTGCTCCAAGGGGTTGTGCCTCCTGCGGAATGTGGCCGCTCACGCAGTGCATGGGATTGCATGGGATGTAGGAGTGGATTTTGGGGGCACTTGTCTGTGAAGGAAGCACTGCGTAGTTTTTGTTTAGTCTAGTTATAAATGTCATACGTTATATATCCTTCACCATTTCCTCGTAAGATCACTTCGCTAATGGATATCTGCACCAGGAAACTTTCGTGGCTAGACAGCCAAAATTTTACCTTCTTCACTTTCAGCCCTTCCTTATAACTCTGTAATTCCTCAGGATTTATGTCATTCCAATATTTGTTTCATTCCCCCCAAGTTGCTGCAAGCCAAGCCAGTGATATTTCATTTATTTTAATCTTTCTTCCAGAACTTCCATTTTTCCAATCTTGGTGCCTTTTTTTTCCCCCTGATGTTCATCTCATTTGCCAAGGAAAGGCTAAGGCAATATTGCATTATATACAAAGTGAAAATTGTTTTATTAGCTTAGCCCACTGGGCTAAAAGAACTTGTCTTAACCAGAGCTGATTATCCGCTTTGCCTTTTAACTTTGATAACAGTGACAATGAAAGAAACTTAAGTCACTCATTTAAACTGTTGGCACCATCTAGGTTTGTGGGTTTTAAAAAAAAAAAAAAAAAAAAATTCAATTGAGACATTTGGATTTTTTGGTATTGCTGGAACTACTCATATATAAGCACCAACAGTGTCATGTAACACAGACAAATTACTATTTTGTGTGGAATAACTAGAAGGTATTTTTTTCAGGAACACTTAGATCAGTTACATGTATTCTCTAGTCATTACCATTTCTAATTTTCTGTATAAGGAATTTAAACTTTGGGTTGTATTGCCCTGTGCAGAGAGGAACACTTGGCTGAATAAATCCAAGAAACTGTTACATCAGACCCGCAGCAGGCAATTACTAAATATTGAGGGAAATTGCTTCATACATCAGCTGATACATCATGTTGTAATTATTTTAACATTAAATTATTTTAACATTAACATTAAAGGGAGAAAAATCAGTTTGGATAGGTGTGCAGCCATATTAATAAATTATTTTTAGGTGCTACTCCATTTGCATTAGCCTTTTCTCAGGGGATAAGATTTCTCTTTGAATTTTGCTGAAATATTGGCCAACAGACCTATGCTTGCAAAATATTTGACTGGTGAAAGAGAAGGTAAAAGTCGAGTGATGGTTATGCTCTTTAGCTTGCATTTTTTAAAATGCACCAAATTACTTACAGAATTTGAAGAAACAAAGAGTTTGCTAACCTCTCCATAAAATTCTGATTTTCTTTGTGTGGCTAATTTTGCTCACTGGAAGCTATGTTTCCTGCAATATACATTTTTTTCAGTAAACAAAATATTCCAACCTAATCTTGATAGTGTTGGGGAAAAAAACCAAAACAGATAAAACCACATAATGCAAGTTTCTTTTAAGCCACAAAAAAATGTTTTCTAACCCTTTTTTAAAATACATTTTACTTTTTTTGAGAAACTCTACAATCCACTTTTTGTCTTCTTTTTTTATTAGAAAGATTGGTCAGGAAAGCTCATGTTGTGTTTCTGAGATATTGGCTCGGCTTACTGGATAGACCCTCCTCAGAAAACAGTACTGACAAGAAAATACATGAATTACCTTTACATATTGGTAACATTAATTAAATACATTTATCCTTTCTTCTGTATATAAGACATTGTGACTTTGGGGCTCACACTTGGGCATAGTTTAACTACACCAGGAGGAATATACCCATTCAGGAGGAAGACCTAATATTTCCACAACAGGCAAAGGACATGACTTGCCAGAAAGATTCTTGGTTTCTAGTGTCCTGGTGCAGCACATCCGGGGTCGAGCCATGATAAGGGACCTCAGAATTTCCTCTGGTGGTGGCTCAGGGTGGAAGACGCATGCACGGCTCCCGAGCACTGGTTTCCATGTCTGCCCAAAGCTGTGCGTGTGATTTTCCATCTCTTTCACCCTTGGGAATGGAGCCATTTATCCTTCTGCTCCAGAAGGCTCCACAGCCCTTCCCTCCTGACGAAGGAGCCCTACGCACACCCCCTGCCCGGACCTTGCAAACTTCCCCTGGCCCCTCTACCCTAGACCACAATTTCCCCCATCATCTTTCTCGCCAACCCAGCAGCCGCCTTCCCTCCCCACGGCTCCGTTCCCTTTCATCTCCCGTTTCTCCTCCCTAACTCATGGGCTACCTTTGATTTTCAAATGCTCATATTCCAGTCCCTCCTTCTCTGGTGGAAACTTTAACAAATGCACCAACATCTGCTATAGTTAGTCATCACACTTAATGTACAGGATATTCCAGCTGGCTTCACTCTCCTTTTATTATGTATTGGAAAGAGGTTTCATCTGCGCTCCTCTGGCTTGGCCAGACACAGGCCCAGACTCACCTCCACGTGGTGCGGACGCAGCTGGGGTACCATGGGGTGTCCCTTGGCCACCCGCCCATGGCATCCCCCAGTCCAGCACCCCGCTGCACCCCAGCTGCTCTCACGTTTGCCCATACGGCCAAGGCGGGACGTCTTTGGGCTGTAGGGTCGTTCTTTGGGGAGATGCGATGTCCCGTGAAGGCAGCCTGAGTTTGAGCGGCTGGTAGACGGAGAGATACCCGCTGCTCATTCGTTTTCAGATGGCTGGAGAGATGATCCCTTGCCCTTGCTGCCTACAGGGTAGCTGCAAATCACCAGCCTGCATGGCAAGACCTCCAGGCTTGTGGTTGGGTATGCCAGTACGGGATGCCTGCAAGGTTTCCAGGCAAACCATTAAAAGCTCATGTGTGCAGGAAATCAGCCCCTTTCCAAATCTGAGGGCAGAGCGACCACCCTCCATCCTTGACCCCAGGGAAGATGCTCAGCTCCTTGGCAGAAGAAGGGAGCTGAAATGATAGAAACCCGAGCCCAAGGCCCTCATCTCATGGAAAGCACGAGCCAGAATGACCTCAGACACCATTGCATGGTCTTCCTCCGCAGCAGATTGAAAATGCGAAGGCTGCACAACTGCATCGTTTGGATCTGGGGTTGTCTGGAGCATCAAAGAGGTGAGGGCAGCTGGGAGGACAGGGCAAAGCACTGGGCATGGTCCTGGGGGAAAGGAGAGACAGCTCCCAAAGAATATAAATATCTTCAATTAAAAAAAAAAAAAAAGAGAGCAAGAAAAAGAAAGCATTTATGAAAAATCTGGTGTTTGGGTGCAAAAATATATGATACCCTTTATCTTCCAGTACGTGTTTATCAGTTTTCTTACAGCACCATGGTCTTCAGCTGATCAGCTGCATGTTAAGCATTGACAGTCACTTAATGGCACTGGAGAGAGTGAATTTTGTTCAGAAAGACAGGCTACAAAACAAACTGGTCACAAGATTAATGCACAAAGCAAAAGTTGAAATGTGAAAAGGGACTGAGGATTTAAAGACTTCGAGTTGCACATATTGATGTGGTGGCCTGGCTGGAGAGCAAGCAACTGCAGAGCATTTGAAGCACATTAGTCACATCAGGTGTGCGGTGAAGAAAAACACAACAGAAACACGCTGAGGCCATGAATATCCTGAAACAGGTCTTGCGGCTGACTTCACACATGATCTGTGTCCTTGGGAGTTTCCATTTAATTCCCTTTGCAAGACAAGTGGTTTATTTGCTTTCCTAGATAAATATGGACCCACGTCATGCACTTGTTCCCCCGACAACACTTTACAAAGGAGCATTTTTCTCAAGTGTTTGATCATCTTCAGAAAAGAAATAGCAGATGGTTAACACAGTTGTCGGGTTTCTCTAATTGTAGGTGAAACTCCCGGGTCAGGAGGATTTCCAGCTGCTAATGTATTTTCCTCATTTTGGTGTGAAATCAGTGAACGTCGAAACTGCTTCTAAACTTTGAGACCTTTATATGCCTCAGTTTGGGGTCTTTTGGTACATGTTATTCTGGGTAAATAAAAGCTGCCCTAAGGCAGCTGTGTGTTTTTCAGTAGATTTGATGGCAAATATGTAAATCCCTGCTAAAAATCTTTTTCAGTTATATTTCCTTTCATTGCCCAAGAATTTCCCACCTCCTTCAGAGACCAGCAGGTTTCATATTAAAAACCAAAGACGAGGGTGATCTAAAAAGAGTGTGTTTAGTTACCAGATGCAATGAAACCTGTTGCAAAATGAGCAGGCAAGAGATGTGTTGCGGGGTCCGTATTAGGACTGGGCTCGCATCCTGGATGGGTGCTGGGCTTTGGGGTGCAATGGGGGGGTACGCGGGAGGGGGTGCTTGGCTGAGCTCAGGGTGAGCTGTGCAAAACCGACCTGGAGGAAAGCCGATTTCATTTCATTTCAGAAGACTGAGACTGTGGGATAACAAAATGCTGGAGCTTATCTATGTGATCAATGAGGAAGAAATCCAAGTGGAATCCATTTAAGGTTAAGTTTGGTACTTTCCATTTGAAATATTGACAATAAGTGGAGGAGTCATTCCCTTTAAAGAGAGTGACATCATCACAAATGGAGCTATCGATGCGCTTCATAAATTTTCCTGAAGTTACTGCAGGTGACAGACTGTGTCTTCTAGGAAATGGAGAATGTTCAAGGAAGCCATAAATAACTCCTGCACTGCTATAACTACAAAGTTTGACATGACAAAATATAAAGAATCCAAAGAAATTTGTTGGGAAATGGCTGATTTACCCATGAACAACTCTACATACTCTTTCAAAAGAGTATATCTTGAAAGTATTTGAAACACACAGTGTCAGAGCAGATCTTCCAATACAATGTTGGAAATTCAAAAAGTGAGATTAATTTCCACATGGCTAAAAAGACATGGGAAAATAAAGAGGACTCTACCAGAGAAAAGATTCCAGAACTCATCTGCTATTGTGAACATTATCTGACACTTTAAATTTGGTAAATGTTTGACAATCGTCCAATCTATTTTGGAAAACTCAGGAAGTTATTAATTCAGGTGTGCTAATAGTGGTGCCTCAGATGTCTGGACATGCTTCACTTCAGACAGTTACTACATTATTTTAATGTTGGTATATGCAAGCAAATGCAAGGAGAGTTTTATTTTTACTTAATTGCATGCTTGAAAATAGGCTGCCGACTAAATGCCGTTTAGCCAGAGTGGATATATTTTTAAAAAATAATCTCAACATGCTTAGTCTGAGTACAGCATCACTGCCCAAACTCTGGTATATGGTAGAACAAATCCCAAATATATGAAGATTTTCAATGAAAACTTCCTTAAAAAAAACATGAAATTGCTAAAATTCGTGATAAGTGTTGATTTTAGCCTTGCTCGTCTCTAAAAAGGAACATTAAATCTTATATACAAGGAAGCCATGCTTACTGAAAAATAAAAAAGGCTGCATGCTTAGCACTATACCATAAACTTCTTCTTTTAGTAAAAACAACCCAGTGAGGCCTGGAATAGCGACAAGCCCACGCAGGTTCGGAGGGGCGGCAACAGAAACGGGGTCAGTCTTGGCTGGTGTAAATCAGCGTAGCGCTGCTGATCTGCACCAGCTTCTGCCTCCTTCCTGCGCTGCCATTGTTTGAATGGACACGCTGTAATTTAAGCCGGCATGTTACTGTAATTAAAAAAATACACAAATGACAGAATTTGACTCAAACCCCACCATCCTTCATGGTTTACATTTCCTACAGAGGGAGTTAACTGGTAAGATGTACATGTTTATTGCTTTCCTTCTTTGTGCTTTTACAAGTATTTTTCTCTTTGATGATCTAAACCATATGTTGAGGTACTTTGGAGGATTATTTTATCAGTTCCTCTGCAGTATGAGAGAAATACCAGGGCAGAGCCCATAGGTTTGCACACATACACGCCACTAAATCATCCCTTGTTCCTGAGCAGCCAAGCTGCCATATTGATAAATAGTCCGTGTCACATTAATTTAATTCTGAATCACTCTGAGACATCGTTTTGTTACAAATATAAATTTTGTGGTGTAATGGAATGTGTTAAGCCTTTAACAAATGAACATTTAATGGCCGCTCATGAAAAAACATAAATAATCAGAAATAAAATTAGCAGGATTGGTAATGAGCGTATGAAGCAGCGTGGCGTGGCCCCGCTTCCCTGGGGCAGGGGACAGGTGGGAGCACCATCTGCGTTTTCTCCTTCTCTTTGGTGGTTTCAACTGGGATGTAGATGCCTGAAATTAACATACAAAGTGTAAGCCCTTTTTTTTAATAAACTGAAATTTAAAAAATAATCCGTTGGACCATTTGGGGTAATAACATTGAAAAACACCTGTCCTTCCCTCAATTCCTCTCTACTTTTACTTTATTGTTATTATTTCCATGTTGCCTTCCATTTATTCCCTTCCACCACTAGCTGAACTCCACTGATGTCCCACTCTCAGCAAAAACTCATTTTCTCATCACTGGCTCTTTACTGGCTCGTGCCTCTGCTGTGTGTCAACATTTGAACAGCACTGGGAACAGCCAGCATATTTTTTTTCTCTCTTTTTTTTTCACTGAACCACCTATACCTATATATATTTTTTTTTTATTTTGTTTTATTGAATTCCTGCAGCCAGTACCTGTTAGAGGCAGCAGCTTTCCAGGCTGCTCTGGCCTCGCTGGACTTATCTGCACGCTGTTTTTTGGGGAAGCCACAACCTCAGCATGCAGGAATGGGGATCCGTTAGTCCCTGGGTCAACTCGAGGGCAAGATGTTAAGCACAAAAGTGTTGCATGATTAGTGGCAGTCACTGGAAAGAAGTTTTAGTATCTGTGACTATAGGCAGTTTGTGGATTTCAGCCAAAATGCTCTCTTTAAATATCAGAAAGTATCCCTAAAATTGCAAGCCTTTGGAGACCATGGCACTCTGCAAACTGCCAAGAAAAACAACGCGTAGCACATAAATCTGAAACAATCACTTATTCCGGCTATGAAGGGACCAAACGACAAAACACTTACCTAAATGGTTTTTATTTGCATTAACATTTATTCAGAAATGATCTGAAAGCCTTGGTCACTTTGCCTTTATGCATAGGTATGCTAAGGGTTTGTGCACGGCTCCTGCGTGAGAATTCCCATCTCTGGGGTGGTGGGGTTAATCAGACTCATCACTTATGGGGACATAAAGAAGAGGACATAAACGGGGACGTAAAACCACCCCTTGCGCCCCTCGGTTTCTCTCTGCTACTTCCCTTTCCTTTGAACTGGGACTAGCAATTTGCGTGTGGCTGAAGCATTTCCCCGGCCTTAGCCTGAATGCAGAGGGGACTCCTCCTGGTTTTTAATTTATAATGGTTAAAATTAACATCTGTGTTGTAGCTGGAAATCGCCTGGGTTCTGCTTCCAGCCCCCGTGCGTGTGATACTGTCCTCCGCCGCATCGACCTGACCAGAACGGTGGTCCTGGTCCTGGTAAATACCCCCAGCTCCTGCTGGTCACTCTGTTTTCCTTACCTGAGGCATGGGGTGGTGATATGTTCTCAAGATCCACCGTAAATCAGCGAATCTCTCTCCCTAGGATTTGCTCACGATTTGAAAATCTGACTTGAAACAATCGCCTTTCCCCTAGGGCACCATATGCAACTTCAATATATTAGTGGCGAAGGAAAATATGCTGTGCTTGGCGTTTACAATTCCCACTCTAATTTACCAGACAGGTGTTTTTGAGGAACAGCTCATCTGGCAAGAAGAAGGAGGGTCACCGGGTTGGGGCCTTTTTTTCTCCCTCTTATTTTCATTAAGGGGGCAGACTTGCAAACAGCTGGTAGAAGGAATTGCTCAGGGGAACGTTGTCCCCCCCCCAGTAACGGCTGCAGGGGAGAGGGTCAGGAGAAGATAGCCATGCTTGCTCAGAAAGAGTCCAGCCAAAATTCCTGATTTTGTATGAAACAGCTCCTTCATTATCAAAGATGACCGGTGAGGTGGACTGCCAGGACCTTGGCTCCGGAGGGCACCAGGATCTTGCCTTTCCTCTGAAAAATAGCCTTTTTCTGAGACTTTCTCCAGGATGAGTACCAACTTTACTGGTCCTGAAACTTGTGACTTGCATTCCTGCCTGCCAGCCAGCCAGCAACTTCTTCCTTAGAGAGAAAAAAAAAAAAAAAAAAAACCAAAAAGAGAGAGAAAAGAAGAAGAAGAAAAAAATTAAGCTAAACTAAATTAATCCTGTTCTGAGAGCTAAATATGGTCAGGACATCTGTGACCTCCCCCGACTTCACCCTGGCTGAGCGGGGACAATAGCTGCCATGTGCCACCCTTTGTTGTTGAGCCTGGAAAAGATTTCTAATCCCAGAATAACGCACGCGTGCACCCACGCACGTAGGCACACACACACACACACACACACACACGAATGCTGCTAAACTTGCATTTCACATCCAAAAGGGAAGAGTTGGCAGCAGGGCTGCCCTCGCAGTGTTGGAGGGATGAAAGAGCCCCCCCCTCGCTTCATAAAATCCGTGTGTACACAAGGGGTTTTCTTTCGTCTACAGATGTCCATTTCTAGTGTTACAAGGTGCAAATTCCGAGGTTCGGCAGACGCTGGAAGCTGTGTTCTCGTGTTGAAATGCCGGTATGTGGTCCGCGTGTCTCTGATCTCCAGAGTTTCCTAGCATGACATCTTTCATCATCATCATCAAGTCGGAGGACGTAGATACATGTGGCCACCAGATTCCCTTCCAGCGTGAAGACGGGCCGCATCCTTTAACTCCCCTCTTTCCCCCGTTACGGGCGATGCTTTAAAGTCGCTCTCGCCCGGCTTCGCGGGATACCTGGCCTCGCAGCGCCGAGCCAAAAAAGTCCTGTAAATAAGGGCACGGGCCGAAAGGAGACAGCTGGGGCCCTCGCTCCAGCCAGCAATGCTCTAACCCCCCTGCCCCTCTTTGAAGGGGACGGGCGAGGGTCACCCCACGAGCCCCCGCTGCTCGGCTCATCTTGCCCAATGTCAGGAAACGGTGGCCTTTTTCTTTGTTTTTTTGGAAGGAAGTGGTTAACTCTTCCTTCACCGCCCCACGGTGGGATTCATTTGCAAGCACGCTCTTCAATCAAGAGCAAGCGAGACCGCAGAGATGGCCCGCGTGGGAGGGAAACGGGGCTCGGTGGGAAGCCTGCGGAGAACGGCCACGGCTGCCTGCAGCAGAGGAACCCCTACCCTGGGTACTCCCTCTTAAAGTCATCTCGGCCACCCCACCGCTCCCGGTCCCACAGGAGCAGGGTTCCCCATGCAGGAGATCTCTCAAGGGCTATCACTTGCGTTCGGTGGATGTTTCTGATTCGCATCAAAGCGGAAGCTGCAGCAAGTGGTGCGTCAAGTCAGCTTTGGCAAGTCTCGTGGCCCTCCCTTTTTTTTTTTTTTTTTTCCCCTCTCTTTTTTTTCCCTTCCTTTTTCTTGTTGCAGCTCAGCCCTGCAGAATGTCATTAGAAAACGAGCCATTTATAAAACAAATGTTTCCGGGAGAAACTCCCCTGAACACCCGTGTCATAAAATTATTGAACGCAGTGTCTGAGAGTGTTCGGGATCCAAAATTTCCTCGGGGCTCACCCCTATCCATTATTCTGACGCTGCTTCAACTGGGCGGTGACATTTTACTGGCGGCACCCTGTTCCCCTCTGAAAGAAGTTGGCCTTCTGGTTGTTCTGCTAAGAAACCAACACGCCGCTCCCCTGGTGTCCTCCTCCGTCTGCTAAAACCATGGTGGGGATATAGTGATGCTGGGGCTGCCTGGCTGATCTCTCCCTCCCCTTCCCAGCACATCCCAGGGGACAGAGAGGGGTGACAGCCCCCTACCCCCCGTGTACTGGTGGCATTTTCAGGGCTGAGAAAAGCAGCGTGGTTTCCAGAGTGGGGATGTCCCCTCCTTCTAGAAATGCTCATAGCTTTTGCTCAAGGTAAACACTTAGGGCTGGAACGTCCCATATTTCACTCTCCGCTGGGATCGGTTTTGCCCAACGACTCAGTTCCCACTGGAGCACCATATAACTCGCCAGACTTTCCAACACACTCTACAAAGTGCTTTGAGATCCCTGCCAGCTCCCTCTCTGGTCTTCTGGCACAGTTCAAGAGGCAGATATTAATCTTAACAGCTATATGCTGGCTGGGCCCTGGTTGCCTAAGAGATTCTCCCTGAATTTATTTATTTGGATTTATACAAAAGAGCATAAAAAGGAACACTCCTCCCAGACTCCAAGCTCACCAGCCATAAATTACAAAGACAACTACAATGAAACCACCCACAGTACCTCCCGCCCCTGACACAACTGTTTTCCTCCAACACCCCGCTCTGCAGCAGCAACGTCCAGCTTCTCTGCATGCCTCGGCATTCCCGCGTGGAGACACTGACTGCAGGAAGCCCAGGGATCAGTACTTTGGGAAGCCCTGTCCTCACTCCTTCTTCAGAGCTTCTGGGCTAGCACTTACACGCGAAGTGGAAGAAGCAGTGGATGCGATTTCCAGCGGATAGGATGATCCCCTAGCACTTTTAAAAGTCCACATGCAGAAAGTTGGAGCAGCTCAGCTTGTGAATTCACATGGGACAGGGCTGGCCAGAGAGACCTCAAGAGGTCTTCTAATCTCTGCAGGTCTTCTCATCCACCTAGTCTGTCCTGACGCATAGCTAAATAACTTGCTCTTGAAAGCCTCTGGTGATGGAGTTTCCACCGCCTCCCACACAAGGAATCCCAGTTCTCGCCCTTGGAAAATGTTTCCTAAAGTCTGACCTCAGTCACCCTTGCCCTTACCCTGATCACTTTATATACTAGCCCCAGCAGACACAGAGGACTGATTCCTACCTCCTATCCAGTGGGGAAATTCAAAATACTTGAAGGCTGTTATCATGTTTTCCCTCAGTTTTCTCCTCTCTAGACTAAACAACCCCAATTTTTTCAGTGTCTCCTTGCAGGTCATGTTTTCTAGAGCTCTGTTCCTCTTTGTTCTTCTCCTCTGGACCCTCTCCAAGGAGTCCGCATCTTTTCTCAAGTGTAGTGCCAAAAGCTGGATTCAATATCCAGCTGAGGTCTTCCTGGGGCTGTGTGGAGCAGATGGATAACTTTGCATGTCTTCCGCATAGCCCTGCAAGTCTGATGTCTGTTTTGCTCGCAAAATGCAGAGCACTGCTGACTCCTCTTCAGCCTGTGATACACTATGCCCTCCTCAAAGGCACCAGAGCCCCAGACAGGGTCTCTCTTATCAGCAGGGTCCTCCCTGATTGAAGGTTATCTGGCTTTGCTTTACAGCTCTTTTTGCTGCTTATGCTGAGTTTTGGCGATTTTAGCAATGTAGAAGCAATCCCTTGAGGTTTGAGTGCCCCGGGGCCATGTTCCTGCTGAGGGAAGGAAGACAGCCTATAGCTCTTTAAACATATTGTCATGAATTCACACTCATGCCCTCTCTTCGCTTCAGAGCCCAAACGGTTTTGTCCCAAGAAGGTAGGATGTCTCCCAGGGCTTGTTTCCTTCCCTGGTGCAGCTGTACCCTAATCCCAGAGAGATGCTGTGGATGCTATGCTGACTTGATTTTTGAGGTCATGCTCATCCAGCCCAAGTTGTCCATACCATGCCAACACATCTTTAAAGCTACCTTCTGCCCTGGGATGTGAAGACCGCTTGGATCCCGTCGCCTTCTTCCTTGCAGGCCTCTCCTTGCCTTAGATCGCAGTGAACCGTAGAAGAACAGAGGAAGAAGCAGCCATGGGATGGCCACCAGTGGGTGGGCACTCTGATGTCCAGGCCCAGACGCCCAGGCAAGTTTCCAGCGCATGGTTGAGCTGGGACCAGGAGACAAGATGAGGTTCATGCACTCACTGTGCCCGACTGCACCACGTCTAGGGACTGAGCTGAAAGCGTGACAGGGTGCAGCAGCTGTAGGTGACCACATGGTCCAGAAAATGATCCGATAAAAACAAGTGTTACATGATCACAGGGTATCTCGGGCTGGAAGGAGCATCAGGAGGACCTTAACCCAACCTCTGAGCTCAGCCTAGGTTGCTCGGAGCTCTATGCAGTCAGCCTCAAAAAATTCCAAGGAAGGAAACGGCACAGCCTCTTTGGGTCACCTGTTCCAACGGTTGACTGTCCTCATCATGAAAAAGGTTTTTCTATATATCCAGAAATTATACTCACAGATCACATTCAGTATATTCTCTGTGTGCATTTGTCTCAGTCCTAAAACCTAGACACAGACCCAAACCAGTCCTGAGACCTTAGTTACAGCTTTACTGACCCTTCTGCTGCCCCTTTTATCCAGAGCATAGACCCAAAGTGGGATTTAGTGACAGATGGGGATGCACATGGTGCAGTCGGATCCAAGTCACCGCGTGAGCAGGAGGACGAAGCGAAGCGAGCACGCTGAAGGCGGCAGGTGAATCTCAGCTAACGCGTGGGGCTGCCCCCTCAAACCCAGCCACGTGCCTTTTGAGCTGAAGCCGCCTCGTTGGTAGGTGTTGGTGCACGTTCTTGCACAACGGGGTCTGGTCCTGCCGGGGGTCTTCAGGTATTGCTGCAATTTCAAAAAATATGCGGTCTCAAGCAGACATCCTGGCTGAAGGGGAGGCTGCAGGTGGAGTAACACCATTACAGAGATGTTGGACTCATCCCAAGCCCCAGGAGCTAGGGTCAGAAAAATCAGAATTAAATGGAAACGGGAAAGAAATCCAAACCAGTACAGGGTGTGTTCATTCAGGATATTCTTTCTTTAACTCTGCCCTACAGTCAAGAAATAATGACGCAGTTATAATTCAAGCATGGTTATGTTTGTAGCCCTTGATTAGATTCAACTAATTAGATTCAGCAAAGATTTTTCTCTCTCTCTTCTGTTTTCCTTTATGCTCTTTAAAGTTACGGTGTCAATTTGGGTGGGTGAGGGCAGCCCAACAGTTAACAAACTAACCAGAAACTCTCAGAAAAATCATCTTATTCTGCCATGTGTTGTTCCCAGTGCACCAGGGAGGTGTAGTGGGGGCAGAAGGAGCCTTCAGCTTATTGTCAGCATTGTTCAGTCCCCCAGGACTGTATCTGGGCTTAATGACAGCCCTAGGAAAACCGCAGCTAAGACAGTGCAGGAGAGCTGGTGAATTGCTTGGGGGTTGTTTTTTTTTTTTTTCCAGTAACACACTTCTATGTGATTTTATGATCCATTTTTTTGTACCAGAGTCCAAGGAGTATAGGGCTGGAAATCTCAGTCCCACTGGATCCGAATGCAGAAATCACCTAACCAAGGTTTCACCCCAGTGAAAATTAACAGACAAAACAGTGTCCATAAGATAGGAAGGAAAGTGGTACTGTCACAAGAAAGCCTCTTAAGCAAGCGTGGCTGCGCTCTGTATTCAAGAGAAACAAAGTTCAGAAGAAAATAAAAACACCTAAGTGTTTTGCCTTGGCTGATCAAAGTCATCTAGGAGCCCAATGCACAGCTTTAGAAGAAAATCCAGTAAGTTGCTGCCGCACAAACAAAAACAACTGAAGAAAAAGAAAAAAAAGATTAATGCAGAGCAATTTTCTTGGCAACAGCCAGGAAACTACAGAAGACCAGAGGAGGGATCCACCCTGAGGTGTCCTTACCCATGACTGACTCCAACAAAGCCACAAATCTGATTGCAAGCTGCGCCAGCACATAGCCTGAAGCCAAATGCTAACAAAAATCAAAAGGCCCCATGGGAACTGGTGGGTTGCTTTATATACTGAACATCACAGCGATGGCTATCCGTGTTAGATCTGTAATTCAGCATGGATGGTGGTCATCAGTGTAAGATAAACTAATTATGGGGGGCAGGAACAAGTTGAAGCTACATAAATCGAGCTGCTTGGTCTCACTGAAAGGTGCAATGGCCACGAGGTTTCACCTGAGGACTTTCACCTTGTTGAAAGCCCAGTTGAGGTTTTGGAAAATGGAGTCCACCAAGACCTCCAGAGGTAGGAGAGGGGCTGAAAGGATGCAGCCAGCAGGGAGCAGAAAGGGGAAAGATACGGGCCTTGCCAAGGAAATTTCGGAAGCAGTGATGGCAACAGCAACACTGGCTTCGGCTCCCTTAGCTACTGCTTTAAGGTGGGAAAGGAGGAAAAGGGAGGGAAGATGTCCTCAGAAGAAATGAAGTGTTGGCACCGATGGAGCTGTGGACTCCCCAGGTTTTATGGCAGCAGCTGTAGCAACGGAGGTCTAGAAATTTGGCCCGATAATGTCTGAGGAGTCTTCTTAGATGGGTACGGGGCTGAGGTCCATCCCACCTCTCAGACTTGCACCTCTCAGACTTGCACCTCTTGCAGACATGAAACGACTTGGCTATCTTTTTATCTTCTGCTAGCCACACTTGTGACATAGCTCTGCAGTCACCTGCCTTACACAGTACCCTGACACCTGTAAGCAGTGTCCTGCCAACCAGGGGGACCATGCTGTCACCTCTGCCAGGTCAGGACAGCCACCTTTCACACCCCTCTGAGATGGTGCAGGTACCTCTGACCTGCATCTGTGGTGGTCCTCACAGGCTCCCTTTATAACCATGGGCGAGATATAGGTAAATCAAAGGTGCCCTTTTTCCCTTTTGCAGCAGAAGATATTGGGCGGATGGGGCCCTGGGAGCACCTATTGCTGCCCGCCAACTCCATAGGGGGCCTGGGAGGACCACATCATCTGGAGGCACCTAAAGTGTGATGAGATGCAGCCAGACCTTCACAGATGGCGGTCCATGACCAGGAGAAGAGGAGGGTGTGCCGCAGAGGGCACCCAGCCTTGGAGCAGTGCCATGGGTTTGGAGGTGGCCCATATTGCCCTTTCCAGGGCTGATCTTCTCCTACAGGGGAGAGGGACCCATGACGAGTGGTAGGAGACAAGTTCAGGGCAGGAAAAACTCAGCAGGGCCTCTCTTCCTGGGGATGGCCTTTTGTGCTCCTGCTCCACCATGCCCTGTATTGCCCTCTCCCCACAGATGTTACCTTGCTACTAAAATTACACTTTCTCAGCATAACCTGTCACGTTTAAAATCAACTCCAGCTCCCTGAAACTGTGACACTCACTCAAACCCCAATATTTTTTAAAAGCTCATTTTCTGTTCTTTATATTTTCTGAGTCTTGAAGGTGATCTCAGGTTTCGCACCTTATTTGAGAAAACTTTTTAAACAAACACTGAAATTCTCAGTCACATGACTCCAAGAACTGCGACTTAAGAAATACCACAAAAGCTTGCAATAAAATCCTGTGAGTTGGCAGCTCTGCCCATCTTCAGGCTTTGCTCAGAACAATCAAGTTCAGGTCTGCAGTTCCTAAAAATACCAGAAAAATCAAAGCACTCCTCAAGTGCCCTGAGCCAATGCAGGAAAATGCTTCATCCCTCTGCAAAAATACAGACAATGCTTCCTCCAGCCTGCGTTCCTCTGTGAGAAAACACTCTCTGCTAGGGCAGCAGTCAGCACATCGGCATCAGCAAAACCTCCAGCGAGGATGTTGTGCCAACTTGTGCATCTTGCACTGAGAAAACGGTCCTGAAGGGAATTTTGGCAGAGGTGAGTCCATTGTCCTGGGTGATGTCTGCCATGGATAGGCTTCGAGAACTCCTTGGTCCCCCTGGATCATTATACATCTCACGATCAGATTAATTAAGCTGACATGGATTTAGGTGCTGGCTCGAGGCCAAGCTGCATGAACATACCCAGACCCAGCCTTACTCCAAGCATAGCTTGTTGGGACGGGGGGTTTGCGGTCCCTAAACGACAGCGGGCAGGAAGAGATGAAGCTGGCATTGATTAACTGAGCTGATTTTCCCAGAAAGTGGGAAAGCCAGGACCAGCCGCAGGGGGGACCCATGGGTGCCGGCTGGATGAGAGGGTAAACACAAGCAAGAGGCGTCACGCATTCTTCTGTGCATCCCTCACCTACAGCTGGGCTCGAGGAAGAGGTGGCCAGCTTGCCGTCGAAGGGAAGGGTGTGTTAGCGCAGCATCCCAACTCCCATGTGAGCCACCCCGGAGCCAAACTACCGTTTGATTAATCAATCGTTCGATCCAGCTCCCTGCCCTCCCTCCGCATGCAACGAGCATGAGCCCAACAGCACGCACTCACGGCCTTCGAGGGCTGGCTTAGGCAGCCCCTGATAGTGCTGTTTATACAGCTTCCCGATGGAAACAATGTGGATTTTATTAAACGATCCCATTAATGTTTCTCCATGTTGTCATTGCAGACTTCAAACGATGATTTATGTTGGCTCGTAGGTCTTTGTCCTCGCAGCCGCACCGTGAGCAGCATCCAAGGACAAAGTGTTCTGGGACGGGACGGTGGGAGTCCTGCTGCTCCGGCTGTGCGGCCGTGCCGAGGTCTGCTCCTCCGGTGCCACGAGCAGGGGAACAAAGGGGACCGCCAGCCGGCCAAGGACAGTGACACGAGCCACACGGCCACCTGGGACCATCCTTCGTGCCGCAGTGCGGCGTTGGTCTCCCACACCGATGGCTTAAAGGCAGAGCTGCAGGGCGCTGCGCTGCCAGGGAGCCCGCGCAACCGCCGGCAATTTTTTTACCCTATTGGAAGCGGCACAGCTCCTTTTGTCCCAGAAAAATTGTACCTGTTTGTCACACGCTGATTCTTAGCCCTAAGAATTACATTTATATTGCTAAGCTGCTTTCCCCCCTATTTTTCCACTCCATCGTTCCCTGGCTGATTTTAGCCCAAAACCAACTTTGCCTCCTTGCTGCCCATTTTTCACCTCAGGAGTGAACCAAATAACCCACTCAGCAGAGGAAACCCAGCTATGGAGTGGAGGACCGTCCTCTTTGGGACCAACAAGCCGCAGACAGCTATTCTCATCCAAGATAAGACACGGCAATGCCTGGTGTGACTGAGCAGTCAGTAAGGATGGAGCCAGGACAGGTATATACGCCAGGCAGTTCTCTATGTGTTCTTTGGAAGGTGTAAAAAAATGCTGCAAAGTGCACCTGCATTGCTCTGGTGCATGCTGAGTCTAGTCTAGGTGCAGCACTCAGGTTGTGGAAACAAGGCATTCCTGAGACACGTCTTCCCATCCAAAAAATCCCAAGGTTTTCGCTGCCAGGCACCAATTTTGCATGCGTGCATGAGGGCTTTGCTCTCAAAGCTCACGCTGAGCATCCTCCAGATTATTTTGGTCACCCATTCTTCCTGCCATTGAGCAAAATGCTCGCAGCTCTCCTGTAAACTGCCTCAACAGCATCGTTCGAGATGAGAGCTCTGCGTAGGGTGGTCACAAAAACGCATCCAGCAACTGCATGGCCATGTGCAGCCAGCTGCTGAAAAATCAGTCAAGGAGGTCTGTAGTGAAGCTGCTTTTCATGCACCCGGGACAGCTGAGCAAACCTGCTCCTTACCCTCCTGCTTAAATACAACCCCTGCCTTGGGCTGCAGTCTGGGAGTGTTTCACCCTGTGGGCTTCTCTCAGGGAAGATCTTGCTCTTTGGGGAACCACAGTCACATTAGAGCAGATGTGAAGGGGTTCAGACCTCCTCTCTCTCACACATGTAAGGTCACCGTAACCCCTGTTTTTATCAGCACCTGCACGCAACGACATTTCCACACCCAAAACTGTAATTCTGAGAACTACGAGGTGATGTTGTATAGAGGATTTTGGGGAAAGCCTGTGCAGAATAGCAAAAGTGCATCTCAGTTTCCTGTATATTTTTGCTTTAAAAATCATCACAGGCTGAAAGCAAAAGGTAGAATGAGACCAAACAAAAATGCTTCTTCTTGTCATCCACAGGAAAGTTTAAGATCCTGCAGCATCAACAGGCTTTCCTTGCACAGCTTTGGAAAGATCATGTCCCTGGGCTACAGCCCTCCTTGTGCTTCTTATTTCTTCCTTGTTGACCTATTACTCCCCTCAGGCCTTCAGTTTACCAAGGTCGTCCTCTGGCCAGCCAGGACTTGACATTCACAGCACTGCGACAAACCTTGGACCAAACCCCAGCAGCTTGTAGCAATTGCCAGACCAGCTCTCCAGGCACCAGCTTGCTGGGATTGGAACATGATGGTCACCACGCGTGCCAGGTCACCTTGCAGAGGACGGTCACAAGCACTCAGCTGCATTCCTTGCCCTCCGTCCCGTCCCCTCGACCGGGCCACATGTGTCGTCTTCTGGCTACGAAGGAGGAGGACGCAAACCTTTGCAGTAGTAACAAAACCAACCGGTCTCAACTTCCCTTCCTCCTCGGGGCGAAGACTGCTGTGTCTAGTTTGCCGCGCCATTTAGACACCATCAAACCACCGGATTTCTTGTCACTCCAGTGGGAAAAGGCAGTATGAAAGCCCAAGCCTCAGATGCCCACTTGGACCTGCCTGAGCAGGGACGAACCAAGGGCTGTATCTGAACAGGCCACGGAGCTTTGCAGGTGAACCCCTCTCCTGGGCAAGGTGGCAGAAGGCGAGCTCTCCTCCGCAGGGTTTTGCAGGGAAATGTTTCTCCCCAGCACAGCATAAAGGCTGCCTAAATGACTATGGGCTCGTGCAAACCCTAAAAAATCAAACTACAGCTGAAGGGATGAATACATTGGGAAGGGAGTCATATGGCTGGCTGGGAAACGCAGGGCTTTGAAAGGGGATGGGGCGGGACAGGAAGAACATTCCTTTCTCACTACAAACGCCTTGAGCCGCTTGGGAAACATCCGAAGAGGCTGCCCGCTCGCACCCTGGGGCCGGCAGCGTGGGTCCTGCTCGCCGGCAGATGCTGCGCCCACGGAGCCGCAGGCTCATCCGAGACCACCACCATAGACGGAGAGGGACGAGGTGCCCGGAAAGAGGCAGCCTGAGCCCCAGATGCTCTGGCTGGAAATCACCGCGTGTACTGGGCGCAGGTGGCTGCACGCAGCAGGCTCACCTCGTCCGTGGCCGCCGGTGCCGGCTCGGAGCTTCTCGGCTGGAAAAGGAGGGAGAGGGGATCTTATTGCTGCAGGGGGTGTGTTTTGCAGCTCCATGTGGTGCTCACACCCGGATGCCGTCCATCTTTCCTGGGAAGATGGGGACAAGTGCAGTTGCTTTGTGCTTTCACCTCAAATAGGGCTTTACAGACCCTTCCCCACCTTGTCGTGGGGCACAGAGGACTGGGATTGACTTCAGGGCCGGTCTCCTTCCCACCACCTTGTTCCTCATCCCCTTGCCCCTGCCTCTTCTCTGCCCCGCTGTTTAACAGGGTTGTCTATTCTTCCCCAAATTTCTGAATTATTGTCAAAGTAGGGTTTGTAGATACATGGAAGTGAAGAATGATACCCCTCCTCTGCATCTCCACGCTGACAAAGCCATCACTTGGGACATCAAGGCTGCCCCAAATGACCAGATGAGAATAACAACTGCTGAGCTAGCCCCAGGCTCCCTCCATCCCTGTGTAAGCAGCCCATCCCCTCATGTTGACTTCTACAGGCATCCAAGAGAGGGAACCCAGCCTTGCTCCCCCACTGCTACATGCAATGCCACCAAAACTGGTGTCAGGATAGACCCCATCCTGCAGGGGGCTTTTATTTTTTTTTTTTCTTATTTACAAAGAGCTGTCTTTTCCTTTTGATAATTATCAACCACACTGATGTGCTTTTGTTCCTTTTGAAGTCATTTGTGTCTCCACACATGCTTGCTGCTGCTTTGAGACACGTTTTTGTCCCAAATTGCTGAGGACACCCATGAAGAGTCTCCTTCCTGGCACAAAACCACATGGGGAAGGTCTCTGCTCCTTTCCGAATATGTAATAGCTTCCCAACAAGTGCCAACAGTGCCTGTCTCCTGCAGGTATGATATTGCGTGGGCTCTTCTTGTAGAGAAACCCATAACATCTGTCTTCCCCTCTCATCAGCTGGCTGATGGCATGGTGTTTGGCATTTTTAAATTTGATACCCCAGCTGTGTTTCGCTTTGCAGGACCGGTGCAATGCAGAGGATGCGGCCAGCGAACTCATACGCAGCTCATTCCCACCCAGGTCCCGACACGACGCCGGTGACACATGGCACGGGGCTGGCAGGGCATGGGGAGAGCACGAGGAGAGCCCAAGGGGAGCAAAGAGCCTGACTGCAGCAGGGATGGGAACAGGGTTTCTCAGATCAACACAATCTGGGGCCGGGCAGGGTCCAGCATCCCCGGAGCTCAGCCTTTCCCACGTCTGGAAAAAGCCACCGCAGAAGCTGCACCGGCAGCCGGCGGGGATGTAGGCAGAGCACATCTCACCCTTGGCAGGCAACAGGTAGGGAGCAGAATTTCCCCCTTTATTTTCTTATCTTGACCAGAAAGGAAGATTTTTGGAGCTGGTGGGAGAGGCGTGATAGTTTAAATCAACAGTTTGCTGTTAGCACTGAAGAAGCCTGCTCCGCACGTTACCGGTAAACAAACTGGGCTCTGAGAAAGAAAGGCCTGTTTATAAAAGCTCCTCTCGACATTCGCCTCCTCAAACATAGCAAAGCATGTGCTAGAAATAGATGCATGAATGATCGAGTCTGTTTTGAGTCTCCTCTCTTCAACAACCAAGGAAATCCCTATGTACAAACATTTAAACTGTAACATCTGGAGCGCAGTAATTTTATCTTGAAGATCCACATCAAACAAACCTGCAGCTCAGCCCAAGAAGATATACAAATACTTCCCCAAGGAGACCCCAGTCTTATAACTTGGGTACCAGGAGACTTGTGATTTAAAAGAAAGATAATTCAGCATCTCTTTATCCACACCTGACAAGTATGCCTTCGGAGGGCATTAGCATGAAATTATCGCTCTTAATCAAACCCAAAGTAAAACAGATTTGTCCCAATTATTTGATACAGGCCTTGAAATACCCAGTTTAAAATTTATAACCCAAGAAACCCTATGCATCATTTGCAGCTAGAACTTTACCCAAGAAATTTCACTTTGGTTACACTTTTTCTGTACAGCTGAATTGCTAAAATAAGCACCCGGCCATATATAGCACAGTACGTTGGCACTCACAGCAGTGGGGAATGGCTGGATTCAATTTTCCATGGAAGATGACAATTAAAATTGCTTTCTTTGGTATATCCCATCCTTTCTGTTGTTTTTCTGTGCTCTCCGAGTGCAGAGTAAATTTAGGACGCCGAGCTCCTTTTCCTTCAAAATCTCACTTCCAGTTTCCATCTTATTAAAGACATGACTTAACTTTAATGTGTGTAACATAAACGGTACTGTAAAGAGGAAGAATTAAAACAGCATGGGAACATTTGTATTTTCAAGACGGGGAAATGGCACAGCATATTTCCTTTTTGGTTGTTGTTGTTTATCCAGTGGATAAACCTTGGCGTTCCCTCTCCTACTGAATACTTCGCCTGCCTTGCAATAATTGGGAATTCCACGTTCTGCAAAGTTATTGTATTATATCCACAAATAATCCATCTTGTCAAGTCCATCTCGTACGTCGAAGATAAAGTTGGAGCTGAGTCACTGCAGACATCTGGAGAAGGTTCATTACTTGTAATTGCGAGCCCCTCTGTTAATGCACCCCATGAGAAAGGAGCTGACAGGCTGCATATTTCTGCAAACTGTTCCCAGAAAGAACCAATTTCCTGACTTCCATGTGGTGTCAATAATATAGGCATGAGATGGAGCAGTGCTTATGAAATATTAAATCTGCTTACAGGACCCAGCTATAAGCAAATTCAGACCACCTGGGAGATGGAGGTTTGCACCGGGTACGTAGAGTTTGGCACTCACCTGGTATATGAGACCGATGGGCTCTAATCTGTGCATTTGGGTTTATTTGCCACAAAACTTCCTGACAGTAGTAGAGGGGGGGAGAAAAAGGCAGAGGGTGGAGCGGGTAGAACACATTTCTTCACGTTTAGGATTCAAACCTTTCAAATCACTGACATTACTAAATTTACTATCACAAGCAGCCAGAGATCTTATTATTCATCGGCAAAAAAAAAAAAAAAAGGCTGATATTTCATGGCTTTTGAGTTAGATCATTTTGGTGCGTGCCAATGAAAACAAAGCATTAGTGTTTTGATGTTTTAATATAATGATTTAATTCTCTCATTGATATTAGAACCCAGAAACATAACAAACACGAAGACCCCTTCAAAATCCTTGAGTCAGAGCAAAGGCTCTTAAATCACTTCAGCACTCAGACCTCCTGTTTCACAGCGTATATTTTATGCCGGCAGCTTTGCAAAGAGGGGGTCCTTACCATTGCAAACGTGCAGTTTCGTAGTGCTGACCTGCATTCGGCAAGCTTGCCTGTGTAAATTGAAAAACATCTGGGCTCTTTTTGCTGGCAAAAGCGGCGGTTCCTTGACCTCGGAGCAGATCCGTCGACTTGAGCTCCAACGCAGCCTTTTCATCAGTTCGCCCCCAATTTTCCACTCTTTGTGCACTGCTCCCCAGGAGGCAACCCAGCACCCCTGGGCTGGGAGTGGATGGAGACGTGGAGCCACAGGCATGGAGAGAAAGCAATTTAATGACATTAGGCCACCATCTATGTTGTACTCCCCAGTCTTCAGGGCTGGGGATGAGGAGTGGTCTCCATTTTCCCTAGCTGGAAATAAAAGACAGGTTTCCTCCAAGAAAGATGAGGGGAAGAAGCAGGGGAGAAATAGGTTTTCGGTAGAGCAACAGCAAGATGTCAGCAAGCCTAATGGGGTTATTTTTCTCTGTGCTGCATAGAAGAGAGAGGCAAAACATTGCATGGGACTTATTAGCGACACCTTCCAGGAGGAGAAGCTCTCTGTGATGATGGGCGCACACCCCAGGGGTGGTAGAAGATGGGACGTGCACGTGGTACTGCAGACCAAAAGCTGGCCTGTGCCAAGCTGGGACACATGGTATGGAGATGTAGGATCAGGCCCGGCTGGCACATTTGTGCCAGCCATGCCACATCCATCCTGCTCCTGGGGGGCAGGCAGGTGCCCCCCCTGTTCCTGATGCTGAGCTTCTCTGCCGGGGCATTGCACAGCACCGCACAGGACGTGGAGATTTGGGCGCACGTACGCCTTCCCATCTATTTATTTCATGTGAGCGGGAAGGGGCTATTTTTGGTTTATAACCTCCTTGCTGCAGCCAGGATCTGTCAGCGGGACATGACGTACGGCGCTGTGTGACGGCTCTGCTCCCCGCGCTCCCCCTCACGACGGCAGGAACGCCTCTTGTTTTCTCTCCTCTGGACCGCGTCGGAGCTGAAAGCATCCAGCCGGGCCAGCTTGAGGCACAGGCAAATCAGGGAGCTGCCCAAAGCAGCCCAGGCCTCCCTGCCTGTCCCCGAGTACTGCAAGACCGGTGGGCTCCTGCCACCGAGGGAGAGCTGGGGAGGTGCCTGTACCAGCAGCAACCAGAGCAGCACACCGAGATCTTCTCCCAAGCCCCATCCTAGCCCTAAATCTTCTCCTGAGGACCAATGGGTACAGGTTGAGAAGCTCTGAGCTGGATTTGTCCCTCACCACATTGCTTAGACCTAAAGGTCTGATGCTGCAAGATGCTTTTTGGGGTTTTCTCCTGTGTTCACATCCTGCATCCTCCATCCATAGGTCTCTTCTGGATGCAAAGCCTCCAGCCTCTCCGAGGATATGTAACTGGACGTCGTGCATTTGTGATAATCAAAGCTAAAATTTCTCCAATGTCATGTAGGCTGAACCTGGGATTTGACTGCATTTTTGGCCTGGAACAGCTGGTGCAGACAGAGGAGGGCTGAGCTGGTGCAGGAATTTGTCCAGCTCCTGCCTCTAGCTGTGCTGAATACTGTGCAGAAGGGCAGGCACCAGTGAGGGGCAGGCTTTGGTGGGGCAGTCCAGTCCCGGGGCTCAAGGCGGTACTGGAGTGATCACCTGCAACTCTGTAGTCACTGGGATGCTCTTCTTGCTTGCTTCATGTCACCTTCTGTGGCTGTGTGGTGCCAGTCTCCCATCTGCTGCCAGTCACTGAAGGACCTGAGCCTCTGACTCCCACATCTCCAAATCTCCAAAAGGCTCTCGTTTAATGAAGGATGGAGTCTGTTGCTCCTGAGAGCAAAGATTCATAGTTGGGGCCTGTTTTAAAGAGCATTCACCCCAGCTGTTTCTACTATGAGGCCACATTTCACGCTCATCAATGGTCATTTTCATGTTCACATTTCCACAGACAACTGTCCATGCACAGCCCAACAAGTTGGCAGGAGCTCGGCCAGCCAAACAAGCACTGTGGTTAGGTGGGGTCTGGCCAGCTTCCAGGACACCTACCAGTCTCAGGAGCTTCATTTTACACCTTCTCTTCTCCCAGCAGAGACCCAACACCACAACATCCATGGGGTCAGCAGCCATGGAGGGTTACCATGACCGATGATGGGATTAGCCGTCTTAGGGAGGGATGAAGGACTGTGTGGCCCCATGTCTCCGGTACTCCTGTAGTAAAGAGGAAAGGGGTTAAGAAAGCAGCCCTGGCTCACAGAAGATGCAAAGGTTTGTACCTTTAGCTGCTCCCTGAGTATCCAAAGAAGCTCAACCCAAGGCAGGACCTCTCCTCTGAAGATATAGTGCCCTGAGCACTGTGGCATCCCATTGGTATCAGTACATTCATGATGCGCCTCGATATCCCCTTCTTGCATTAACGGAGCAGGGCTGTGTTTTGGCAGTGGGTTTGTGACACCTCCAGCTGCTCTGCCTGGCTGTGTCCATCTCAGCTCCAGCTCTGAGACCCCAAATCCCTCCATTCTGGCCCAATCCTTCCTGGTGCTGAGCATAGAAGAAGCGCAGGCAAGAAAACAGGGACACACAGCACCGAATCTCACCAGTCATTTATCACCTCGGCAAGAAGAGCTTGGTAACAGGCTGTTATATTTAGCAGAAAGCAGCAGTAGAAAGGAGACACCAGGACTAGTTCACCAACCCCAGGTCACCTCCCTGGCCAGTGCCGTTATCAGTTATCAGTGTCTGCAGCTCTCCAGGTGCTCGGGGAACAGGGATACTCCTCACCACCTGCGGATCATCTTACCCACCCACCCAAAACCAGAGTCGGACGGGTGCCGCTGCCCATCAGCTCATGTCACGGCGTTTGCCAGCCAAGGTTTGAGCTGCCTCCCTGAACCATGCCGATTTACCCCAAAACAGGCCTTCCCACCCTCCCAGTGCAAGGAACATGTTGCCTCACCCCAGCCTTCCCCTCTGCTTGTTTCTGATGGAGCGTGGTGACCTTTTCAACATATTTCCTGGGGTATTATAAAGCGTTATTTGAATGGGCCTCTTGCAAAAAAACAGCATAAACCAGAGCAATTTGGGTAATGATGGCCTTTTGGTCCGGTTTATCCTACACCAAACTCCATAGATGGCAGCTCTGAATGTTTCCCAGACCCTCACAGTAGACCTTGGAACTGTCTCTCTGATTTATCGGCTGTTTCACAACACATGCATTTCTCCTATATAATCCTAGTGTTTTGCTTATAAGGCATACTATAACTGAGAATCAATCTTCTTTATTTGAACATTTAGGACAGATTCACATATCATTTTACCATTAATTAGAATAGACTCAGCCTCGCAGATCTTTCAGGTTTCAAGCCTGGCTGTGGTGTTTCGGTTCTTTGCTGCTGCTTGCGTCATGTGAAAAAATCACAGACTTCAGGGCTTTCTGTTGCGGCTTGAAGAAGAACACAGGTTGTTTCATCACTGGTTGTGAGACATGTGTTACCCGGCTCATTAATTCACAACAGTTCTTGTTTTCTCTGCCTTTTTCATGCCGATCTGATACATTTGCAAAGTCCAGGGTTGTACTGCAAGTGATTAATGCTGCAGTAAAGTCTAATAAACTGAGATTCCAACAAAAAGTGTGAAAAATGTAATCTCTAATGTTCTGAAAGCTCACATATGACAAAACCCATAAATCACCCCAGAAGTAGTCATTATGGTGAGTTACTAACTAGATTATACAGCTGCATCTGTCATAATTTCCCATTACGTAGAGAATAAACCTATCAGCCTGATTTATGGCAGAGGGCTTCACAATATGGGAACTGGGACCTGTGCTGTTCTGTGGCAAACGAAGAGAAATGTTGCGTCTACTCGAGTGCAGGATGGAAAAGGCAGGAGGGGAGATCATCCCCTTTGCTCGTTGTCATTTGAAGGCCCTGATTCAGGGCCAACGAGCGCACAGAGAGGAATCGGGCTTACACCCATGGGATGGCAAAAGAGAGCATCCACCAACCTGTCCCAACACCAGCAGCAGCAGCAGAACATGCTCTCCACAACTGAGAGGGGAAGGGAGAAGCTGGGAAGACTTCTGGGAGGACCAAAGTTGGTCATGGGGAAAGTTAGTCATGTCTGGGCATATGTTATCTCCAGACCCTTTATATACACCAAACAGCCATGCTTTGAGCATGGACTTTTATGGAGGAGAGAACAGCAAGGGCTGGCTTGGGGCAAAAATGGTCAGCTTCAGGCTGTGGAAGAGAATTTAGCCAACTCAAAGAAATGGCTTCATGAATAAGGGTGGGCTGCATTTCTCCAGAGGTCCAGTGTGTTTTTCAGACCACTGCAGAGTAAGTTACATCCTTCTACAGTGATCTCTTTATCACCGTGCTGTTCTGGATTGCATGAGAATGTCTGCAGCAATTTGAGATCATTCCCAGCCCCTCCACAGAAGCAAAGAGTGAGCTGAAGTGGCTGATTTACTAGTGAGCACAGCTGATGAAGGCAACATCAATGAGGACACTTGGCAAGCCCAGCTCCGTGCAACCAGAGCCTGCCTGTCTGTGGTGGTACAGCCTGTAATTAGCTAACGCTCCTCTGCTATATGCAGCAAGGATAAATATTGACAAACTTTGCAAGGGTCTCCATTTATTCGGCAGCTGCTGAAAGCACCAGGTGGCTTGGTAGCCTGGTGCATCTGTCTGTCACCGCAAGCTGCCACCCACCCCTACGACAGCTCACAGCCAAGAGCAAGGAAGAGGTTGCCCGTGTCCTCCTCTTCTAATTAAATACCACAGGGGCCACTAACACAGACACAAGGCTCAGAGCAGCAGTGTGAACTCCTCCTTGCCTCGGTTTGCTGCTAGAAATCAGACACTGGAGGCTGCTAACACCTACCTGGAAGGAACCAGAGCACCCAGTTTTACTGCTGGGTTCCTGCTGGACTTTGGGCAGGTCTCCTTGGCCTTCTGTGTCTCAGGTGCTCACCTGTAAAATGGGTGCATGAAAGACTGCTATTTCTGACCCATCCAAATGAACCCATAGTCACCACGTTCAGCTGCTGAGATCCTCTCTCGGGAGCAGCTCAGAGCAATGGGGAACTTTTTTTTTTTTTTTTTTTCAGATGGAGCAGCTCCAGTCATCCAACCCAAAAGCTCTCCATGATCCTTCTCCCAAAGGCCAGGGAGCCAGAGAGGGGAAGATATCTGAACAAGCACTTTTGCCTTTCTAGTTATGGAAGAATGAAAAGGAGCTTGTGGGTTGCGGGAGGAAGGAGCTGACAGGCCAGCGTCAGCCAGGAGCTCAGCGGCCGGAGGCCAGACACCCAGAGGTCCTGCACTCCCCTGAGAGTCTCCCACCATGGTCTCCACAGACTGTTTAAACATGCTGGAAAGGCCCCAAACATGCAAGAAAAGAGGCTGCATTTGTCCCCCAGGGGATTTCTGCTCATAGCCATTGTGCAACAAGCAAATGAGATGAAAAAAACAGTGACCATAAAGGTGATGGGGATCCCCAGGTCCTGTAGCTCAACAGACTCCACAGTCCCAACTCTCCCGTGGACCAGGTTGCCAGATATTGGGTGAAGCAAAACAAGGCTTTTTGGTTATTTATGGAGAACTCTAGCCTCTGTGTCACCTTCTGAGGGCAGAAGAAGCACAAAGAGGCTCAAAAAACAGTTGGACAAAGGGAGATGGAGGTGAGATCACGCTGACACCCCTCTGAAAACTAGGAAAAGGTCTTTCAAGAACAATCCCCAAAGCAAGCACACGTTCTTTGTGCTTGCTCTAGTGACAGCAAGCGCTAGCAACAGGTAAGTGAAACCTGAGCAAAGTGCCTTATCTCTGTGACACCTGGAAGGCGACTTGCTAGACGTTATCACCGAGCAATACTTTGATCTACCAGGTGGGAGCAAAATGAAGGGATCCCACATGTTTCTCAGGAGACTTCTCCACTCCGAGCTCTCCTGGCCCACCTGAGCCCGCCTGCGACATCCAGCTCTGTCTCGGATTCCCACCCCAGCAAAGCACCTGTGGAGCTGAAATCTGCCTTGAAAAACAACTAAAAAAAAAATCAAACAGAAGAAGAAACTTTCTTTTGTGGCAGCCAGGAGAGCTTGCTTTGGCCAGACAGCAGAGCCCTCTTCAGTCCGGTGGCGGGTAGTGACAAACTGGTTGAACCAATGTGACCTTGCAGGCACTGGCAATCTCCCAGTTGGGCCAACCTGGGGTTTATCTGGTGATTGTGTATAACAGGCAGCAGTGCTTTCAGGACACAACTGAATGCACCCAGTCATCGAAGTTCTCACCATAGATAAACGACAAAGATCTTTCAAAACCAGGGAGTGGGAAATGCATCGTATAATTACAGATTACAATTCCAGGAGGAAGTATTGTTTCATGGAGAAATTTTGGGGTGGAAGAGGAAAAAAAGAAGAGAAAGGGAAGAAACCCACATTCTGAAGCTAATAAATAAAAAAAAAAAGTGATTTAACAAAACATGTCATCATGTGACGAGGTAGTTTTTCTTGCAAGCAGGTGCACCACAGTTTTAGAAATATTAAATCTTAAGAGGTTTGCATTGCACAATAGATGGCAGCCAGAAAGCATGTTGATGTTTTTTGGCAGTGTTTCAGATGTCATGGTATTTTTTTTTCTTTAAAGCTTCCATCAGCAGGAGGGAAAGCCGTGCCAAGGAAAAGGAATCAAATCTGGATGCAGCAAGACTCGCACTCAGACGGAGGCTCCCTGCCAGATGCTACAGGGCCAAATCGGAAACAACCACATTGAGTTCATTACGAAAACTGCATAATCAAAAGCCTGCATAAAGGCAAAAAAAAAAAATTAATCTATTTAATACTTAGCTAAATTCTCAACTGTTGAAATAGATTTGAAGAAAAATTCATCACAATCCCCTCTTCCTGTTGAGAAATTCCTCCTTGTTCTCCAAGACGTCCATGAGATGGCAGGAGTGCACTCTCCTCCGACGGCCGAAGGGACCGTGACACAGGTGCCATTTCCACACTGGAAACCTCACTCCAGCTACGGGCACTGGCTGAGAAAACACTAATTTATCTTTCTATTTATTGCTGCTGGAAGGAGATGAGGAAGTGACACCAAAAGGCACATCTTCAGAGAAGAAATCAACTGGTATCGGTTTCCCAGAGAGGCTGGGAATGGCTCCATTTGCTCCTCTCGCTTTCAGCAACCTCTTGCTTTGGGTGACATACCTCTGCTCACTCCAGACCCTGGGTCTACACGCTTATCCCGTGCTGTGCACTGGAATTTGTGAATGGGCCCTGAGGAACTGAAAGTGTGCAATAAGAAAAGGACCCAGACATCCACCAGAAAGAAAACTGGAGGCTGTGATTTAGAAATCACAGCCCCAGCATTTATTGCTGGGGATAACTATGGCAACAAACCCTCAGGGCTGTCCCAGTTTTCAGCTCTGTTTATGATCCCGAGGCCTCCACAAAACTGGGGCACAGCTGCGAGCCCGCCTCTGGTTAGGCAGGACCCATAGCAGCCCAGATTCTGCGTGCCAGGCCAAGGGATGGGGTGGCACTTGTGCAAGTGCTTCCCTCAACCAGGCTTCAGAAGGAACATCCCAGCAAGAGACTGGTGCTAATGGCTGAAGAACACTCGGCTGCCCCAACGGCTTCAAGAGAGCACGTTGCACGAAGGAGCTGCTCTTCGCATGCTCGAGGGTCTTAAAACCAGGAGGTCTTCCAAGTCTTTCACCCACTGAATTGCCAAACCCACGCTCAACTCATGAAGTCATACACAGTGTTTGCAGTTTTGCGTAGAGGGAAAGGGTCCGTGTGCTGCCTCTGTGAAGGATACAACTAGTTCTGCACCAGGTTCATGCTTGCTCAGGGACCCCCAGCTCAAGTCCTACTGGGACAGGAAGGCAAAAAAGAACCCCAGCAGCCACTGATCTGCTCACTGCATCTGCACGGCGGGAGCAGAGCTGGGCCAGTTTTGCTGTGCTCAGAGCTCCCTCTGCACCTGTGACTTCACGCCTACGTGCGCTGCTGTGATGGAATACATGCAGGAGTCGCCATGCGTGTCTACCTTGTACTGAGCAGCAGGGGATGGGGGCTTAGGAGATGCCGAGGAGGACCCAAAAGCCTCAGAAGATCTGTATGTGTTAGCAGAGCAAAGGCTCGCTCCTTCTCCAGCGTCCCGTCTCTCAGCAGGCACTGCCCAGCAAGAGCAGCCTGCAAACAGCTGTACTGCAGGGAGATACTGCCCTCTACAACGACCAAGAGATGATGTTGGTTAACTTTTCTCAATGTCTCCTTTAATCTTCACATAACCCAAACCTTCACTATCTCCTGTCCATTGAATCCTTTGCTTCTGAATCTTCCTTAACCGCCTGACAGCTTTCACTCCTAATGCGATCTACAAGATCACTTGCCTGTTCTCTTAATTCCCTCTTTCTTCTGCATGGTACCCCAGCTGGTATCCTAGCTCCTGGTTGCAGAACCAGTTTCATATCGAGACACACAGACCCAGTGCATCAGGTTGCACAGAGTAATCATCTTGAGAAGCTGATGTTTGCCCACATCCAAGGACAGTTAGCTTGCTGGTTATAGATAATGCTCAGAAAGCAGTGGGACAGGAGCAGTGTGAATCCATCCATGTATGAGCTCTAGCACCTGGCTCCTGAGAGTCCATGGACTCCAGGGACAGCAAGGGGATGTCACCAGGATACAACAGCTTTGAAGATGAGGGGAGAGTGGGGCAGGAATTGTCCTTTTCTCATCAGGACTGTGTCATTCACAAGGTTAGTGCCCCATTTACAAACATGTGAACCCACAAGACTTGGCATTCAAGAGGGCTCTAATCTTGAACTCTCAATCTGACTTGAATCACTGCTGCTCTCTCCAGTGTTTAAATAAATTATTAGGAAACCTCTGCCAAATGCATAAATCCCATCCTAATGCCCCCTGATGTCAGAGGGAAGGTGCCTGGTAACGTTACTGGTCTTTGGATCAGGCCTCAGAAAAGCAGCTGCAAGATATTAACCAGCAGGCTCAGAAATTCATCTTTGCTTTAACTTGGTCTAAACCTTTGTAAATAACTCACAATAGGTCGGGGGAAAAAAAGAAGCTAACAGCTCGTATCTGGCTGTGTTCCCCTGTCCTATAAAATAAGCTTACACTCTTAAGAGAGACGAAAGCTTACTAAACAAATTCACCCAGAGTGGTGGCAGTTTCCATTCCACAAACCAAACCTTTCAAGAAGCTCAGAAATCACCGCGATGATTCTTCACCTTTTTCCACAGCCGATAACAATTTCCTCCTTGTTCTGCTCAGCATTCCCACTGCGACTGTTTCCTACCGCCTCCCGATTGCCAAGAAACCCCTCCCGCTGCTGCGAGAAGCGTGACAGCTCCTAGGAACTATCTGCCCATGGCACGTAAAAGCAAGGTGGTACTGGGAGAAGAGCAGGTAGGTTTTCTTCTGGCAGGAGGTATCATGGGTGGTGTGGGTGGCTGTGGGGGGTACCAGGCTTTAGGGGAGCAGGTCTGTCCTAACTTGGGGTGTGGATGAATCACTTCATGTTCCTTTAGCTCCAGTTGTGTTGACCAGAAGCTCAGAGTGCCACAATAACACAAGTTATAAACAATACCTTTTTCTTTGGGGTGTTGTTTTTTTTTTTTTTTAAGGTGGTTCCGAAGCAGCAGGTGCTGTTACCTGGCTCAGCTGAGAAATTGTTCAGCACTGCAGCAGTCTGTGGCATGATTATCACAGCCCCAACTGGGAAAACAACAGCTCAACGCGGAAATACAGAGCTGGAATGGAGTGAAGATGGGCAGCGATAGCTGCGCATCATGTGAAGATCTCCCACAGGCAGAAATATGGAAATATTAGCATATTTTCCATTATGCAAAGGACAGGATTCCTGTGCAGCATTGGCATATGCTGAGCAGCTGCGCAAGGTGGGGATCGAGCGTACTGTACTGTCATTTCTGGGGAAAGCAGCCAAATGCATTGACACTTTTCCTGTCCGCTGGCTCTAGATCAAATGGTTTTACAGCAGGACTTCTAAATTACTACCTTGACTACCGCATGTGCTTCTTCTATGGTCTTAAAACCCATCTATCTAAATGCTCATGCCTTTCTTCTACCAAGATAATTAATTTCTGCCCTAAACCTCCACTTCCCAGTTCACTTTTCTCTGGCCTCCATGACGATCTTCACAAGGCTGAGAAATCTCAGGCCTCACGCTGTCTGCGTTGAGGGGTGTTTAACTCTGCTTGCGAATCATCTCCCAGCCCTCGGGGAGGGCAGCACTCGTGCGAGCAGCTCCACGACAGACCTTTGCAGAGCCCGAGCCCAACTGAATTGCGTTGCAGAGAGGAAGGGCATCCTAGGGCTTGCTTGAACTGCTGCTGAAATGTGGTCTCGTCTGGAACGAAACACAAGCATCGATTAACAACACACACAATCAGCCGTTTAAAGAGGCGAGTGAAAGAATACGGCTCCAGGAGAAATTGCAGACAGAAGTGGTCGTGGCACGAGGGGGGTAGAGCGTCTGGCTACAGATCTCTGTTGAATTAGGTGTTGGAGCAGACTAGATCATAACAGCAGTGTTAAACCAGATGCACTGCTGGTTTCCTATCAACAGGGATTACATTGGTTAAACCATTTATTTGATACTGACTAATCGAGGAAGGCTCAGAGGAGCTGGGAAATGAAAGGGGTAATCAGATATTCCGGAGCTCGCCTGCTCTGAGCGCACACGCGAAACGTTCAAAGCCAAAGCGGTGCAGGTGCATATTCCCAAATGCCGACTCTTGTCTTGTGCGATTTAAACCTGCGTTGGCAAATGACTCAGTTTTCCATGGGAGCTACTGTGTCTGCAAATAAAACTTCCCAGACTCCAGCTGCCATCTTGTGGTCGCATGAGACATCTTCCTATTTTTTTTCCTTCTGATCTACCATAGCTCATGGCTGAAGCAGTACTTTTCCAGAATTGGTAACGTCAAAGACTTTGGGGAAATATTTTCCCCAGGAAAGCCCTGGTTGGAAGCATCATATTCCCAAATTGCAGTGGTTTTGACCTTTTCACCATGCATTAGAGAGGATACTTTATTTTCCACCAAGTGACATTTGGAAAAGATGGACTCTAAGAGAGGTGAGGTGTTTAGCATTGCTTGTCACCCTTGAAAGCTCCAGGGAATTTCAAGCAGTGCTCAGCAACACACTCGGGTTTGAGCTTTGCTGCTGTCTTCCCTGACTCCTGGTTAATACCCTCTGGTTTCAGAAGGCTGTAGGGTCTGCGAAGCCAGCCGGCCAAGCTGCAGTCCCTCCAAGTTGGAGACACTGTTTGCTGGCTCCTTTCTCTGAGCACTTGCTCCAGCCCTGCTCCGTGCAGCAGAACTCGGAGCCATCTGCAGCCCCAGGAAAACCAGCGAAGCTTTGAGCAAAATCAGAGCTCCATCTGCACAGAACGGCTTGCGGTACAGAGAGTCCCGGCGTAACGTCCTGGCTCCGGTGAAGCTAATGGGAGTTTGGCTGGTTTTTTTTTTCAGTGGGACTAAGGTTTCGTCCCTGTCCTCTTTTCCAGGCACATTCGATGTGATTCAGAGTGTCAGTGGGACTTACAGATGCTCATGGGGTTACTCTGTGCATGAAGTAAGACACGTTCCCAAAGCTGCCCTGGTCTAGCTATTAGCTGATATGTATAACCACATCGTACCCTGCTCCCTTGTCCTGCTGCATGTCATCATGAACAGCAACAACGTGACTACAAGGCCTGTTAATTCAGTCCCCTCCTATTTAATGACATGTGTGTGGTCATCATTGTAAAGCCATGGGTTTCTCAGATGCTGCATTGATACACATACACTGAATAAGTACATGGTTCCTGTGCACTGACACGAGATGTGGTTGGTATGACCTGAGAGAGAGCCATCCATGGCATCACGGTTAAAATTAGCCAAGAAAAAAATGTTGCAGGCTTCAAAGCCAGACTTCTTTGCTGCTGAAGGCTTTAGGCCAAGGCTGGATGGTCCTTTGTGAAAGAGACTTGCACTGCGCCACAAGCTATGAGCCAGTCTGTGGCAGCTCCAGAATGAGATTTTCTGGCCCATGTTTTGCAAGACAGTAGTTAATCAGAAATCTTCAATCTTTTAGATTTTATTTTTTAAATAGCTGATGGCCCACCAAGACACTTTCTTTAGTTAGTACTTTCTGGAGTCAACTGCAAAGGGAACACGAGTCCTGTGCATGGTCCATCACTTCTACAACACTTCATGCATCCTGCTTCCCACCATCATTTCTTGGCTATATGTGGTCTGTCAGCTATCCAGCTGTACACGTCCAGTGGCAAAGCTGGTGTCCAATGCCAGGTACCGGAGTAGTCCTAGAGGCAGCAGATTTCTCTAAATCATGTCTTCTCTGGGGCAGCGTTTTGTAGTACAGAACATGCTGAGTTGATCCAGAGTTACTGGGGTTACATGCTGGGGTTTCTACAGAGAAATGGAAATGGAGGAGTAGGTCCTTCCCCAGCACTGACAAAATCTGAAGTCTAGCAAGAAGCTTGGGTACCATCAGATTAGACCGTCAAAATATATATTTCTTAACTTAAAATCTACACATTAACTCTATTAACTTTCTTCAGTGCAGAGGAAAGCAAGCTTGCTTGCAATACTACTTTAGGGATGTCTAGAGAAGGGCTTGCCTTAGATGACCACACTGATATAAACGCAGCACACTAGTAACTCGAGAAATAATCCAAGATGGGTGTTTGTGTCTCACCTTAGAGAGGTAAGGCTGATGAGGAAAATCTTGTCCACCTCTACACTCTATGCTTGATGTGGTCACTGCATCTCTAGCTGTCAGGCAATGTCCGGCCTGAAAAAATGAAAATTTGTCATTTTCAACCATTGCTTCATTACGTACAACTAAATGGTGGTGCATGGCCAGTCATGTAACACCTGACCAAGTGCCACTTAATTCCTGGGACAAGACTGATCTCTGATGCCGAGGGCTAAGGGCTGACACCAAATTTAATTTCAAGACCTGCATCGCCTGGCAATCAATCCAGGCCTACAAAAAATCCTCAAAAGAGCACTTTTATTTTGAGTGTCTCAAAAGCAAAGCAAGGATCATGTCCCAGCGGGACACTTGGACCAGCCATTGCTACAAAATGTTTGTGGCTGTGTTGTGTGAGGTCCTCATATCAGAAGAAGCCACTTTCTTTTTATACACTTCTGTCATTTGGAGTAGATTTTCCATCAAACCTTCGCATCATATGATAACGATAAAATCCAAAAGTTTTCCCCTGAAAAACTGGGATCTGCAAACAGCAAAATTAATGGGATCTACAGGGTGAAATAGGGCAATAAATGTGTAAGGAGAGACAGGGTCCCTTAAACTGACTTCTAATGCCCCAGACAGCTAGACTGTGTTACGTGTCTTCAGAATTAGGTTGAATTTCACTGTCCAGCTCATGAGGGCTGGAGTAGGTGAGAGAATGGAAAAAATCAAGTACGATAGGGCCCACTGTATGGATCCGCATTGACTCCATGAGGAACCACCCCAAAATATCTGCTTTCTGCTGCAGGGTCCCCCCAGCTGAGCAGACGATCCCAGGCTGAGTGCCGTAGGAGCATGGCTGCACGCGCCAGGACCCGGGTGGGCACAGGAGGAAGAATACCTGGGGTTCTGTGCCAAAGCTCATGAACACCTCTGGGCCAGAGCTTTAGCCACATCCTGAGCAAACCAGGCGCACCAAACACTTTGGGGTGAGCCCTGATTATTGCTTCTCGCAGGCTCGAGGAGCCAGCTCACTGCTTGCGCAGGGCTGATGCAAGGTTCCTGTAATCTCCTTTGCATCTTACACTGGCCAACCAGTTCCTTCTTAGCTCAACCTCCTTCCAGATCAGATGGAAGCATATTTCATGTACTGTGCTCAACTCAGATATAAGAATCACCAGTAAGAAAAGATGTCAGCTGCCAGGTAAGCAAGGTTTGTAGCAGCGTTGCGCTGCAGGAATGATGAAAAAAACCCTCATGACAACGCCGGTGAATTTGGCTTCAGGAAAATACCTAAAGGGATGAGCTTCAAAACACAAAGTATCAGCAAAAAGATTTGGCAAGGCAGTTCTGCCCTTTGGTTCTTTCGTTCTGCCATTGGTCTCGGCCATGAGATTTCATCCTTTCCTGGTGATTCCTAGCCACTACCACAACTCCAGCAATATCCGAGCTACCCTTCTGCTGAGCTGAGGTGCCGGTGAGCTGGGAGGACCTTCTCCGAAGATGTGGGCGCACATCTCATCAGCACGTGTTTGGCTTTGCACACATGGACTTTGGAGTTTAAAAAGTTGGCACTCATAGGTGGAAGGGGGAAAATCTGCCTTTTTCCATTCTCTGTCTGGATTTGGTGTGAAGGTTTAATCAAGTTCAGTCTTCTTGTGGTGTTTTCAAAGTTAATGCCAAGTCTACACTGGCTAAGTAGTTGCTGAGTGCCTCTGCATGTTTCCCAGCAGAGTTGTGCAATGGAGCTGATGTTTTCCAGCAGCAATGGTGGGGAACCTCTTCCTTTCTCAGGGCAAAATAGGGTTTACTAACACATTAGCCAAGATTTTCTTGTAAAACCATAGAAGAATGAGCCATGTGATGAGGGCTGTATGAATGAAATTCCAGTCTTTAAATACTCGGGCTGCAGACTCCCCACCCTGGTTTACAAGCTTTCTTACACCACGATCCTGATGTCGGCTCACGCTGGCAAATGGCAAGACTGGGGCCACAGTCAGTTTACTACACCAGGTTCTGGTATGCAAACCCTGTCCTTTCCAAACAGCTTTTGTAGCAAGCTTGGTCTTGCCAGGTGCCACACACTCCCGGTTCCCATGAATTTCAGAGGAAGCTCTTGGCAGTGTGCAGGACTTGGCTCATACCATATGAAGGAATGTCTCAGCATCTGTGGTACTTGGATTAACAGCCCTCGTGCTGCCAAGCAGAGCCGAAGCCGACTCCTCACATCTTTGATTAGGTCAGCCTCAATCTGATTAACATTGCCTAATATCTACGGTCATTGACCTTCAAGAAATTCCATATGATACAATTTTTGCACTGAAAGTAAGATATATGCTCTTTGCAGAGCAAGGATTTGGGCACAGTTCCAAATCCTCAGGACTACGATGTATCTGCCATTGTTATATGTTGCAGATGATGCCTTTAGGACATTAATTATCTTAGAAAGAAAAACATCCTACAAAAAGAAGGATTCTAATTGCTTATGTACTTCTCTTCTTTCATTTAAAGAGTCAGATTCCTGCAGAGACCAAAGATACTTCTGAAATGCACAGATTTTTTGTGTGAGACTCAGATAAGTGCCGATTTGTTGTAATTAGACCTATTACTAAAATTTCTATATGGATTTCTAAAGGCACTCGCTGTCTTATTTCCTGGCGGTGCTTCACAGAAGGCATTAAAATATCAGCGTTTTACCAACAGTGATGAAGGGCTTTCTTTCCATGGGTGGTTCTCTCTGCCGGTGGGCAAACCGGGAAATGAAAATGTGGAGATGGGATGGGAAAAAAGCAGTGTCTCATCATTTCAGGATAAGTTTGAAAAGACTGCTTTTAATGATGCTTGTAAGGAGCCACGGGGGACAGGAAGTTTAAATCTCTGATCCCTCCATCAAGTCCTTTTGGGCATCGTTGGATGCACAGTCACTGCAGATGGATTCCAAATGCTTGGGATGGTCTCACTGCAGAAAAACTAGCAAACTCCAGAAAAAAAAAAAAAAAAAAAAAAAAGACTCCTAAGCCAGTTATTTAAACCCTTGGCAGCTTTTTATCAATCAGTATTTATCTAACACAGAAATGCAGCCAGTTTAACTGTACTTACATGTGCCCAAACTTGCCTTTTGCACAGCACGGACACAGTTGCGCCTTCCCCGAGCTGGTCGAAAGGTCTGTGCATTAATCTCCTCTCTCCCCAGCATTAATGTTCTCCCCTGCCAAGAGGGGAGAAGGATGGGCCAGAAACAGGGCTGCAGGAGGCACGAGCCCTTTCCCTCAGCCCTTTCTTGCAGTGCTGTTTTCGTCATGGAGAGTTTTCCCCACTCCTTCTTTAAGAGGGGCCCTGAAGACAGATGTGAGAGGGGGAACAGCTGTTATCTGTGCACTGCCAGAAGGCTTGGAGAGCAGCTAGAGACCTTCTCATCTGGACTCTGCAAGAGCCCCGTGTGCCCTCCCAGAAACCATCTGATCATTCAGTGTCTCACTTTACTCTCTGACAACATGTTAAAAGACTTCCTCTTTCTTGATTTTTCAGTTTCACCTTAAAGCTTGCATATTTGGGGGAGCAAACATGATTGCATCTCTCTGGCACCACACCCAGCACTGTAGTGCTCTGTCTTGGTTAAGGCCTTTAAATCATTCATAATCATATTTATTGAGAACCAGAAAAGCCTCCTGGACATGCTAGATATGTTCCAACTTGACCAGGCATTTCTGGATCACCAGCTACCTTGTTGCTAAAAGGGGGGGAAAGCGTGATCCAAATAAACGAGCATCATCATGTACAAATCAAATTGTGATACAAAAGCCATTTCAGATCTTAAAGAACAATTAACCAAGCAGCGCTTCACCTGCCAGGCTGAAATCAACCCAGAAGGAAGTTTGAATTTCCCAAATTTGCTGCCCAGAGTCATCTTTCTATGTACACTAAGCTAGTCTCTGGTGGGTTGCTGTGGGGTTAAAGAGGGAGTAGGCTTTATGAAGATGCTTTTCATGTTCTGTGCTGCTCCACGGCATAAAGAGGTTTGTTTTTATGGTGGCTGTATTTGCACTCTGCCTTGTCCTGTCCTGTTGTCCCCTGGCTCTGAGGATCAGCTTGGTGCCTGCCAGCTCCCAGGGGAGCCCTCCCTCTTCCCGAGCTCCCTCATCTCATCTCACAGGAGCAGAGGCGGTGGGAGAGTTGGGAGGCCAGTGACCCTTCCTCCACCAGTTTCATGCCTCCAGAACACTGGATGGATGGGGGATGGTTGCAAAGAGCCTGCTTTCACTTTCCCAGTGCGGCTGGAGGAAAACCCACAGCAAGGTCAAGTGAAGGAGGGAGAAAAGACCCCATGTCACCTTCAGGGTGGAGAGAGCAGCTGCTGGAGGTGCCTCAGGCACCAACAGTCGAATAAAATAAATACATCAAGAGGGGCTGGTCCTGAAGCACATAGAAGTTCCTGGAAAGGCTCCTGCTGCCTTGGCTGAATCAAACCCTTAGAGAAGCTCGCTAATGAATTCACATGAAGTCAAAAAATCCTTCCGCTGGAGCACTACTGGCTGATTTATAACAGGCACCAGCATCCAGGGGTGAAAAGAAGGAGCTTCTCCTGGCTGCTCTGAGCAAAGCGTTTTCAAGCTGACCTGACGGAGTGAACCCACGAAGGAGGTGAGCTGCTTGTCAGAGGAAGAGGGCACCATCAAAAACACAAGCAGTGTCCTACGCCAGTGGGAGCTGAGCAGCGTGGAGGGAGTGTTTTGTTCCTGCTGAGCACAGACACAGAGATGGGTATTGTTTGCCAGCACGTCCATGAGCCGAAGCATCCACAAGCCACATAAAGAGGAAAAAGCTGGATGCGAGAGGAAGGGAGGCAGCGCAGCCCTAAGAGCAAGTCACAAGGCAGAGGGTTGTTTTTCCTAAGCATAGTGTTGCTGTTAATTTAGATGGAATAAATGAGCTTGAGCAGACCACAAAAATGAGGAAAAACTACTTGGTGAAGGCCTTCTGCACCAGCGATTGCCATGAAGTGACTGGTAAAGGAGGAGGGTTAGCATGTTTGCAGCACTTGCATTTGCTTGTGTAGCTGTACCCAAAACTGTGGCCATGAGACCACTGCTGGGACATCATGGCTCAGAGGTTTTTGCAATCCTTGGCCTAAAAGCACATGGTGAAGGTTCTCAGACTCTTATCAAAGCACGGATGTTTAATGATCACAGCCACGAGGGGAAAAAAGCAATATAATATTTTGATCCAGGTGAAGTGATCATGTGAGACTTAACCAAATGCTACAAAAATCAGATTGTCAGATTTTGCCCATATTGCAGGCATTTAGTCTGCCATGTAATCCATCGAGGAGGCTGATGTCCTTGCTTCTGTTCTTGGTTCCACAAACGGACAGAGACTCTGCAAAAAAAGCCCAGATCCCTGGCTTTCCCCAGGCAGTACAAGCAATAGGCCCTTGCTTTCTTTTTACAAAGAGATATGATGAGGGCAAGGTAAAGTAGAGAGAAAAGAGAAACAAAAATAGAAAGCACCACTTGATTTCAACTGTCATCTGTGATTTGGCTGCTGAGGAAACAGTCACTTTCCCCATCTTAGCAGCAGCCCTGAAACCTGACACATTTTTGGTAGCTTTGGCCTCTGTCCTTGGATATTGCTTTTCCAGCATCAGAAACAGTTACAACAGTTGCAATATGTGGCTTCTTGGCTGGCTTTGCTAGGCCTTAGAAAAGAAAAGAATGAAAGCAGATGCAATTGGTGGAGAAGGAAAAAACCCTCACAGGAATAGTAGCAAGAGTGGAAGTTGTGCCTCTCATTTTGAGCAACGTGCGCGGCATAGTAAAAGGCAGCAGAAAGGACAGTCGCTTTTGCTGGGTGACTCTTACCGAGGTCTGTCTCAGATACAAGTCCGTGAAAGGTCCAATATTGGCATCTCGATACTTCCTAGGGGCCCAGGACTTCACGGATGTGGAAGCCACGATGCTAAAGCCTACTCGCTGTCATCCAGATACCTCCCCCCAGAAATGTTCTCCTCTCTGTTTTCTTGAGGACCTGAACAGAAAAGGATGGATGAGTAGACCCTCTGCTTGGAGTTTATCTGCCCAGACAGGTCGAATTGCAGCGTATCCACTTTGGCTGATTGTACTTTACCTTCCCAAGACACGATCTGTAATGCTGGCCACCCACTCAGGCCAGGAGGGGTGAGAATACAGAACGTGGTTCTGATTTTACACCCCCCCTCATCAGGAACTTCTGACTTAAAATCACTGTAAAAAGAGAATGAAGCACGGGACATTACTGTCTCTATACGGATGTTCACACCATTAAACCTGTCATTACTTGTGCTGCTCAGCAAGCCAGTTGCAATGCTGACGCCAGCTTTGGATATGTGACTCTATTACCAGAATCTCCCTCGTGAAGTACAAATCTGATGTAATATCCAAGTGATAAAGTCCTGTAGGAAAAACAAACCCTCAGATCAGGGCGTGAAATCAGATGCAGTGAGAGTGACACAAAACAATTGCTCATCCCTCACCCACCTAAAACGCCGTACCTGTACTGAGCCAATTTGAGAGGGCAGGCATCTGTTTTCCAGTGCAAGTACCTGTTTGAGGAACAACGCGAGGATCATTAAAGACACTGCTGTTTTGCAGATCCACCCATTCCCCCTCGCTTTACGTACATGACGGTAAGCTTCTAACCACTTACGTGGTTCACCTGGGGTGAGAGGCTACAGTGACCTGGGACTGAAATAGCTAATAAGCCTTTCCCTTTGGAAAGCCAGAATACTCTGGAAAGGGGAATGATTCAACCTACTGAAGAAAGGAAAATATTCGGAAAGGTTTCAGTTACTGCATTTATGCCAGCCCAGGGAGAGATCCACAGCTCAGAAGCAGGAGGAATCCAGTCCCCCGAGCAGCCACACAGTGTCCCCATCCATGCCACCCAGGCAGGAGGTACTGGAAATACTCTTATGTGTCACTCTGCATTATATAAATGGGAAATTTTGGCACAGTACATTGATGTAAAAGAACGCAAATTGTTGGGAAGCAAAAGGTATATTTCAGTTAGATGGTTGTCTACCTTGGCAAAGAAACAGGGAGGAAATTTCTTCATGTGGCCTTTTCAATAATCTGAGTCCTTGGAAGGTTTCCACCGCAGTCAGACTTCCTACCAGAGTCAGATTTTCTACCACAGGAAGATTTTCCACATCAGATGCTTGTTCTTTGGGTTTTTGATCCCCCTGTACAGACTGTGTCATTTCAGCCCATAAGACAGCAGCGATCTTGGATAATGTGAAGACTGAATAAGTTGAACTGGAAAGATCCCGCTCTCTGAGGCCCCTCTCCTGACTTTCCTTGCCAGGCCCTTTACTACTTGCTGTAACAGTACTTCCACCATAAATAGAAAGGAGATCTGCCTGCACCACTGGCCCAGGCTGTAGGAACAGTTGGCCTTCAGTCCCTCTCAGGCTTGCAAAACTAAAGTTCAATCCATCTGCCAGACATGACTTAAAAGAAGAGACCTTTTAATGTTACATTAGAGGAGAAGTGAATAAATCTGGCAACGGAGGCAGAACAGAGTAGCTGGAATATTCAGCAAAGAGGAAAAACGGAGTGTCCTGAAGCCCATAGGAATTGGAGGCTTTTGATGAAAGCACTTCCACATAATGAATAAAATGTGGTATATTTATAGCTGGAATCTGGTCCTAGCTGTCACCTGGCCGACAGACGGCTCCAGCCACATGACAGAGCAGCGTCTTTGCACGCTACCGTAGCAGCTTTCCACAGCCCTCCTGCACATTTTCACACGTGCTAGAGCCACAGGCAGCAAAGATCCCATTTTACCTACTAAAACACAAGTCATAAGGACATTCCCTCGGGGCAATATGACTGTATCAGATGATCCAAGGTCACTCACCTACCGTCAGGTGTCATTTTACCAGGACGCGATGTGTGCATCTCTGCAGATACGTGCAGGCTTAAAGGTCTTCTCAATCGGACCCTATTTCAGTAAAATATTTAAGACAGTACCTGACTTTACATGAGTATTTCCATTACTGCTCTCATGCTTGAAGTACATTATGTCCCTTACTTCCATCAAGGATACAATGATGAGCATTGCTACTATGCTTTCCCAGAACAGCATGTACTGCGAGAACTAGGTAATATATTTTGTATTTCTTATGATTCATCATGCATAGCAGTTATCTCAGGTTTGAGCCAGAAATACATCCAGTGGATTGTGATCAATTGACAATAATAAATGCTTGGGAGGGGAAAGGATGAACCACCAGAAAGAGGGTGAATTTTTAACCCTGCTGAAATCAATGGCAATACTCACGGCAGTCTCAGTAAAGCCAGGATTCCACGCATGATCACACTGACGGTGACCTCAAAGTCACTTTTAGTGCCAAGTGTACCCAAGGTCCTGCAACTCCAGCAATGCTTTTGGGTGTTATTATGAGACGAAACATTCGCGTGTAACCCCCCGGGCCTTGTGACTCTGGTACAGAGGGCTTTAAAATTTCTTCATTCCTCCTCCCACCCCGCTCCCAGGATCCTTAGCTGTGAACTCTAGCACAGCCCCACACCCCTACAAAATCCTCCTTACCCTGGCCCTGTGTACGCCAACCCTCTCCCAAGTGAATGAGTGAGTATTTTTGGTTTGTTCCCTTATAAGCTCTATGTGCAAGAGTTTTTGACAACTTGTAACCGACTGTTGTTCATGGCTTTTCAGCCACCCAGCAGACAGGGCATTTTAGTGAAGGATAAAGGTTTTTTTTTCTTTTCTTTGTGGTGCTTCCAGCTTGTGGTTTGTGTATCGTATCCTTTCAGACAGACAGCTGCAAGGTGTGTGGGGAGACAATGGCCTCCTACTCTTGACCTCAGTGTCTGCAGAAAGGAACCAGGTTTCCATCTTCCCAAAGGTCCGTGATGGTTTCATCTGGGAGGTCTTTGTGCTTCATCTCTTGGGTTAATGGTTGGCACAGTAAGAATACAGAGCCCTTGTTTTCAACCTTGATCTGGTCAAGTCCACAGCCAACACTTACCAGAATGTCGTAGAACACACCTCGCCCTTCCCCTTCCCCCCCCGCCCCCCGCAAAAAAAAAATTATCCGTGTCAACTTTATTGTTCTTGGATCTACAAAATTCATTTGCCTCCCATGTGTCCACACTCATAGTATCTCATCAGGAAGAAGAAAAAAACCCAAAACAACCATGGGAAGAAATATGTTTACTCTCAGATTATATTTTAATGGCTTTGGCTGAATGAAAGACCTGGAGAAAGTGGAACTTCAGGCACTTTCTGCATCCTGTTACAACTGGGGGTGGGGGGGGGAACACCACAAGAACTACCTTTTCTACATTATTTTCATCCATGTGCCCACCATCTCTAGGAAGGGTGGGGGGGGCGAAACTTCAATAATAGCAACCCCTCTAATACTGGGAACAGCCCCAATCCCACAGCCAAGGGACATGTGACAAAACTCTCTTGGAAGAGTATTCTGGAAGGAAGGGAGATATCCCAGAAATGAGATGGCATCATTTATGGGACAGTGTGTACAGAGAGCAGCTGTTGGCATCCTTGGAGATGGGCTAGGTCAGTGCTCTGTGAGGAGAAGTACCTGGGTTTGAAGGACCGTCTCTGGTGCAGGACATGCATCTGGATTGCAACCACATTTACGGGAGAGGTCTTTTACCCATCTCTATCAGCACACGTGTGCACAGATGCACACAGAGCATTATTTCAGTAGGAAGTGAGCTACCTTGCAACTAACTCCTTTTTAACACTCCTCAGAAGAAGGCTGAAGGGGTCCTGTCCAGAAGACTGAGTGCGGTCCCTCCATTCGATGCTTTCATATCTTTCAAATCTTTGCCCTCTTCTTTACCGGGAGGACAAGTGCAGCGCCAGGATTTTCTGTAGAGAAAGAGCAAACAATAATTCATGTCCAACATCTCTATGACCAATATTAGCTTGCGTGATGACAGACTCACCATCAGAATCTCTGCTTTTAGACCCACCAACCCCACTTTGTCTTGTTGGACAAGTTACCCCATTCTCATTCACTCCTGCAAGAAGGGCAAAATCCGTACCCCTGGAGATCCAGAAAGAGATAAGGAGGAGCCAGGAGGAGATAGATGTGGTGGATGAGCCCACGCCAGCAGCACAGCTCCAGTTCAGCCTTTTCTTTGCAAGTGCTGCCAGCAATCTGCTTGTGCACGGCTTTCTGCGAGTCTCACCTGACACATAGGTGAATACTTAACGCTGGGGCTTCGCAGATCAAAGTCTGAAAGGGTAAATACTTCTGCCAGGGATCATTACTTTGCTTTCTTCCTTTGTCTGCCCTGGAACAATGGGGGGAAAAAAGAAGGAGGGCAAAAGCCTGTACAATTTAACAATGCTGCATGGAGAGAGACAGTATCTGATATCACAGAAATGACCCTCTCCTTGCCCCCTCATTCTTGTCTTTTAGAGCTAGGGGGATATTCTGCAGGGGTAAAAAACCATGGAGCTGTGGCTTTGGAAGAACATTTCAGATCAAGTGAAAGGCACTTTTGACCATGGCATAAGAGGTGTACCAAAAGTGCTGGTGTTCAAGGAAAAGAAAAACATAAACAGAGAAGCCCCCCATGTCTGACAGTGGGGTAAAACACAAGGGGGATTTTTAACCCAGTTGACCAAAATGCCTTCTAAAAGAGTCAGAGAGTTAATGTTCCCTATGCAGAAAATATCATGTTGTAAGCAAAGATTTTTTGGAACCCTGCTTAATTTGATGAACAATATTTTAGTGGAGTCCAATTACTAATACTCTCAGTGTATCCAAATATATCTGGATAGCTGTGAAACTGAAAAAGCAGAAGTGTTTGATAAATATTTCCTGCCTGTATTTGGGACAAAGTTGAATCCCATTTCCCCATTATATAATGATGATGAAACGCTTCCTATTCAAGCAACTTAAAAAAGAACATCAAACAGCACAACCAACATTTTAAAAGCAGCCGGTCTAGAGGACTTGCATGTCGGCATTGTAAGAACTGGTTTTTCAGGCGACTGTTCTCACATAAGGTGGGAATGCGTGGGTTTAGAAACAGTCCAGGAGATCATTTCTAGGAAGAAAAACAGCGTTGTGTCAATATTTGAAAAGTGTGACTGAGGTAAGCCCACGTAATTTCAGACTGGCTGGTCCAACATCACTCCTGACCTAGTGAAGTGGTTTGTACCAATTAATAAGGAGGTGGAGAGTGGGGATGTAATGAAACAGCAATCAGCAGCTTTCATGGGAAATGCTTTCTGTCAAAGAACAAATTTCATCTTGTTCTTTAATAAAATCACGGGTACAGTTGATAGCAGTAACTGTTGACTCAGTGCTGCGCCATATCCAGATCTGAGAAAAAAAAATACACAAAATCAATATGGGTGCATAATAAATGGCTTAAAAATAGCTAATGGAAAGATCTTAAAACAGCTTTGTTATAAAGGATTCATCAATGAGTAAAGACTGTTTCTAATGGACTCTTGCAAGCACTTGCACTTGTGCTATTCATTGTATTTTATTTAGAATCTACAAGAAAATACAAGATGATTGCATCGTTTGTGAACTGTGAGACTTTCAAAACTGACTACACTGTTTAAAATTGCACTAATGGGAGTAGCTTGTCTTGCAAACAAAGACTGCTGGGATGACGATAATTAGGAGAACTTGGTAAAACGAGTTTAGTTAAGGGAAGCCTTAGGACAGGCAAATGCAAAGTCCTACACTTAGAAACAAATATCCAGCACAGTGCAGGGTCATATAGACATAATCTCTAACTGCAGAGGTGCCTCTTGGTTAGTCCATACCCTAGAAAGCAGCGGAGTCTACTGTGGAAAACTGTACTTCAGGGACATTTGTAGTGAGGTAACTCCAGCACAATGCTGTGGCCACTGGAGCTAACAGCAGCCTTGGGCAGATGAATAGGATAAATAGGAGGCATTGCTGGGTTTCATTTCTGGTGAAGTTGCTGCAAAAATTCAGAGTCCATTTCTTGTGTGCACATTTTTTCTTAATGGATATGAATATTCTTAAAAGGAATGTTAAAAACTGGAGGATATTCAGAGATGATTTGCAGTGCATTATACTTCCAATTACACACATACTCCCTACCTTCATGGTACCTCTCTTTCTCTTGGACAAAGGGAGGTCCTTGGGAGCTCCTCATGCTACCTCCCTACCTCTTTTCCAGGAGATTCCCAACTGCATTAACTCTGCAGAAAGCAAACATGTATATGTATATGGCTACAGAAATCTTCTGTGAAGAAGGTCTCATGATAGAAGGATCAAGGCATCCACTGCTCTTAATCTGCACAGAAATTCACAGTGCTACATAAATGACATTTCAAAATAAATCTAACTTTGCTTTAAAACATCCATATAGACACTTACATTCTTCCACATTTATTCCACTGTAAGGAAACTTTCTTCCTCTGATGGTAAATCAAGTTTATACATTTGGTCTTATTTTTTATTTCACGTAACTCTATGATGGAACTTGAGTCCTGTGTCATGCCAGAAACTTTCAAGCTACTCCACACCTGTAAGCTCAGAGCTGCTAACAGTAAAAAGGGGAAAACACTCCTTTTTTGAGCTCAAATGAGAGAGGTCTGGGCTCTCAGCTTCATTCATATCAGCCTACCCCAGCAAAGACCTTCCTCACAAAATCAAAGTGAAAGCCATTGGGACTCTTTCGGTAGGGGCTCCAGGCTCTGGAGTTCCCTTCACTTTGCCTTTAACAAATGAGTTTTCAGGCCATGTGTCTCCATAGGTCTCCAGGATGGCTGTAATGAAGAACAGTCACATTGCAACTCTTCGTGCTGTGGTTCGGCTTGACGATGATGAGCCACTAGTGCTCAGTCTTTCTGCCTGTTGCCTACAGAGAGACTGTGCACAAGAATGTAGCATCTGCATATGGAGAGCAGACATACACCCGCAGAAAGGCACATCAAGAAATAAATCAAATCATCTGAAAGAATATATTAAAAAGGTAAAGAACATTTAAAGTGCCTCTTGTTCATTTGGACAATCTTTCCCTGATCTCAGACAAGGAGCAGAAGGAGGGAGGATTTGAGTAGGATGGCATGAAGAAGGGTGAAACACTTGTTGAATGAGAAAAGATGGTGAAATCCCCCTGGCTTTGATGGAAATGAGGATAAAAAGTGAGAATCCTACAACCCACATCTTCCAAGCAGTCTACAAGGTAAGTAACATTTGCTTTTTCTTCCCCACTGTGGAGAAAATCTGGGACAGGCTTCACAGAGAGGTTACCTTGTGGAGTTCATTAGAAATGCAAAAGATAAGTAAAACAGACAGATCATGTCCCTGTTGCTAGAGCAATGTGGCCAAACACCCCAGCACAGCCTCCCCCCCCCCCCCGACTTCTTGCTCGTACCTTGTTTATCTCCTCTCTTTTCCCTCTCTTTCTCCTTTTGAAAAGGCAGAACGAGCGTGCACAAAGCTCCTGTGGTGGGGACTCACGAATGCTAACAAAATTCTTGGAGTTTTTAGGATTGAAAAGTGTTGCCGATGCATTTGAGGATCTGTGAGCAGTCTTTCAGCATGATGTTAATGACTCAGGGAAACAACACACCAGCAGTGAACATTTTTAAAAGCTTCACTTCCCCTTCCAGCCTGAACTTAATCTGGCCTCTCTCTGTGTTTTAATACACTCCATTAACAGGATTCCCTGGCTGAAAGTGGATGTAGGAGGTAGGGCACAATCCTATTTTTGGACATACAATGCTGTGCCATACACAGAAATCCTTTTGTTGCTGGAGACTGCAGGATGGAGACAAGCAGAATGTGTGGGAGATGGGGGAATCAGGGAACACATACACTGTACTCTGGGGGTTTTTTCACAGCTGACAGCGGGGCTGTGAGAGGGGTTTTGCTGTAAATCGAGAAGGAGAATGACACACACAGACATTTAGGGGTGGGGGCACACAAACATATATGACACTCAACCAACTACTTTCCTCCTTGCATTCTGACTGGACACACACACCCCCCCTAAGTGCTTCTTTTAGGAGGGGTAAAACCCAGCCATCCACCGCAGGCCAGCACAGGCAGTCGGGTGTTGAGAGTAATTCACGTTCAGAGGTCATATCGAGTTGTCTCCTCTTCCCCTGTTCTCCCCTTAGGAAAAAGTGTGTGTGTGTATGAAGGTTGAGCTGGGGTACAATCTGCGCACAGCCACATCCCCCCCAGCAGGCTGCAGGGTGTACAGGGCTAGAGGCTGCAGACCAGTACCCTGACCTGCTGGCTGTGATGTGTATGAGTAGGGCAGCGGGGACATTGCACACGCAGATGTGACAAAGGCGCAGGTATCGGCTCCCTCGCCCTTCAAGGTGTAACTGAGATAGGACTATCACTCACATACCCTCTCACCGCCTCCTTTCTCCTGGGCATGTTGTGAAAAGGGGGTGTCTCATAAACAGGTGACCCCACCCCAGTAAGACAGGGCGTGTTTCTGGGAGTCTCTCTCTTTCCCACACACGCAACAACGCTCACCCCATGAGAAAGGGTTGGCAGGGGAAACTGGTACCACAGAGGTGATCTGTCACTGCCCCTCACTCGGCTGTAGGGTGTGTGTTGGGAGGAGAGTTGTCTCACACAGCTGTAACACCCAGGCACCCTCCCTCATCCTTTTTCCTGCTACAGGCTGCCATGTGTTTTATCACGCAGATATGCATCTCAACACCCCCTCCTGATTACAAGGTGTGTATTGGGGATGGAGGTGGCTGTTTCTCGCTCACACACACAAACAAGCCCAGGTGAACCACAACCCCTCTGATTTCGGGGTGCATAGCTGGAGTTTGGAGGAGCAGCATCCCTCTCGCACAAGGGTGACTCCAGGTTGTTGACCCCCTGTTAGTTTGCAGACTGTGTATTTGGAGTACCCCTGTGTCGCACACACTCCTACACAACTGAGAAATGCCTGGCTGAAGGGAAAAGGGGTGTCACACCAACAAGCGGAGGTCAAACCCGGCACCTCTCCCTGCCAAGCTGTGGGGTGTTGAGCTGGGGGAGGACATCTCACCCACAAGCGTCACCCTGTGCATGACTGTCAACTGCTAGCCTGTAGGGTTTCCTTGGGGTAGGGTTGCGTGCCCACAGGAGGGATCCCTGTTGCACTCCAGTAGTCGCAGGGTGCGACACACGGAGGTGAACAGGTTACCTCCCTGTTAGGTGTTGGGGTGTGTGTTGAAGGGTCCACTTTCCCCCCCGCACTGGAACCCCAGTACATCCTGGCACACCGCAGGGTGTTGGCTGAGGTTGTCTCTCTTGCATACGTGTGTACTCCGCTCGCCCTGCTAAGTTACCAGGTGGGTGTTGGGCCTGCCGCCCACCCGCACTGACAGGTCAAACCTCAGTTCCCCCCCCGCAGGCTGCAGGGAGCCGCACACACACACAGACCAACACCAGCACTCCGATGGGTGCTGGAGGTGTCTCACACACCGTCACCAATCCCCCATGGGGCTGCAGGGCGTGCGTTCCCTCACACACGTATACGCAAGGGCACAAGATGCGATTTAAGAGCGTGTCACCCCCGTGGGGCCGCGGTTTGTTTCTTGGGGGTGTTGGCCACGCTCACAGAGGGTTGTTTTAGGAGCGCCTGCCATGAACGCACCAAGCCGTGGTTTCTGTTTTGGGGGTGCCCATCACTCACGCACTGGGCTGTAGGGTATGTTTCAGGGTGTCTCGTCTGCCTGTGAGGCCGCAGGTTGTGCTTTAGGGTGTCTCACACACGCTGGGCCTCAGGTTGTGCTTTAGTGTGCCGGTGTGCGTGTCAGGGTGCCTCAGCCACCCAGAGGGCCGCAGGCCGTGTTGGCGGGCATCACTCACGTCCAGGAGGCAGCGGGCTGGGTTTTAGGGGTCTCACGCACACAGGTTGTCGTTCAAGATGCCTGCCACACTCGGAGCCAGGGCTGTGTTCGAGGGTGTCTCACGCGTGCAGAAGGGGCTGCAGGCTGTGTTTGAAGGGGTCTCGCACACAGAGCTGGGGTTGTTGGATGCGTCTGAGGGTGTCTCACAGCCACACATGGGGCGGCAGGCTGTGTCTGAGGGTGTCTCACACCCACACACGGGGCGGCAGGCTGTGTCTGAGGGTGTCTCACACCCACACACGGGGCGGCAGGCTGTGTCTGAGGGTGTCTCACAGCCACACACGGGGCGGCAGGCTGTGTCTGAGGGTGT
>JAVJGG010000040.1:19012402-19100997 GCA_035590195.1 Aviceda cuculoides
GGAGCGGGGCTGGCGAGCAGCGAGAGCGGCGGCAGCGGCTTCTCCCTGGCGGCGGCCGCCCTGCCCGAGAGGAGGCGGCCGGGCGGCGGCCGGCCCCGCTATGAGGTGGTGCGGGAGCTGGGCGCCGAGGAGGTGCGCTGGTTCTACCGGGAGGACCGGAAAACCTGGAAGCCCTTCATCGGCTACGACTCGCTGCGGATCGAGCTGGCCTACCGCGCCCTCGGAGCAGGCGGCCCGGCCGAGCCGCGGGAGGGCGAGGCGGCGGCGGCGGCGGTGGAGCCGGTGTGCGTGCGGAGCGGGCTCTACGAGGTGGACGTGGCCAGCGCCGAGAGCTACCCCGTCTACTGGAACCGTGAGTGGCCGCCGTCCCTCCCGTGGGGACCGTGGAGTGTGGGGGGGTGCCCCTTCCCCTCCCGCGGGGGCCGGGGGTTGCCGGTGTTCTCGCACCGAGACCGGGGGGGGGCGGCTGGGCTGCTTCTGGCCTCCCGCTCTCCCCAGCAAGGGACGCTGGGCATCCCCTGGGTTCCCCCCACCGCCGTGGGGACACCGGGTAGCCCTTCCTGCCCCTCCAGCGCACCCCCATAGGTAAGCGGGGGTCCGAGCACCCCCCATCGCACCAAGCCAGCCAAGGGGACTGGGCACCGCTTGCTGCCCGTCTGCGCTTCAGGATAAGGAATATAGGACAAAAAGTTCTCCAGGGAGAGGGGACCCTGGGTGCCCACCTCTAACACACCTGAGCGAGGAAGGACTGGGAATTTCCCTTCTGAGTCTCCGAGGCACCGGGGGGGGGGGGGGGCAGCGGGAAAGTCGGCACTGGGTATCCCACCCTCCCAGGCACACCCCTAAGGGGAGGGAAGCAGCGTGGGCATCCCTCAGCATGCACTTGCAAGAGGGGACATCCCCCTCCCTGCCCCGAGGATGGGAGGCACTAGGTACCCCTCACTCCCCATGCAGGGTCATTGGGGAAGGGTGTACTTGGCACCCCTTCCGCCACTTCCAGCTGTAAAGGAACTGGGCATCTTTCCCTCTCGTGCCTCCCCATGCACCTGCACCTGAAGGAGATGAGGATCTGGGCATTCACACCTGGCATACAGAGGCAGGGGAAAGGGAGATCTGGGCATCTTCTCATTTCTCGATATGTGCAGAGGAAAGTGGGAGGGAAGGTGACTGAGAACCCTCTTGCTTATGCTTCTCTTCCTAAACAAACGGTGAGTGAGGGTGGATATTTGCCTTCAACACTCCCCCGCCTTCCCTCGATATGCACACCCATCTTTCAGAAGGAGCAGGGTAGAAACAGCAACTGTTTGTCCGCTGCCTCCCCACCACACACACACTTCTGATCCCTCATCTTTAGTGTGTAATCTTTAGCGTGTAATCTTTAGCAGAGGGCTGATACCTGGATTCCCCTCTGCTACCCTTGTCCTCTTTACTAGGAAAATTATTATATTGTGCTTCATCTTCCCTTCCGCATCACCACTGGGAGGGGGCATGAAATGGGACTTGTCCCCCTTTCTATTGGAGGGGATGCAACAGGCATCTGATACATGCACAGTCCTTACTTCTTACCCTTCCAATAGAGGGGAATTTGCTTCACTCTCTCAACTTCAAAACAAGGTGGTGATGCATCCCCCTCTCCCACCCTTCCCCTTGCATTTATGTGTCCTTCGCTGGAGGAGCGGGGACCTTGGGGAAGAGAGATGAAGGAAGAGCAGACACCTCAGCTTTTCTGCCCCTTCCTTTGGAGGGAATGTCTCCCTCGGTCTTGCTGGACAAGTATCTGCTCTCCTGGAGTAGACAAGCCGTGCCACTGTTCACCCTCCGTCCCTGAGGGCTTGTTTTCCAACTGCATTCCTTCAAGGACAAGGGGAAATGTTAGTAAGTAGGGCGAGAGATGCAGAGGCGCCGAGCAATAGACACTGTCCTGGCGTGGACTTGGGAGAGGGGCAGGTGGGTTTCTCTTGTCTCCTCTGCATATTTTTGAGACTCGTGTGGGAGTCACAGAGGAACAGCAGAACTGTTTCCAATATGAAAACTAGAGCTTTTGGTTGTTTCCTCTCTTCTTTATCAGCATCTTTATGGGAGGGAGATTCATAAATGACAATACCGCATGGTACAATCCACTTGTGGTGTGACGATTTGTCTTTCAAATCATTGCCCCAACAGGCAGACGCTGAGCGCGAGGAGCGAGCAGAGGTCTCGGTCCACACGTGTTTTGAGTTAGAGGAGCCTGGGCCCAGCTCCTTGAGCAGAAGGTGGAGGTGGTTCTCCCCGTCACCACCCTGAAGCCCCTGCTGTTGGTCCTTGATGCGTCTGCCACATGGCTACTGGAAAGAGATGATGCAGGTCATCCAAGGGATAAGGAAACTGCTGCCATCCCTTTTGTGACTGTGCCATGGGGAGAGGAGAGTGAGTGAGCAGAGCTGTCAGGTGAGGCAGGATTGCTCTCGGTAATGGGAGCATGAGACTGTACTCAGCAGCTTAAAGGTTTAATTTCTTGACCCTGTGCCTTGTCCATTTTGGAAGCTGATTCAGTCTCATTAAGCCTGAGGCGCAGATGTTTCAAATGACAGCATATGCTGTGCAGAGATGATTTCTAATGCTTGGAAGGAGAGATTCCTAGAGGTTAGTCCCAGAAGCGATGCTAAGCAGGGGAGAAATAAACTCATGGTCCTGAGAAGACTAACAACGGGGATGTTTTCTAGTCCTCGGAAAGCTGATAAAGGAGAGTGCTCAAGTCTTTTCTCATTAGCAAGTCTACTCCTTTGCAGGACTAAGATAAACTTTTGGTATTTCTAGGGTCTGTCAGTGTCTTCTGGCCTAATTCCTCCTTCACTTGGATGTTTCCTTGCCTCTATTCCCTGTGTATGTGAGTGCTTTTGCCTTTCCCCCATTCTTTCCTCCCAACTGCTGCATCCAGACCTCAGAAAACAGCAAGGTCAGATCACAACTATTCAGTCTCATCTGTGCTTTTGAAGGCCTTGGTGTAGCTGTTATTGCCACATTATTCCCATTTGACAGTGTGTGTGTAATTTTGGATCCAAAGGGTTGCTACTACATTGGTCTGCCATAGCGTGGGAGGGAGCCAGTGGTGGCAGACCAGATCTCATATGAGCAAAGCCCATGAGTAAGGGAGGAGAATCTCACTCTCTGATCCTACAAGCATGAAGTTTAAGGAGTACAACTGACTTGAATATTGTGAGGCGCACGTTAAAGAGTACAGAAACTGCTATCTATCTGTTTTTGCTGATTCACGTTTTCGGTTCAGAGCAAAGGTCAAAAGCTTTTATCTTTGTTGTTCTTGCCTGGTTTGTTCTTTTTCACGTATGAGCCGTACTTTGGGGGAGGCTGTCATCTCACAGCTACAATACTGAATGCGCTGACAGTTCTTCAGCTGTTGTGGCACCTTAATGACAAGGAAATGTTGGTTATAGCTTGGCATGTGCTGAAATATTTTTTCACTCCACATCTTCAGACATCTTAAGCTCATCACAGGATTCATTTTTAACATCAGGAGTATCGGACTGAGTTACAATTTGAGCAGATTAATTACTGAGAATTTTATCCTTACCTTGTGACCTCTGGGATTTATTTAATTAGTATTGTAGAATTAGCAAAGACGGCGCAAGAGGACAAAAATTATTAGTGTAGGCTTCCAGATAAGGAAGTAACTTGGAGTTGGGCTGTTTCTTGTCTTCTGTGGACATAACAAGTGATATTTTATACAGGGGTCTTCTGTTTGAATCTTCGTAGGTTACCCAGCCCTTTTCTGCCCTCCCAGTTGAAGAGGCCTGCTTTACAGCCATTTTTCTATAGAGTTACTCAGTCTAGTTTTCAAAGTCCTGGGTGAGTCTGTTAAATCTGCAGCCCGTAGACTTCTGGGTGACTCTCTCCTGTTCCTTGGCTGCTCAGTTTGTCCCTTGTGACTATTGCCCTATTTGCTATTTGCTTTTCCCTTGCTTTTCGATGGTTACATTGTCAAGTTGCCTGTATTTAGTTCTTGCAGGCAGAGTTTTCTTGAAACACTTTCATTCTCTAGGTAGTTGTCTTCATCCCAACGGGTTCTCCAGTTTCAATTCTGACTGTTTGTTGGGGACACTCATCCCCTCAGCTGATGTCTGTCTTGCAACGATAGTTTTTAAAATTGAAGTAGGACTTTTGTAAAATACTTTGGTGGTATGCGAAGAGAAGCAACAACAAAAATGTGTATTTCTACAGCCATTTGGGAAGTATGTGGACATTGTCTGGTAGGGAAGGATAAAATATTTCACTTCTGCACACAGGTTTGATAAGGGGTCTTTTGTTTGTTTTTTAACCTGTATGTTTTTGTACCTAGTAGTTGCAGAAGTCTATTAAGTAAAATGCCTCTTGTATTTAAAAAACCATCTCCAAGTGAAGATGTAAGAGTAACCTCTGCTGTACTGAAGTAACAGATACTTTACTGAGCTTAGCCTGGAAATACCTGTGAATACAGGGTGGGCCACTGGGTCTTAAGTTTAAATTTTGTATGCTCAGGCTGGAATTGGGCAGCTTTTAAAAACTATTTCATCTGCCTTTAAGCTGGGACTGAAAGAAATATCCAAGACCCTATATTTTTTTTTTTCGTAAGCTCTCTGTGAGCTGCTTTGTAAACTGGAAGAAGAGGCAGCAGTCATTAGTACCTTGTGAAAAGCATTCTCATGTTGTGCTTTTGCAAAATGAGACGTGAGTGCCAGGGCAGTGTTATCTGCCCTCTGAACTTATTCTGTCAAGATTACTGAGAAGTCTTGGAGTGTAGTAGCTGATGCTTTGCACCAGATGATTACAAAAGGCTGTTTTCTTAGGGGATTTTTTTATCATGTGCTTGTTTTGATGTAGGAGGTAGATGTTAGCAGCAAGATACGAAGCCTTTTGTACCTCAGCCACTGGTGGTTCTTCGGACTGCACTGTCAAGACTAAAAATCAACATTTCAGAACTCTAAGGTGCTTCTCTGCTGCCTGCTTTGTGCAGGAGGGTTGGCTGCTTGTGCTTTCCCTAGAGCTGGCAGCATAAATTTTTATGTTGACGTTTTACAGACTGGCAACCCTAAACCCATCTTGAGGCTTAGCTAGACCTCTTTCCTGGCTGCTTTAATCAATGTCTGATATTTCTTCTGAGGCTGCATGTTCAGTTTATAGGTTTTGTTTTGTACTGTGAAACAGAGAGAGTATTAAAACAGATTCTTGAGGCAAGATGAAAATTAAGGGTTTGGAATCAAGAGTTTATCGGTATGTTTATGGCTTGCATTTGTTTCAGTCTGTTCTTAGCAGCAGAACACATTTTTAGTTGCTTTACAGCATGCTTAGAACATTGCTTTTGGTGTGTTGGACAGTCTTTGAACTTGGTTGATACAATTTCCTCTATGTAAAGGACCTCTCGATCGAAGGCTGAATTCCTGAATACTATTTTCTTGCTTTTCTCTCCAGGTTTGTTGTTATTTCGCAAATAAAATACTCATAGTTTACATGGCAAGGTAAAGCGTTACTTCTGCTACTCAAAATCTTTCCTGGGTTTTAGTTTTTTGCTTCTGTTCTTACTATACTATCCTTCCAGAAGTATCTTGTAGCATCGTTTTGGCCAGCTCCTTCCTGACCAGAAGGCCTAACACACATAGACGAAACAATTTTTAAATTTGCAGTGCTCCATGTATTAAATCACAAATTACATTTGTCTGTGTGTATGTTCTGTTTATGGTCTCTGGTACCTTTCCTTTCAGTAGAGAGAACTTGTGACATTTAGAATGCTTTTACTAGAACAGGTGGGAGATGTCAGCACTTGGCTTGGATGCATCTTTGAGGGCAAGTTTCTTCTGTGTCCTCAGCTTTTATTTTTGTGATTTACAAGTATTATTTAAGCAGAATGAATCTGTTGTCTTACTCCTGTAAATGATACCAGAATCACAGGGTTGCTCTCCAGCGGATGGTGTCAGCTACAGCACAGTAGCTAAGGATGGACTCGGCTTAGAAAGCAAGTTGTGCTTGCCCTTCGATGTGGTCTAGCACTTTTCCTGCTAGATGTGGTAAGCAAGGAAGAAGGCAGAAGTGCAGGGAATGCTTGGGTTGCAAGTTGTAGGTGACGTGCAAAAGGGTGTTATCTACTGTAACTAAGAAAGCAGAAAATGTTTGTGGGATGAGAAGGATCAGGAGTTCTGTTCTGACTTAGTTCAGGCTTGAATACTGACTCGACTGCGGTGATACCAAAGAAATAGGATGGGATTTAATTTGAAGGTGACAGGGCTAGATTAAAGACAGATGTCGGGTGAATTTCTGCTTGTATGTGTGTGAGGGGGAGATGCTGTCTGGGGAAAAAACGATTCTGAACGCAAAGAGAGACCTTGGGTGGAGCTCCTTTTTGCCCTGAGAGGAGCAAGAGAAGACTCTGGAAGAGCTGACACTGTAAGTTAGTAAGCAGAAGCACTAGACAGAAGAAAAATTTGCAAAAGAGCAAGAAATTAACATAAGAAGCATGAGCAGTTCTCTCAGTGGTATCTGTAAGGTTGAAAAAAGTGAAGATGAAGCAGTGGTTTTGAGGTCACTAGTGTGGTATGATCTGTTTGAGTGGGTTACAAGTAGCTGAAGCCACACTGGAGTGGAGCTGGAGAGGAGAAGCTCCAGATATTTTAAGTGTTGTAAATAGCATGGTTAGGGAGCACTGCGATGAAGCAAGTCTGAGGTTCAAGTGGGGTCACAGGCAGTGATATTTAAGATGAAAGAAACTAAAATCATGCTGGTTTTCAACAGGGGAAAAACCTATAGGGTAAAAAATTTGAAGGAAAAAGTGAAATCTGGGGATGGAAGTGTAGGAAAATCTGGAGTTGGGGTGGAGCAGGCAGAAAAAAGAAGTGAGGTTAGCAGGAGAGTACAGAAAAAAAATCCCTGCAGAAGAGGAAGAGGGAAGGAGTTGAGAGCGAAGGTTAGCGTGCCCTTGAATATCTTCACCTTGTTTATTAGTGGTAGGTCGGTATGCACAGGAAAAAATCTTGCTGCTCCTTTTTTAAAAGATATTCCTGTATAGGAACCTGCTTGCTCAAACTGTACAAACATGATCGTTGCTGCTCGGTGCTGGTGAGAGCTCGCTAACAAAGACCGATTGACGAGCGCCTGCCGGGAGAGCGCACACGCTTAGAGCTGAGGGTGTGATTGTGCAAAAGCCCTGTGACTTTCAATGGGATTTGGGCACATGCTTACATTTTAGGAGGTACTCACATGTTAGTCATGTGGCACAGTCATTCTTTTGTGGGTCGGTTTAGCTTTCACCTAATGCGGTTTCAAAAAACGCAAGTTTCTCTGGGTAAGAAAAGAGCCGATAAGGGACTAGCTCCTACACCTTGCTGACTCCAGCCGCAAACGCTGGTGGTGGAGGTGCTTCGCTTCAGAGTACTAGTATTGAAATTGGGTAAACTATTTTAATTGATAAGAATTAAATAAAAATAAAGCTCTAAACTTAAAAACTGCAGCCCCGTTTCATGTTTCAGCAGTCCAAAGTTTTTTAGAAGTTTCCTGTTCATCATTGACACAGCTAGTAAGGTGAGCTCTAGGGTTTTGACTTGGACCATCGCGTTCAGGTCTGTGTAAAGAGCAACTGTAGAGATGTTAATTAAACTACTATCTTAAACCAGAAAAATCCTTCTCGAAAAACACGATACACAGTATGTTTTGGAGTGGTGTATAGCAGTTGAGAGATAAATTTGAGGGCATTCATCTCTTTTTAAGAGGTTCCTTCTGTGTTTGACATTTGAACCAGCCCCAAAGATCAGCTGTTCATTATTGTTTTGGATTGCACAGTTCATAGTGTAAACCGATTAAACATGGTTCAGGGAAAAACAGTTACAAGCTGTTGCTTGAATACTTCAGGCAGTCTCAGTAAAACAGAGGCAATTTCACATTCTCAGTGGAGCAAAGCTCATGTTCCTCCCTTGCTGCATCTAACATTGCAGCAAATGCGGAGGCTCGCATGTGTAGCTGCTCAGTAGATCAGAGTCTGGAAAGAAAATCCCATCTATGCCAATCAGATTGCTCTTAATGTGCTTAGTCTCTGTGAAACTCAAAAGTAACTTCCACCTGTAATTTTGAAATTGCTTCAATAAAGCAACTTAGAATTAGTTGACGGCCCAGCAAAATAATATCCTTTACTGTTCAGTGGATGAAATCGCTTTTCATCTCAGACACTGAATAAAAAATAAAAGTCTAGCTCTGTAAATTCATGCAGCTCTGTTAAGTTTTCTGAGGCCAGGATTTCACCCTTGAACTCCTCTTCAGGTTATGTTGTTACTTTTGAAAGAGCAGAATAGATTGCATGTGTCTGTGGTTGAACAAAAGAAGGTCACCTGGGCTGTGATTAAATGAGGGCTCCATTTATTTAAATGTGAGTAACCTGTTCTGTTCTGAAATAATATGTTGGGCAATAGTTATAAAGCTGTAGAATATTAAGCTATTAAAAAAAAAAAAGGTCAAAAAGTCTGTTATGTTTCCTAGCAAAAATGAAATAATGAAATTTTAGTTTGGGGCTATTTTATTATAACATCTGTTTGTTCACCTGGCATGCATGATCATGTCACTGACAGTAAAATGTAGGAATCTTCAATCTCACGATCGGTTTCTGTAACCATCTATTCTCATAATAAAGCTTCCTGTCCTCATGAATTTTTCTTTCTTTTTTTTTTTTTTTCCTTCATGAGACTCTACAAACCCAGCCGTGAGGGAACTAAGTAAGAGGAATGGATCTTGTCCTGCAAACTGCACTCTATGCATTTGCATTGGCAAAAATAGAATCTGCAAATCATTACTGCTGTAGAGGCAGTAGTGGCCGTGGCTACTGGGTGGGTAGGAGGCATGCTGATGCAGAGGTCGAGTAATATCTATCTTTATACTTAACAGGGTTGGCACTAGTGAAGAGTCTTACAGGCTGTGCAGTAATTAATGTACCCGAAATAAATTTTAGGCCTGATACGATAGGAATGGATAGCAAATTTTTAAGTGTTTCCAACAGTACCCTTGATGTTATTCTGGAATACATTTATTTCAGTGGCTGATGTCAACATTCAGGTGTATTACAGTTGCTGGGAGTGCTGTGCTCCAAGACATATGAAGTGCAGCACTTTCAGCAGGCCTTGGGGGGGAACCCCAAACTGGTTTTGCCCACAATTTTTTTCCCTTGGTAAATGTGTGGGCACTTCTCTTCATTATTTAAGTAGATTTCAGCTTGACATGTCACATATAGTAGCCTCACAGTTCACCTTCAGCTTGTGCAGATGTTATCCTCATGCACTGCAAATTGTTTGCAACTGTAGTAATAAGGAAGTCAAATTTAAGGAACAGCAGTTACTCTACTGAAAAGCAGGAATCTGAAATTATTACACTGAAAAGCATCTCTAGCGGACTACATTTTATGAGCTTGTGTTCTTTGTCCAACCTTTTGGCTTTGAAAGCTGGGAAATTGGGATTGTCAATTTCAGCAAAACACAAGCTTTAATTTAAATTTCTGAGCCTTTGAATATTATATTAACCTTTTAGATCTCAGTTGTGGGTAAATTGTTCTAGCTGTCTTGAGACTGATGACTGAAAAGTGCCTTAATTTTGCCATCAAGCCACCTGAACAGGACCTCAGCTTTGAAGCAATGAAGCAGAAATTTACTGAATCTTGCTCTCTTATAATTTTATTCTGTCTGTTTATCTTCCAGGTTGCATGCTATCTGGTGTTGGTATTTCCGAAACAGACCTCCTTTTGGCTGCTTGTTTAAGCTTTGTTAACCTTTAGTTATTATCTCTGTCTCATCTTAGTTTTGCAACAGTTTCCTGGTTCTGAATCAAGTAAGGTGAAAGAGGGTCATGTGAACCACAGTCTGAGCTGTACAATATTTAAATGTAGGTATACACTGTTTCAACCAATGTGGTGGCAGAAAACGAATGATAACATTGATGTAGTAGTACAAGTAGAAAAATGAAGGCCAATTGTGCGCAGTTATTACTTTTCTTACTGTGTTCTGATGGATTACGTCGGTTTTTCATGCAATTTACATCGGCTGTGTTCTGATGGATTACGTCGGTTTTTCATGCAATTTACATCGGCTGTGACCACACAGTTTAAAGATCTTCACAAAAAAAAGAGTAGCTGGGGCGTGTATGTATTTTACTGCATGTGTACTATATGTTGCATACAGCTTTTATTTTAACGTAATTTTTGTTCTTTGGAAGATTTAGGTGATTATCATAATGCAAATCGCTCCTTGTCTCTTCACATGATTAATTACAGCAGTTGTATTGTTTTATTGTTTTGACTTTCATGAGGGGAAAAAGCCCTTTTTTTGTCAAAAAAAAAAAAAAAAAAATCCTTTATTCCAGTCTAGATCACTTAAACCATTTTTCTTCTAAATGTGGTAAAATATGTATGACTAATTAAAATAAAGTGCCTTTCATCAGCTCATAATCCCTGCCATTCAGATTTATTTAGAATTGCTTGTATAAATAAACCATGCAAGTGTATAACCGGCCAAATATATTGGTATCTTTCAGTTTGAAGCACTGCCAATTAGTGATTATGTGGTGTAAGACTTAAGGCAGTAAAGAAATCAAGGCAAATCCTTTCCTAGGGATCAAGATTGTAGGGACATTATAGATTGTGTTATATGTATTGTAGATTGGGAATTCTGTACTGGCAAAAAAAGTTAAATTACAACATGATGTAGATATCAGTGTATTTAATTCTCCCATAAAACAAAAATAACTGACAATGTAGTTTAAGCTTTCTAAAATCATCTGAATATCCAAGACATGAATGAATTTACTGAACATGGTTGATAGGAGTGAGTGAAATTGGGTGCTAAAATAGCAATTTTGGTTCATCACTTCTTAATGGTGATTACTGTAATAGCTTGCATCAAGTTCTCTGGATGCATTGCAGAGATATCTTTAAATAACAGCACCTGTCTGAGATTAAACAGGGGAACTGTATTTATGAAGGCATGCCTTTACTCTTTCCCCCAGTGAACAGATTATACTGAAAAATCTCTTATGTTGCAGTTGCCTCATTTCCCCACCCAATCCAGTGTATTCAGTGTAATTACATTTAACGTACCTCTTTCTTCATAACTGAAATGCCACTTGCTTTTGGAGCTGGTGACTGTTAGCATCAGTAGGTTGTCATCATCATAGTGACTGGAGTTAGACTTTGACCTGGGCTGAAATCCAGCATTACACACGTCTAATATTATAGCCATCATTGTTCAGTTTTGAAAACACAGATGTTAATGGGAAGTTGATCTTTCTTGCTTTACGAAACCTTCTCTCTAATGAGAAGATGAAATGGTTCTTTGTGGGCTGTGATCACAAATTTGATTGTTTTGGTTCTGAAAGACAGCGTTCAGTTTTCTTAAAACCAAACCATGCTTCTGATGGAAGGCAATGTCATTTATTTGCTTCCTCTACCCTCTACCAGGAAGTTTTCTCTTGAGGTTTCCCAGTAGTAACAGTGATCAAACCTGCTGTCCAGCTGGTGATGCAAAATAAGACAAGCTTGTAGTTCAGGGTACTGTGGCTGCACGCATAGTATGCAACAATTTAAAGGAGGGGATGAAAAAAAAGAAAGCAACTCCTGGGTCCCCCTAAAATCCCACTGAACTTTGGAAAACAGAATTGCCTCACTCAGGTTTTAAAGACCTAGTCTGAAAACAAAGTTCCGTAATAAGCTGTCTTTGGACCTGAAAGTGATTTATATTCCCGTATAAATGCCCTTTCCAGACCCAGGCCCAGAGCCAGATATATTAGTTTATTCCCAAACTAAACTGTCCTGTAAAGATTTTACAATAAAATTTTTCATATTTCAAACATGCCAATGTTTTCTGGCTGAGCCTTTCTGGAAAAGGCATTGCCCATCTTATGTTTGAGAGCTACTGTTGAGTACTACAGTGTACTCTTGTAAAGAACCACTATGGGAAAGTTTCTCTCAGGCAAAAAGAGCCTAAAAATGTTTCTTTTAATGCTTTATGTTTAGAATTTTAGAAATCCGTAGGTGGAAATTCCCATGTGAAAAACTTAAAGCCCTTCAAAACTGAAAAAGAGGTGTCTCATATTCATTTCATTTGGAGTACAAAACAGTATTCATATAATTATTATTTAAAAAAAAAATCTTTTTATGGATTCAATGAATGGAGCCTCATTAGAATGCTTAGTCAAGAATTAAGGAATGGCTTACACGTTTTCCCGGTAAGGATTAACATCTGACGTAGTCATGACATTGCTTCAGCAACAACGGGATACTTTATCTACACTCACGTATTATGTGCATTTCATTTTTTCCTGCAGACAGTGCTTCATTTGTAAGGGCAGCCTAACTGGGTCTGTGTGTATTAGCTCTACTGAAAAATGCAGATATGTGACAGGTGTAAAATGTAGGGGAATCTAGCAAAGGTAAAGATAAGTGCATGATGAGAGACTACTGTATATGGTGACAACATTGCTATGGTCAACTTTCATTTCATGAAAACTAAATACTCATGTTTCACACTTCATTGATGGGATGTAGACTCCAAAGTTAGTTTAAAGTTTCATAGGTAATTGAATTTTCTATGTCATTTGTAGTGGCTATTAACTTCTGCAGTTTAAAGCCCCTTGGACCTTTCGTTTTTCTGATATGTTTGGGATTAATTTTCGTTAAATAACAGTGCTCTTGGAACACTCCAACCTCTTTATTCATCTGATGAATCATCAACATCCGAAATGTTAGAAATTCAGTGCGTAGCGATTGGCTCCTATCTGGAATAACTATTTTAGCAGCGCAAACAGAAGTTGAATGGCAGAACTGGATCTTGCACTAGTTCTGCATTTTGGTCAGGCCAACAAGACCCGTGTGGTCTGTGTTATATGTAGGCAGAGCTGAGGATGCAGGGGCATCGAAGGGTTCGAATGGGGCTTTGGGGGCCTTGGGAGGGATGAACCAGCATGCCCAGTGCCTGCCGAAGAAAACGGATCTGTGGAAAGTTAGGATGAGAGAGGCTGGCAGTGCTTGGAGCCATTGTCTTGGGAAATTCACTCTCTCTGTTGTGCCATGTGTGCACAGAGGGGCTGTTTTATAGGGTGGCCTGCGGGATTCCCAGTCACGAGAACACTCGGGTCACTGGGAGAGCACGTGCCAGCACCAAGTGAGGGAAGTTCGATGGTAATCTGGGCTCCTTGCTCCAGGTCATCTGCCTCCAGCATCTGCTTTCCTTCCCACCGCGTTCAGCTTTCCTTGCCAACTGCTGCAGGACCAACTTAAGGGATGCCATCACCTGCAAGTGTGCACTCCTGTTACAGAGGGGGGCTGTTAAAAGCTTAATATAATTTCTAGTACTGTGGAAATAGTGTTTCCCTGTAAATCTGTTATGGGAAAGGTTTCAAAATCGGCTTTGGAACATTCTGAGTGTTACTTGCCCTGTGGGGAAATTATTGCAAGGAGATTTCCCTTTTACTTTCATAGCTCGTAGGTGCAAGGGCCTGAGGGATGAAGAACTCAGAATAGTTTAGAGGTTCCAAGTGACTTACGGAGGTGCTTGCAATTCTCTATTGCATTCTCATCTGCAAGCAGTTAGTATGAAAAATACTTCTGGCGTGTGCTAGGATCCATGGGCACAACGAGCACTAGCAGCATGTCTGTAGTGGAGGGCGGTGCAGAGGCTTCTGAACCGCCATCGAGCTTAGTGGGATGTGCCCAGTCCCAGTGTGGTGCTCTGGAAAGGAGATGCTTTTGTGACCGGAGCTAGTGGCTGTGCTGACAGAGCGGTGTGGCCGGGCTAAAACCCACTGCTCTTGGATGGGTCACCTCGCCCAGCTGCGTTTGTACTGGTCTGGTGATAGATCAGCTAGATCCCTTCCTTTGCTCATGCTCTCTAGTGTTTCTTACTTGTTTTTTTTACCTAATTTTCATTTACTGTTTCTTTGCATTTATTGTTTCTTTTCCAAGCTGTCCTTACCAGCTTTTTTCTCACCTCCCAGGTAGGAACAGATCTTTGAGTAGTAAAGCCTATTTTTTCCCCCATCTCCTTTTCTGAGCTGCTTCTTTTGTGGCTGAGTTCTTAGCTGCTTTGGAGAGCTACTCTTCTGCGGTTAGTAATGCACACAGACGAGACGTTTGCATTTGTCCGAGTCTCTCCAGCCGTATGCAGTATACAGCAGCACGCATTAGTGCGCGCTGGAGGTCAGTGGTCCGACTGCTCTGGGGTCTCAGCAGACCTATATCTGTGCTGGTCCCACGAGGCTCAAGGTTGGCATCCTACGGGCTTGTGGAGCGCAGGGCCGCACAGTATTTCTCCTTGATTTTCCAGATATAGGAGGAGAAATTCTGAGCTGAGCTACAGTGGGTATGATTGTCTCAGCTTGCTTGCAGGGATGGGTATAAGAGGAGAATTCTTGTTCCCTACAGCCCCAGTAGTTAGTGTGAGCGTCAAGCACAGTTTGATGAAGGTAGGTTTTTCGTAGAGACTTCTCTTTTGCCACGTGGACAGCAAATGCCGGGGATCCAGCTTCCTCATTCGGAGTGCTGAAACGGAAACTAGAATGACAGTGACCAAAAACAGCCCTCGGTGAAAGACTGATTTTCATAAAAAACCCCTTTAATCTTTAAAATCACTCTTTATGCTAATTGATTTGTAATTTGGGTAATTTTAAGTGCAATTCCCAAAGGAAACAAGGATCTGTGCAGTCAGGGTAAGCCTGAGTGGTTTTGTATCTCCTCCTCATTCTGCGTCCTCTTGATAACTTTGAAACCAATGGTTGTTATCAGTCAAATTTTATAGAGGAGCACGAGTCTCACAAAGCTCCTAATTTTTTGAAAATTCAAGGCAACTGGGTAGAGAGGAGTGTATCCCATTAAAGCTGGACTGTTGTTTGAACTTAACCCTTAAGAAATTTTACAGAATCTGTATCTTTCTGTCCATCTCTCACATCCTCACACATACTCTGAAAATTTGGCCTCCTTAGCTCAGGTGTTTGCAATGAACACTACTTTCACTACTCATTTCAGCCCCATGGGAAAAGGTCGTGGTGTTTCTCCAGGCATTTGTGGTTACCTTGTTAGGGGTCCCAGCAGTGGGAGTGTAACTTTTTCATCAAAACACCAAACAGAATTCCCTTCCCCTCTTATCTGCTGTCAGTTTGTGATTTGTTGCATTAAAAAAAAAAAATTCTCTTGTTTGATTTTTAGAAACAGAAAAGATCCCTGTAATGCGTGGACAGTGGTTTATTGATGGTACATGGCAACCTCTGGAAGAGGAGGAAAGTAACTTAATAGAACAGGAGCATCTCAACCGCTTCAAAGGCCAGCAACTGCAAGAGAGCTTTGATATGGAAGTATCAAAACCTGTTGACGGGAAGGAGGGTAAGATTGTTTAGATCACTGTTTTTATGGTACTTTCTCTGGACAGTTGGGGTCTGGTTTTCCTAAGTAAGAATGTGATCTGTAATGGTTTTCCATCCTACATAGCGGGGAACATTGTTATAGGCATCAGTTTGCTCTCCCATTTTTCAGTGCATCTTGATGTTGTAGGATTTCCTACTGCAGCACATTTGATGAACACTGTATAAATTATATTCATGGATAAACTTCTTGTTCCCATTTTGCTTCGTGTTTCATATCTGTTAACTGTATTTGGAATCACACTTCAAACGGAAATCTCTTGATGGGACAAAAAGAGCCAGTGTCTAAATGCAAACTGGCTATTAGCTTTCTGGACAGCATTCCTAATTCTGTCCTAAAGGGAGTATCAGTTTTACAGATCACATTTCATTTTCCATTCTTGTTCAGTCTGTGAATTTATTGGAGTAGTTTTCAGCTATAGTAAATCTTGGGCATTCATTCTGTTATTTTATATCATAAAATATCTTTATATTTTAATGACCAGGCTGAGGACATTCGGTTAGTGTTCCTGGGAATCTCAGTCATATGCATTTAACATTTTAAGAATTGCCTTCTGAATTTCCTGATCTATTATTTAATGTACACACTTGAATTGGTTGCTCAGGGTAAGTATAGCACAGTGCAAGCTCAGTACTTCTGGGTTTCACACTTCATTTCTGTTTGTTGGTTGTCACTTGGTGAACAATCTACAAACTGAGTGGTGCAAGTACAAAGGCCTCACAATATATTTTAGTAGGGTTTTGGTTGTGTTATTCTTTATAAAGCAACTTTATTTTTAAACTCTTTAAACTACAATTTTGTAGAAAGCAGTTACAGAGTGTAGGAGTGGCTGTGTTTTGGCCATGAGCATGGAGGACTTCTTAATGTGTCAACTGCATGACCATACAAGTAAAAGCTTGTTAATAAATTGGAAGCAAGGCAGTATTCAGGGTACTTCTGTAATTACTGTAAGGAAAACAAGAGTATAGTTTGTTGGCTTAGGGAGGTTTTTCAGTAGCACGGAGAGTAGTTAAGTTTCTACCTCCCCTCAAAGCTAGTGAGGACTCTGAATATTTTTTTTTTCTATTTGTACCACCTTCAAAGATCTTTTTCTCTGGCCAAGCCTGCAGTACAGTCTTCTGCTTTAACAGCTCTGTCAGGTAGGTGCATGAAATGGTGTGACCCCTGAGCCACAGCACTGTGCCAGTACGACCGCCCTTTTGAAAGGCACTTTTACCTGTACTTCTGTGTGCTTGTACTGGTTCCTTGTTCCAGCGTACTGGTACAAAGCTCAGCTTTGTTAGTACAGTTGCACCCTCACTGTGAGCGCAGTGCTGTTCGTGGTGGGGTAGTGTGCTTTTACATGGAAAGCACATCTTTATGGCTGCTGAGTGCTTCCAGCCTTTGGTAGCTAAACTCCTAACGGAAGGATGGCTTCAGTTGCACTTGGATTCTCCTTATTGAGTACGGAGGAGAGTTCAGGTTTTTTTAGAAAAAGTCTGCTCTGTGGAGCAGAAATTTTCAGGTTTGAGGTTGGAGAGATTGGGGAGAGTGATGAGAAAGATATAATCCCTGATCTTTATGAAAACATAAAAGATCAGAAAAAGAAGCTCCAAATTCAGACACCAGTGCCTTTTCTAAAACTGTTGTGGTTTAACCCCAGCCAGCAACAAAGCACCACGCAGCTGCTCGCTCACTCCTCCCCTCTGCCAGTGGAGGAGAATTGGAAAAAAAAGTAAAACTCATAGGCTGAGATAAGAACAGTTTAATAACTAAAATAAAATATAATCATAACAACAACAATAATAAAATATAACAACAATAATAATAATTGTAATGAAATTGAATATAACAAAAAGAGAGAAATTAGACCCAAGAAAAGACAAGTGATGCATAATGCAATTGCTTGCCACCCACTGACGGATGCCCAAGCAGCGATCGGCCCTTCCCAGCCAACTCCCCCCAGTTTATATACTGAGCATGACATTCTATGGTATGGAATATCCCTTTGGCTAGTTAGGCTCAGCTGTCCTGGCCGTGCTCCCTCCCGGCTTCTTGTACACCTGCTTGCTGGCAGAGCATGGGAAACTGAAAAATCCTTAACTTCGTTGTTGCTAAGTAGCTCTTTCCTAAAACATCAGTGTGTTATCAACCTTATTCTCGCACTAAATCGAAAACACACTGTACCAGCTGCTAGGAAGAAAATTAACTCTATCCCAGCTGAAACCAGGACAAAAACTAAAGTTGAAAAAAAAAAAGACAAAACAAACAAAAACCCCCAAGCTGTATATGCAGTCACTTCAAAATGGAATACATGTCAAGTTACCAATAACTTTCAGTAGATTTTTTTTTTTTTGTAGTAATAGGAGAGTTGCAGGAAAATTATAGCCTAACAGTAAGCGTGAAAAGTGGTTTTGTCATTATAATGTGCCTCTCAATACATCTCTGATCAGCTGGCATCCATGATTGCCATCTGCACGTGGCACTGGGAGAAGCTTTATAACTTGCATTGTCGCTGGTGAAGTAAACATAATTAGTTGGAGAAGTGCTGAATACAGTTTACAAATTTCTTAAATGCTACAATTTGTTGTAATTGCATCCTGTATGAAACATATTTTGGTCCCATCAAGGCTTACAGGTAGTTAAGACTAATGAAAGTTAGATCTGTAAATATCACTGAGAGGCGAAGTGACTATTCTCAATGCTATGATTAAGCACTGTAAATGATGAAAAACTCCCCACCTCATCTAACTCCTCAGCAAAATTGAGATGATCTGTCATAATAGTCTCTTAGTACTTAGACATAATTACTTTCTTATATGAACATGCCAGTTCGCATCATGAATAACGAAAAACTAGCTTGTCAACGAGCATCTTGTTGACGTGCAGTAGTCAAACCTGTCAGCTCTTGATCTGACCCCAGCCGTGCTCTAAACAGTGGCAGTAAGCTGAAAAGTTAGGAGCAGGTTCTACTTTGCTGCTCTTGTTCTGGGTAATTTTCTCTTATTCAGCCTGCTAACTCAGGGCAACATATGGTATCCTGGAACTTAGTATCCAAGACACAGCTGACAATTTATTTGCAATTTAATCATCTTTATTTATTTTATTGTCCTCTGAAATCTTTTCATGAAGAAAACAGAATTGCAAGCAAGTTTACTAGGTGTTTAGCACCCTCTGCTTTTGAGCAGCCTGCCCAGTGCATTGCTGGCAATGGAATCGCCCTGTTTAAGCACAGGGCAAGTGGTGCTGCTTCCCGTCTGTGTGTGGAGGCATCCATACGGATGAGTTCCATCAGTGCTTACTGTCAGTTTTTGCAAAATGTACATTACCTGTTAAGGGTAGCTGCTTAACATGCAGTGCCCCTCTTCTTTCCTCATATCTTTAGCTTGGGGATACACGTTAGGAGGGTACCCTTACATCTAAAAAAAACGATTTCCCACTCCAACGATTTGATTTATTAATTCTGCTCCTGGATTGCAGCACGTTAACAAGGAAATAACTAAGCTTCACCCAGGGCTTTTGTTGGTGATAGGATGTTGATGAGTAAATGCCCCATTACTAAACTCTTAATCCAAGCAAACCTTACTCTGAAAGTGCAATATGTTTCAAAATAGAGGTCTGCAACCTGTGGCCTATAAGTCACATAATGCCCATGCTACCTGCCAGTGTTGTTGGGAGCACATGAAGCTGTAAATGCTGAAGGTAACAGAAAGCATATGATGGTGTTTAGGTGGATGATTTCTCATGTTCTGTTTTCCGTGGGGCAGCCTGGAGACGACTGCTTCAGTGGGAGATCCCTCTGCTGAGCAGACTGTAGTAGTATTTTGATTTTCATCCTTACAAACTATTTAATTTCATGCCTTGCAAAATGAACTGTGGTTATGGTGCCTGATGTCTGATCCTCCTCAGTGGTCTGCTGAGCTGTTGGTCTCAGCAGTGGCATGACTTTCTCAGGCAAATTATTTGTTATGGCAGAAGGCAGAAATGGGGCAGTTTATTACTTAGGACTGTCCAAGCAGGTTAATGTGACCTTTAGATTTGCCATATCCAGTTGACCTGGATTTGTCTCCAGGAAGGTTGTGTCCCACAGGAGTTCAGAGATGTGGTTCCCAGGTTCCATAGCTCTACCTGCTGCTTGTGAAAATTAGTCAAATTTCTGAGATTTCTGGAAGGATGATACTTGGTTCTGAACGTGTTGGCACGTGCAACACTTGTAAAAGGCCGGTTACCCTGACCGTCCATCTCCGAAGCGCAGCGTGCCCAGGAGGGGCTGGTGCAGACTCCCCAGACCACCACGGAGCAGGCGGTACGTCCACGAGAGATGCTGTGGGCACGAGCCTCTCTCCATCAGCGCTGCAGGGAGCTCTGCTTCACGAGGTGCCTCAAACCAGGCCGGAGGAACGCTGCTGAAGTCCTGGTGCCAACAAATGCCGCAAGGGCATCGCCCGTCTCCTCCATCGCTTGGCCGCACTCTGTTTCACATCTCATCACCCTGGAGTCTGCTTTGGTCCTGGCCGAATTCCACATACGTTTTTCAGTTTTAAATAGTTCGTTTTATTGTTGGTAGATACAGGAAAGGATGTTGCTCTTCTGTCTTTTAAGACAGAGTAATCGATATGGCGACGGGAGGAAACCACGGTTAGGATGAGGAATTAAGGGTTTGGCTGCATTTCGACTGCTGTGTTGTGAAACGATGTCCGCAGCCTGTGTTTGAATTAATGTGAATCACAAATTTGCACACATTGGCAGATTCAGGAAGGCATCTTCTGGCTTGTCATTACATAAAGTAATTTTACATCATTTTTCTGAGCAAAATGAGAGTCATCCCATTGTCATTTTATAGTTGTATTGGGGAGCGGAGCTTGGCGTTTGCCACTCAAGTCGATTCTGATGACACCTTAAACCCCTAAATAAGATGCTGCACTGCTGTAACAGTATATGTGGGCTTCCAGGTCTGATTTGTTGTTCTGCTGCTCTGTTGATAGGGAGACAATATTGTGGGGTTTGAGGGCCCTCAAATTAATTTGTCCAGTATTTTTTTTCTTTTCACCTAGGTAACACTAGGCCTTTTTGTATATTGGCTTTGCTTGTCCTTCTTAAGAACAATTAATTCTTCAAACTTAATGTACATTAATTAATATCAACACAAGGTATAAGGTGACGTGTTGATTCTTAGGTGCAAAATTCTAAATATTTGACACAAACTTCAACCCTTAAGATGTGGAAATATCCAAGTTATTTATTTGATCACACTGAGAATGGATTATATCTCTGTGCCGTTGTGCAGAAATACTGACCTTTCTTGTACTGCATATACTCAGTGATTACACTTAAATATATTACTACTGTAAAATAATTCTATAAATATTTATGAGAAAAAACTAGGTTATAATACTTGTTCTGTAAAGCAATATTTCAGCTGACACCATTTTGAAGGGAATACCAAAAGGCTATCATAATACCTTTTTAGCAGTCAATAAGCTTAAAACTTAGAATAACACAAGATTTAGAAACTGCTTTTCATGCATACTTAGGTCCTGAACTCACCGTCTGCCTGTCTAAAGTAGTCCATCAAAGGAGCAGCGTTCTCAAGAGACTTCAGTAATATCAAGGCCATCGTAAGATAAAACACGAATTCGGATCATAGCAGATGCTTAAGGGTTCTCAGACTAGATACAGTTTGCGAACAGCATCTAACCCCAATGAAGGCAGTGACATTCAGACCAAGAGCTTCTTGATGGAGGGTCAGAGTCTCTACTTCAGGGTGGATTTTTCTCTCTTGCTCTGTGGCCAGAGCCCGCCTGTTGCCGTGAGTTCCTCGAGCGCGGAGGAGCAGTTATCGGGCAGATGCCCACCGCTTCCCGCTTCAGGTGCCGGGAGGTGGTCAAGGATGGAGGAGCAGCTTTTGTCACACAGTCCGACCTTCAGCTGGAGGTTCAATCTTGGGACCCACAGCTGCCTGGCAGATGGTAAAACGGCCGTCGCTTGCCATGGTGCAGCGGCAGTGGTCCAAACAGCAGAGCAGGAGCAGCAAGTGCTCGGCGTGCTCCTGGGGAGGTAGCGGCGGGGGAGACTTCCCACTGCTCCAGGCTAGCACAAGGGCTAATTCCGATTCTTCCTTTCAATGCCATTGAGCGGTGGTTCAAAGGGTACGTCGTAAACCGGTCCCCAGTATAAGTATCCTCTAGCAGCCTTAAGGTTTGCTATCTCTGCTTTAAGAATACTTGGTTAGCTGTTAGGATCATAAATACAGTTGAGGACCTGTCATCTGTTGCTCCGTCATGTTTTTCAGGTATATTCATTTAATTAGGATGAAGTGAAGCTGAAAGCTTAATAGGTGTGATAGTAAGGCAGGAATAGACATAGTTCGTTGTATTTGTACAGAGAGATTGTGGAATATCCATCCATAGAGATGCTCAAAATTCAGCTGGAAATCGCCTGAGCAAGCTGATTCAACTTGAAATTGGATCCAGCTTAAAAGCTGATCCTGCTCTGTGTAGAGGATTGGAGCAGACGAGACCCAGCAGTCCCTGTGACAGAAATTATTCTGTGATCAAGTCTATGATTCTGTGATAGATGATAAGAAATGTAGAAAAAATCCTGTGAGTCAGAATTAATTTTTTTAATGTGTTGATTTTGAAACGGCATAAATTTATTGGTTTTTCTTATGGAATTTCCGCATGTGGTTAGATGCCACAAAAACTATAAAAGTTGCATTTGGAATAGTTGATTTGTTATGTCTTAGATTTCAAATAATATTTTCTCTCTTTGTAAAAAGTTTATATAGATTTTTGTCACAGCTGGCAGTTAACCTTTAGATGGGAAAGTCATGTTCATAGAATCGGAGTCGTGCAGATCAGGAGGAATCTCTGGAGATGGTCTAGTCCAACCTCCCTGCTCAAAGCCGTGGAGTCAACAAGAGCAGGTTGCACAGGACATTCCCAGTGGGTTTTTGGACCAGCAATGGAGTCTCCACAACCTTTCTGGCAATCTGTACCGGCGTTTTATCACCCTCACCATAAAAAAAGATTTTTGTTATACTTTACTTGAATTTCCTGTGTATATTCTTCTTGAGTGTTGTACTGGTACAGCCAGTAAAACACTCTGCAGACTAAATTGTTTTGTCAAGTGCCAAGGGCAGTAGCTGTGAGCCTAATTTTCCTCTCCTGTAGAAAACTGATGTGCAACAATAATATACTTCACTTGCATCTGTATGAAGGCATCTGCTGACAGAGCTGTTAGCTGAGGGCATGAAAAGGCATGATCCTGGACCAGTATAACTGTGGCAGTCGAAGCCCTTGACACAAGCATGGAATATCACTTGCACTGGCAGAAGTTACTGATTCATAGAGTATTAACTGCTCCTGGTGTTTGTAAGGGCATCATTCAGTTGCATATCTCCCCTCTCTCCGGCAGGCTAACTGATTTCAGGTTAATGACTTTGTGGATTCAGAAGCCAGGCTGGAGCTTCTTGATTTCTCATTGGATTTAAACATACCCTCTTGACTATATCAGGTTTTCGAGGTTAAAATATTTTGAAATTAAGACTATTTGTATGAGTGAGGGCCCACAGAGCAGTAACACAGAAGGCGTAGATTTGTAGGACTTCACTTTCAGCCTTGCTCAGGAACCCCTGAAGAAGCATAAAAGGTATCCATCATAACCGAGTTAACGGTGAATCCAAGTCTCCTGTTGTGGAGGTGCCAAGAGCAGCTTCGTCCCGCTCACTTAACTTTACCTGCTACTTAGCAGCAGCTTTCACTTACCTTAAAGTATGTCTTCCATAATCACACAGCACCAATACGTAAGTCCCTGAAAAAGAATCTTTGGGATTGCAGTGCAATATTTCAGTATTCTCACAAGGAATGAAATAATGCAGTTAAAAGTCTAACAGAAGTTAGGGATTTGCCTTGCCATCAAGGGGCAGCTCAGCAGCAAAGTGTGCATGCTGTTGCATTTCACCATGGCAGGCAGGTTCTTGAGGACTTACAGAACAGGGTAACAGTAGAATATTTTGTCTAACCTAACTTTTAATGATCCTCTTACACTCTTTGGGGAAAATAATAGAGCTGTGCTTAAAATTGAGGTGGTTTTTTTTTTTTCAAATGTTTAGCGTATACTTAAGAAGGGTTACTATGTTCTACCCTCTTCCAAGTAGAGTGATTATGCTTTTGTACGTGTAAATGCAAAGGCACTCGGTGAATCTGATGGGGCTGTGTCCCAGCTGTCTTTTACTAATGCCTTTAGCTTTGCTGTGATGTCATAACTGTTTATGAAGAGTGAAGAAATTGAATTTGGCTAATGGGTCCTGACACTTTTTGCTACAAAACCAGGTTTTGAAGTGTATATACTTTTTCAGAAAATGTGCCAACCTATTTTTTTTTTCTAAAAATGGTAATACTAATGAAAAAAATGACACCCCTTTTAAAAATTTTACTTTGAAGCTCAGTGTTTTTACTTTTAGTTCTCTACTACCTCCCTCCCTTCTCCCTCCCTTCTTTGTTCAAATGGAGAGGATATAAGGAGAAGTCAGATGCTGCATGTCTTAAGCGAAAGCATTCCCAAGGTACAGTAATTGTAGATTTCTTTTTTGTAGTACTCCTGGCTTAGGAAGCTTTAAATTCTAGTTTGCTTATATCCGTTAAATGTGTTAGATTGACATGCTTCAATTTCTTGAGATGTATTTATGCCATTTCCTTCAAAAGGGAAGGAAAAAAGCATCATAAATCTTAGAAGAAAAGTAGAAGTGTTGTGAATCTTACAGAAAAGTAGATGCTAACAGTATCATGCAGTAATCCTTATTATAATTGTTTGTGACTGTGAAGAAAACGGTAAACATTTGTTTCTTACACTCCTTGTATGTTGTTTGGCTTTTTCAATAAACCGAAAGCAATTTTTTTAGAATTACAGCAGGCCTGGTATAAGACAAATTACATCAGAGAAGGAATAGAACGTTTATACTAGATAATGTTTTGTTTGCCATTTTTGTTTTGGATAATGCATGCATCTTTAATTTTATGTTGTAAATTATTTTTACTGCAGCTTTTGTATGAGTACTGGAATGAAATGAGACTTTGGACATACGATATAAAAAGGGGAAGCTTTATAGAACACATGATAAAGGCTGCTGTGTTGCAGAAAACAACTTTGAACTTTGCAGCAGCCGATGTGCAAATTCGTTTCAGAAAGTGGGAGTATATCTTACAGGAGCCATTAATGATTGCAGAAGGCTCAAAAGTACTTGTCACTGGTCTTTCTCTGCCACCATTAAAGCCAGTAGTGATTAAACTTCTACTGACTTCAGTTACTGTGGAACTAGACTTCTGAAAACTGCACCCTCAATTTATAATGTAAATGCACATGGTAGGTTTAGAGTTATTCTTGTCATACCATATATTTTTTTAGCTCCTGGAGATATTGTAAAGTGTGAGAATTTATTTTGACATGCATAAATGTTTGTCTTTTGACTTCCTTTAATTATATTTGTCTGTAACTGGGTCCAAGTGAAAATGCCTGAAATCAAAATGTTTAATAGTAAACTTTTTCCTGCCTCTTTTTACACATGGAGTTCAAGTCTGTTAAAGTTGAATAAGTGTAACTACTATCTTGAGCAGTAAGAAGGGACTTCTGCCTTTTATTTTGATTGTAATTTTGAAATTATTTCGTTGGGTTTTTTTTCTCCAAATCATGTTCAGTTGTGGTAATGAGTGTTCTTGAATTAAAAAAAATTAAAAGTAGGTGCTTATATAACAAATAGTGACATTGATGAATTGAGAGGTGGTAGAGTGCAATATAAAAATGACAGCAATGTGAAACAGACCTTTTTAATTAAGAGCAGTAGCCTTTTTAATGGCTTTGCATTTATTTTTTTTTTTAATAAGTAAGAAGAGGTTTTAAAATCTACAGCTGTACCTCAGGTTTAAATACCAGAACTTCAGAGGTTTAAGAAAGAACAATAGCGGCCAAGTTACACTCTCAGCTACCTATCTAATGTGGCAGGCTTTTGTGCAGAAACTATTGCTTACTGATTGCAAGATAGATTAATTTAAAAATCCCTGAAAAAAAGAAGGCAGAAAAGGGTTTCAGACGGTAGGTATCCTTTCTCTGGTCTTTAGCCCCGACTGGAATGAGAGTGCCTTTGTGGCAGAGATGGAGGTAGTATCAGCTCTTAGCGCTTCAGGGATGCTTCCCCTAGATTGATTTTGACTTGAGCAGAGTCAAACTCTGGTAGAAGAGAATCACCCCAATACTTTGGTCTTGGCAGGTGGATGAAAGTATCAAGCAAAAAACCAGGTGCTTACCTTAAAAGGTATTTAATTTTGAACTGTTGGCCCCGTGAAATGCCACGTTCAAGTGTCTGCACTTGGTGCCGGCGGTGTTCAGCTCCTCCAGTGCTTGAGCTGGGAGGATGTTTGCACTGGCACTGCACATGCAGCGTGCACATCCCCAGCTTCTCCGTGGGTTTTGTGCCATGAGCATAAAAAATAGCGCAGGCTTTCTGCTCCTCAGTTTTTCTCCAGTTATTTTGACTCAAGATGAGTTTCTGCAGTCTAATTGAGATCAAGTTCTTCAATGCTTTAGGAATATGTATTCTATGTTTTATGTTTACCTCTTCATTTTTCATATTTAAACATTTTAGAGGTATTTTTCCCTCTGTGTTCATCTGTCTTGGCGAAACTGGAGGTGTGTGTGATAGTAACCATTGATTTCTTCAGCTGAAAGAAGTCCTTTCTTTATCCCCCCCACTTCCCCTATACTTCTCTCCTTGTTTTTCATGGCTCACTTGCTACTGTCTAGTGTCAGGCTGTCTTCCATCTACAGTGGAGTTGTGCCTTCCACGTACTCGTACTCTAGATGTCTGTCTTGATTGGTATTCCTGAAAAATGATTCATTTCTAGTTTCTGGCTACAAAGGAAACCAAAATTTGGTCTCATTTCCATGGGCTTGGCCTTCAACCCCAGACTAGAATACAAAGCAATGTGCAGAATACCCAGGGTTTTCTGCAGCTGGGGAAGATGCACCTACAGACACGCCTACGAAGAAAGCTGCGCACGTTGTCAGTGTCAGAGAAGTAGTTCATGTGAAAACAAAGCTGCGAGAAGTCTGGTCCAGGGGGAGATTCCTGTCCCATGGTTTTACGGGAGACCCTTCATCTTCCGTGCTTGGCGTTCAGAGATGCCACAGGCACGGTCAGATCTCAGTGAAGCTTGGCAACATCCTAGGCTGGTGCCCTGGAGAGAATCTGCAAATGTAGAAAGCGTGCTCCTGAAGGACCCAGCAGGCAGAGGAATGGGCACGAGGAGCATTCCCCTGTGCCATACCGACTGCCTAATCTGGATTCTGCGACTTGGCTTACCTCGCCACGCTACGACATGCCTTGGTGACTCCCTGACACTCTGTGACATCTCTCGGTATGAACAGCAGCTGAGTTGTCAGTCTGACCACCTCTGCAGCATGCAAGAGGTTTATAGGACAGTCACTGTTTGTTCTGCAAAGAGAATGTAGATCATGTTATCTCATCATCTTCAGGAAAACATAACTTTCTCTTCCTCGTGTTCAGTTTCAAAACAGCGATGGCAGCCCTTGTTATCTCATACCTGGAAAGCACAATTTGCATATCCTGATTTTTTTTTTTTTTTTTAGGATGCTTACTTTCAGACTGCTATTGAATCCTCTCCAAAGACACTTTTTGTTCCATGCCTCACTCTTAACACACCCTGGCACTGTCAGCAGCAGCCAAAGCTCCTTTTTCTTGGGCTCTTGAGAGTCTTGAGAATCACTTCACAGTCCTTGGTGCAGTGTTGAACCTCATGAGGATGTACCTTGTAGCAGGGTTGGGTTTTTTTAGAGTATCTGCTGTGCATAATGGTAGAGAACCACTGTCTCTGCCTAGGTAGGCATGCACACATGGCTTGTGGATCATTTATCCCTGTGACTTGTCTCAGCAAGGCAGCTCTTCTCTCACTTGGGTTTCTGCCATGCAAATCTGCAAGGGTGTACCATTTTTCTCTCCCCAGACATTGTCATCACTGGGACAGATGCTTATGTGAGGATAGAGAGCGCACAACCATAGTCATCAAGCGGGGTGTCACTCCTGTTTTGAAGGGATATTCTTGCACACCAAGGGGTCCTGGAGCTCAGGGTGATAGATTTTTCCTCATTAGGGGATTTTTGTTCCACAGCTGGACATCACATCCAGAGTCAGAGGATGAACAGACATCCCGATGTTTATATAAATTTAAAAAGGGGGGAGAAAATCTCACTCCACCTCAGTAAGAGGGTGGATGGGTCTGTCGAACTGGTGTACTGATCCTCAGCCAGACTTTTTAAACAGTGCATCCCAAGGGATTTCAAAACGGAATGCCAAGGTGAAGCACCCAGCTTTGTTTTGACCCAGGTGACTTTTCTTAACTTTTACAGGAATGTGTCTGCTCCTGGTTGGTAAGATAGAGACCCTGGAAGCATTATCCAAACTTCTGCAAAATGCTGCACTGCAGTGCATGGTGCCTTTGAAATTTTCTGCAACCATTTTTCAGGGTTTGAGTCTTTCCACTGCTGGTTTGGACTTTGCTCTAGAGTGTGCACATGGGCAGGCACTCAAAAGCAAAGCAGTGAATGTGTTGGTAAACAAAAGTCACTAAGAGATGCAAAATAAAATGTAAATATGTCAATTAAAATTGCAAAAATTATGATCTTACTGGCAAATTGGTGGATTCTCTGAGAAGCGTTGTCCACATGCGCATTCTGGATCCTGCCAGTTCCCTAAAATCTCCTGATATTTTGTGGTCGAAGGAAAACTGAGAAGCAAGAACAAACACACACTTTTTTTTTTGTTATTATCATTCTGGGTGCTAGGTAGAAAGGTAGGGTGTATAGTCCATGTGCTGTAAAAAATATATCTGAGCTTGAGTGCAAGGTGTGTGTTAACAACATATCTCAGAGAGGTAAGTTACTCTGTTGTCAAGAGACAAGGAAGTACAGTCCTACTGAAGGTTACTGGTAGTTTCATGTGGTGCTTGTGTTAACAGTAGACCAAATTTTTCAGGTTCCCTTTTGAAGGCATTACTAAATGCAGGGAAATAGTGTTGGATATTTCATTTGCTGCTCCTTAGTGCTTGCATGTCTTATAGTTGGTTTTGATGCGTCCTTCAACATAAGTGTTTTTGAAGGACACCATAAGAGTAAAAGTTAGGAATTTGTTCTTCCCAAGTGAGAATAATTCATGCAGGGTAGGGAAAACCTACTTCTTTCTGTATATTCTTTCCAATAGAGAGGCTGGACTTGATTCCAGAAAGAGTTTGAGGACCGCTTCTCCCCAAACTGCTGTTCTTCCAGTGGTAAAAAGTGACTGGGCCACGGGCCCCTCCATCTCTTCCTCTGCATGCTTTGGACATCGAGCACAACGTTCTCCAAAGGCATCAAGCATCCAGCCCTCCTCTGTCAGCTTCCCCAGGAACATACTCAGAGAAGGATTTTACGGAATGCAGGTGGAACGGCTCTTAAGGACCTGCTAGACAATGCATAAAAAGTCTACATTGGTCATGGAATTGAGGATGGAGGAGATTGCAGAGACAACTGCAAGGAGGTCCCTTGCCTTTGCTGTTAGACTATGTGCCTGTCTCAGGATGTCACAGTCTCTGTTGCATTGTCTCCCGAGTCTGAAAAAGGAAGTTTTGATGGGAATTTCCTTTCCTTCTCCAGTTCTAAATTGAGATTTCTGGACATGGACTCATCTCTGTGCCTGGGATGTTTATGAAAACATGTTCATTGTGTTCTCACTAGATTGCTTCTTGCTCTGGCCAGTTGTTACCCTAAGCTGACGTGTCTGCTCTTCAAAGTCAGGCTTACTTCCTTTCCTGTTCTTGCTCTTGTCACTGTAAAAGAGCAATATAGTTCTAGTAATTTTCTGTGAATCAGTTGTTTGCTGTAACAGAAGGGGTAATCCTTTTGGGTAATCCCCTTGTTTCTTGCAGACCTCGTTCAGTTTGTTATCAGACCATGTCAGGTCTATCTGCCTTGGCAAAGAAATGAAAAATGCTACAGGAGAAAGGTCATGACAGCTAGCCTAACGTGGCAGGTTTGTGCTGTAGCAGAGCTAAAATACGAAATCGTGATGGCTCAGGCTTTCTCAGAATGTTTTTAGAAGAGTATAAAAAATTCATTTGAGTGGCTTAAATTAGGGGATAGGTTAGGGCTCTGCTTGTTATGGAAAAAAAAAAACCCAAAACCAAACACAAAAAACCAACCTCTCTGGCTGTTTTCCATTACTTTGGACTTTTAAGCAAGACCATTGAAAGTTAAATAATGCTTTTTTTGTGACAGGGCTATTGCTGTTGTCAGCTCTCCAAATGTTGCGTATCCCACATTACATGGGACCGAAGCAGCAGATTTCCAAACTTAGGTGAAATCCGAATTACAGTAATACAGCTGTGTAACTGCTTTGCTCATGCAAGCTCCAAGCCTTAAATGAGAGATTTTTATTTGCATTATAACATGCCTGCTCCGCTTAATCCGGACAATCAGGCAGCGCGTCATGAGGTTGGTCCCAGAGCTCAATCAGTTCCAAATCTGGAAAACACAATAACTGCACAAAAAAACCCGCTAGCGCTCTTAGTGGCTTTTGAAAGAGCTAGATTCTGTTCTGTGCCAGAAATTACTCATTCAGAGACTTTCTCATTGAACTGCATTTCCAGCTCCTAGATATTTCTGAAAGGAAAGAAATGCAATGGAGCCTTCTAGTAATGGAGCCTTGATAGCCCCTGTGTTACCGCAGAGTACAGTCAAAACCAGGGATCTCGCTGTACGGACACAGGAGAGATGATAGGAGTGAAATTGCTCTTTTTCTAGGGATGAGAGTGCATGGGGCAGCCACCTGGTTATCACACCAACCTGCAATATTTCAGGATGCATTGCCCTGGCCCCCCTGGTTTTTGTTTTCGGCTAAGGGAATGTTTTCAAAACCTGCCATCCCAAAATGAGGGTGGGAGGAGAATGATGTGAAATGTCCTCAGAGGTGGTGTCCAAACTGCTGCTTGTCCTGGTCAGAATAATCCTAAATGTAAAAACTTTTCAAGGTAAGAAGTAATATGGATTTAGGTATAATGGAGCTCTAGATTTTAACCTGTATGTAAATTACCCTTTTCTCTCTCTCTGTTTGAAGAGGCTTTTTATTCCTCTTACCCATTTAAATTAAATGTTGTTCCTTTTTGCTGCAGCTATTCATAGTCTAAAGTTGAGTCGCAACCATGTGGACTGGCACAGTGTGGATGAAGTGTATCTTTACAGTGATGCAACAACATCTAAAATTGCGAGAACTGTTACACAAAAGTTGGGGTTTTCCAAAGGTAATATTTCTCAGAGTTTGTAAAGAATATTGTAAATACCAGTATTTTAAGTTTGTTGCTTTAACGCTAGAGGGAGATTTCAAGTTTGGAGTTTTAATATGTGACTAGCCCACTTTGGCCATTGCAGTTTTTACAGAAGAGTATATTAGGGTCCTTAGGTTGTGTACATAATTGTAACTAGATGTGAATAGGCTATGACTTATTTTTATTACGTATTTTATTATTATTTTGGATGCAGCAGTTAGCATTACATAATAAGTATATAAAAATATTACAGTGGCAGAGTCTAGCAGCTACAATATAAGAATTACAGTTCCCTTTGAAACTTTAACTTTACCGCTGTGTACTTGCATACTGTGATGCATTCCTTAAATACATGATCATACCTTCCCCTCTCACCACCTCTTGCCTTTTTTTCCATTCATTAAACAGATGTATGAACTGAGAGGAGGGGTGAAGCATTTAGACAGAAATTGTTTCCAGTAGGAATCCAGGCTCATTTAAGCTCAAAACTACCAGTTATAAAGCCACCAAGGCTGAGATGGTTGGTTGGAAGAGAGGATGGTCTCTCTCAAGCAAAAGGCAGATTATTGCCAACCTAGAAAACTGGAACTTGTCCTCTCTGTTGTGGTGCTCCTATGCACTGCTGGACAACTACAAAAACAAGAACGTACACATCTGTTTTGTTCCTTGGTCTCTGAAGAGACAAGATCAGGTAATAGGTTTGGCTTTAATCTCCGTGCCTCTGTTCTGTAATTAATGCCCTTTTACCCCACAGGGCTCTTGGGTGGATACGTAACTACTCTTTGCCAAAAATTAATGTAATTCAATGCTTCAGTTCCAGAAGAAATTAAGTATTCTTTATCCAGAACATGATTTGGATAGTGTGTAATAAATAATAAGTAAGATCTGTCCTAAACAATTTGGGGGGGAAATATCAAATAGAAGCCCACTTGGTAAACAAAACCTGTCCCGTGTAAAAACTGCCCTTAGCATTTTTGTAGTGTTTTCCTCCTCTTCAAAAACAAAACAAGTTGTTTGCTTCCATTTTTGTGGCGGGGAACGATGCTGCCATCGTCTACGTGGCCATCTGAAGGGGTTGCTGGACTCGCGTTCAGGTAGCTCTCGTGCAAGGCTGTGGTCCTCTCTATGGGTCTGTCACTAGGGGGGGATGGAGGCACGCTGTGCCACTGGGATTCTCAAGCCATCTGTGGGGCACTGGGAGAATACCCATATTTGCCCTGGGTAGTTGAGTTTTGGATTTGGCCGCTGAACTGGAGAACGGGTGGGGAAATTGGAGGTTGGATCAGCTTGAAATAAAACATAGGTTTTCCCTGTCAAAATGAAAAATTGTAAAGCTTTTCAACCAGCTCTCTTAATTGGGTCAGAGAAAGAATGACGACACTTATCAGTTTTGTGGCCAGATCATTTCCGTGATCCTTTCATGCTGTGGAAGTAAGGTGGAGATAGAAAGAAGTTTAATGATTGAGACACACAGAAGAAGGGTATTGTGTTGTAAAAGTGGAGGGACAATTATGCAACTGTTTTCTAAAAAGTTGTTTTTCAAAACATTTCTGATATTGGTTATCTTCACAGTGGAAATGGCCTGGTAATACATTGACTGATACAATTAATGTCACCTACTTGCTCAGATCTCTCAGGAGTTTAAAACTGCAAATATATAAAAATACATGCTATTCCTTTATGTATAATCTTATTTTCAAAATACTTTAATGTATCGGTCTGAGAAAAGTCAAGCTTCTGTCAACATATAAGACCATTGCACTTCATAGAATGTAACTGATCTAGGATAATGTTTTTTCTACAGCTTCAAGTAGTGGGACAAGGCTACATAGAGGCTATGTAGAAGAAGCTACGTTAGAAGACAAGCCACCACAGACTAGTCACATTGTGTTTGTTGTGCATGGTATTGGGCAGAAAATGGACCAAGGAAGGATCATCAAAAATACAGCTATGTGAGTGCTTTGTAATATTTGCAGTACCGACTCTAGCCTGAATATAAGGCTGACGTTATAAATGACAGCAGACCCTTTAGTTTAAGCTGTATCTTCTCCTGTTTCCTTCTCCTCCTCCTCTTCCTCTGAGTCATTAGTCTTTATGTTGTGGATACGCTAGTTTCTATGTTAATTTGGATGTATGGACTTAGTGAGAGCAGCTGCAAGCCAGAAGAACAAAGATATATTCTATTTTCATGACCAACACTTGCAACTTTTAGAGGACTGGCCCATGAATTTCTAGCACCTGTGGTCAGTAACTTTGCTGAGCGCAGAGAGATTTTTAATTTGGCCAAAATCAAGGGGAATCTCCATTGTTCCTGCTGGTTGTCAGAATAGTGGGCAAGTGAAGTGCATACTGGTAAGAGAGGGGAAATGCGGAGCTAGCAGGAATGATGGCATTCCTAACAGGACAGTTACTTCATGCCGTTGGAAGCTGTTGCTGTGAGACTGCTCGTGGAGTTCGTTGTGTAGATGCCAGCTGGAAAGTAAAACATGATTGAAAGCTTACTGGATCTTTTCATTGAATGTCTTTTGTGAAGACTGGGTTGCAAATGACTTTTGATTTGACATCTGAACTAACTGAGAAGGCCAATTAGGGTGCTGGTGAACGAGAAGAGAAACTCCTGAGCTGTTGAGAATGCTGTACCTGAAAAGGTTTTTGAATGTTGAAAGAAATTGTAAAGTCATGATGACAGCATTGTGGGGGACAAGGTGGTGTTAAGGAATGTTTCATCAGCTGAAAGAAGAGGCTAAAGAAGTGTTAATTGCAGATCTGTATTGCGCAGATGGTTTAGTATGTGTGTCCCAAATAGTTCCACCTTCCATCAAAGTTGACAGAAATAGTGACATACCCAGTGACTCCTGTGAAAGTGCCTGTAGAGCTGGGATTGCTGATTTCATGTGGTAAGAGCTTTGTGAACCTCCCTTTAAATCCAGAATGGTAATGTAGGTCGGTGCTTATGTGCCGTCGCGGTGGTGTGTACCATCATGTCAGCAGCCTCTGGTGTTCGTTCAGCTCGCTGTTCCACTCTGGTGTCCTCTGGTGTGGTAGAGTAGACCTCTTGATTTCACTGCCGAGTCATTTGTCATCTCAAAGCAACAACCTGCTACTCCCAACTCCCCTTGTTCTGGCACTTCATTGCTTTTTTATTCGTGTTGTTTAAGAGCAAGCAATCAGAACCAAAGAGAAAAGGATCCTTAGCCCTTGACAAAAAGCTGAAGTTAGTCACCAAAATAAATGTGAAACCTTAAATTTTCATAGGATGCAATTACACTGGAAATGCAAATACCCTAAATATAAGTTGCTGTGTTAACAGCGACAAGAAATAAAACTTCCACCTTGGAATCAGTAAGGTTTTCTGCCTTTTCTTGTTCCCTACCTCACTTTCCATTGAACATACATACAAGGGTTGTATGGGTGGATTAGCTTCAGCTCAGGACACAGTGCATAGGTGTTCATTCCATAAGAAGTCCTGTTTTAACTGGCAGCCCATTATGTGAAATCTTTCATCTCAAAGGGAAACAAGACTTTCGGTGCTTCACTAAATCTCGCTCATATCCTCAAGAAATATCCGACAATATTGCATAGCCTTTTAAAATGCTAATTATTGGCATAAATTGTGTATTCTGTACAAAATCTGCAAAGGAAAGCATCATTTTAGATTGAACTCTCTCTCTCTCTCTCTCTCTCTCTCTCTCTCAAAAATAGCTTAAAACTTACCAGTGAGGAACACCCCATATGTTCTAGGAAGAGATTTTAGAAGAACGTCTGTCAGGCCAGCACAATAACAGCTCTCAGAAGCTGTACTAGCACTTTCTATTAGCACCTTCATCCGTGATATATGTGTGTGGGATTTTTTTTTTTTTTTTTTTTTTTAGATTCTTTTTGCATTAGGGACCCCGGGAGTCAAATGTTGGGTTTTGAAAAATGGTGAGATGGATAAGGAGAAATTTTTGACCATTCACACTATAAAGTAGAAGCTAAGGAGAAAAGACTTCAGCATTTTTTTCCTTTTAAATGCACATTCTTTAGTAGGAAACCTGTAGTTGCAGCCATGCTAAATCTGTAACTTAAGCCATAGGTCTGCCCACCAGTGTCACAAGTCCTTTCTTCCCTCATCAATATCTGGGTACCACCAGCAGATGTAGAAGGCACTATCAGCCCTCAAGAGCTCATCATGGTCTTGGGCTGCGTGCAGCTTTGAAGGACTTGGATGTCACTTTTGATATAGAGGTGCTGGTGTGGGAACTTTGGGGTAGGTGGGGTGTGTGTCCCTTAGAAACAGAAATTTGCTTTTGGTTTAGGGTCCGGGACATCTGGCAGGACACAGAGTGCCACCAGTCCTGTCTGTGGGCTCTGGAACACGGATGGGGAGAGAACAGGGACAAGTGGGTTGGGCAAGGCAAACTCCATAACACCTTGCATTTTTTTCGGTATGGTGCTTGGAGGGACTCTGGGATCTGCAGAAGGGAATACTTGTTCAGGTGCCTTCAATTTCTACCATCCACAAAAAAAATCTCTTGTGCATTTTGTCTTCGCCATGTACATTTATTGCTGCTTCTTTTTGGATTCATTCGACCCTGGGATAAAACCTTTGCATTTATTTCAACCTGTGTGAGAGCAACACTTCACTTCGCAAAAGCATAGCCTCACTTGAACAAGTGGTCCTAAAAGAAATGAAAGAAAAGCGCAAAAATAAAGCTTATAACCCAGACATGGAATACTCTGTCTGTAACCCAGGCCGGCAAGAGACCCTACCAGAGCTCATTTGATATGCTCTGTCCTCAGGTTTCTACCTTGAAAAGAAATTGATGCAGCTCACGTGATGCATCGGCATCATTAGGCAGATCCTGTTGGTTATAGAGGTGAAAACAGAACTCTTCTTCCAGGGTAATTTAAAATTATATGCACTAATTTCATTAAGGAATGGAGTTCAATCTAATCATTAATGTGGTTAGATGCTATGGTCACAGGGTGTCCTGTAAGTAGGTAAATAGAAGAGATGCGTTTTATCGATGCTTGAATGAACAGGTCTTTGGTAGATGTGACATGATTTTGTTTCTTCGCAGTGTAGTTAAACACATTTATTATCTAAATGTAGCACGGCAGCTGGTACAACAAGCTGCTCCTGTCAGTGCTGATAATAACTGCAGAATTCGTCTGGGAAGAGACTGTACCTCCTCCAGGCTGGAAGAGGGATTCAGCTGACCTAACGTGAACAGCATAATGTGCTGTGAGCTGCTTCAGTAGCGTAGGGATGATTATTTAAGGAAGAAGATAGTATATTCTGTATTTCTGTGTAATATAAACTAAGATATTACAGCATAATGTACTTAGTTGGAGGGGTTTTTATTTGCCTTTAGGTGCAGGATTTGGGCATTGCTAGGTTTCTGATAAGGTACAATGTTAACTTTAAAAAAAAATCATTTGGGGATATCCTTTTATTTTACTGTACACAGTTTCATATTGTTACTTGGAATATCTTTTCAATAAAGCCTAATCTCTGATTTTGTTGAACTTGTGCTCCTAGATTGGTGGGGGTGGGTGTGTCCTTACACATATTAAATAGTAGTTAGGAATGTTACTCTACATGTTTCAAACCTCCTTTAAAAAAATCCTGTGGTTTTACCTGACTTAGGTAAAGGTCAGACCTCTAAATTTCATCACTCCTGTTCTTGAAAATCAAATGAAGTAACTGTTCAGTGTATTTCCATAATAGGTGTAATGTTGTGACACTTCTTGTCTGCTCTTACCCTAAAGCTGGTATCTGTCTGCCTCTGTCTGAATCTCCTGTTTTGATTCAAAAATTATATTTGATATTTGCCTGTGCTGCTGCTTGTAGCACAAAAATTGCTGTCTGCACAAGCAACATCATCTTGGCATTCCATAATCACCAATTACATTTTTATTGCATGTCCCATTAGAAAGCATTTTAATTGTGGATTATCATTACAATAATTACTTCAGAATAGCTATTTTGGTAAATTTCTAGTGGTATGCAAGCCCTTACAGGGTACAGAGCCTCTCAGAGGCCTTTCAGTGCATTAAATAAGCGCTGCTGGAATCTTAAATCAAGACTTCCTGTAAAATTTTTCCTTTGATTTTTAGCTTTTCAGGTACTTGGTAGTTTTGCTTATTTTCCATTTAAATGCTTGCATTGCATTAAATACGTATTACGTGCCTGTTTTCCATTCTTCGGTGCTGGTAGTAATTCTGAAATTAAGTATCCAAACAGTAAAAATTGTCCTACACATTTCAACTTGAGCTTGTCGTGCAAGCTAAATGAGAAGTTCAGCCCAAGAGGTAAAAGGTGATAGTTAGGGCATTAAATAGTTTCATAACAGCTTGTTTTGTCTACATTTATTAATTATCTAACGCATGACTGCATATTGGACGGAAGCTGTAGCAGCCTATTTAGGACTTAGACGTATCCTTGGGTCTGTTCTTGCTCCTGTCCTCCCCCCAGCCCTCATCCCTGTCTGGTGCTGCCCTTTCCCTGCCCACACCAGCACGACTGTCTGCGTGGTCCCGTTCTAAAGTGGATCGCTGCAGTTGGTCCAAAAAACTGGAACCCCGTCTGGAAAACGGGAGTGAGCGGCAAGGACGCAGGGCATGACAACGGGGATGGGGAATGCCTCCTCTGCCTTATGCCGAAGGCAGCATCTCCCTGAAGGGCAGGCTTGCCCGCCGTTTGGAAAGCAGGTCTGGGGAGGGAGGCACTCGCGCTTGGAGCACGTGGATCTCCGCAGGCTGGTCTCGGGGATCCCGTAGGCAACGAACTGAGCAGCTTGAGTTGCCTTGACTGTGCAGAGCCCCGTCGTTCTTGAACAGGATGAGGCGTGAATCGCGATCATGCTTACTTCGTTTGCGTGCTAGGATTTCCACCTCTCTTCCAAAGCAAAATGAGTCTGCGTATGTCCTCGAGCAGCGGTCTCGGTGTGTCTGGTCTGAGAGCAGACGAATCCCTGAAGGACAGTGGCAGAAGATGACTCGTGTCTCGCAGTTGCTCTTGGAAACCCGCCTTGAGTAAGACTTGAGTTGGCGTTTCTGCGATGCAGCTAAACTTTTGAAAACGCCATCCTTTTCATTTCCTCTGGCTTGAGTAGGTCTCAATTTTTTATTACTCATGCCTGCTACTCTCACTTCGACTTACCAAATTTAGCTCAAGCCAGCCCTGAGTTTCCTCAGTAACTCGTGGTATTATTTCCTCAAAGAGGCAGTGAGTGCTGCCGTCCATCTGAGGGGACTCAAGAGTGGTGAAAGCAGTTGGGGAGTGCTTTAGAGCATAATTTACCAGTTGTATGACCAAAATCCAGGAATGGATCCATATGGTTTTGCAGGCAGTAGCAAGAGTTTAGGGGTTTTTGTGGGGGCATCCCTTTGCCATATCTCTTAAACCAAGAGTTCAGAGTAAGAAGTTGGCTGGTGTAATGCTTTTTAAATTAAAAACCATTCCCGTTTTCTTGGCTATGGATCATCTGATTGAAGAGAGTCTACAAAGATGACTTGGGAATAAAATGAGTAACATCTTCAAGCCTTCGGGCATTTTGCTCTGTTACCAGATATCAAGGTCATTTTATAAAATTTGTGAACTAGCTGAAGCTAACTTGTTTGTAGCTCTCCAGTTCTTAATGTAGTGTTTGTGAATGCTCCACAAGAGTAAAATTAGTAGCATAAGATTAAAAAAATCCACGGCAGTAATCGTAAATATGTTAACATCTCTCTGGAATATATTTGCTTAAGCAAGGATGTATACCTGTGAAAATATGGTTTTATTATTTAATCAGAGAAAGGCAGCCAAGCACATTTTATTTATGGTGAGTCTCAGAGTATCTATTTTCAGGCCACTACTTCTTGCCTGGAAAACAGCAGTATGTCAAAATGTTTTCTAAGGTATGCATTACATCTGCACCTGAGTGATTTTTTTCTTAGAAAAATCATAAATTTTCGTTGTTACCATGTGTTTCAGTGTATACATATAAGTAATTGTTGCTCTGGGATCAATATTTCAACATCCATTTGTATTGGAAAGGAGAAGAATTCTCTGCCTGGTTAGATAAGGAGTTATTACTTCAGTTGGTGTTAATTTAGAAAATGAATAGAGGGACTTGCCATCTAATAAAATATCTCAAAATATTTATTTAAAAAAAAAAAAAAAAAAAAACAGAAGGAAAAAAAACCCCACCTTTATAACAGAACAGATAAGCATGTGTATAGCAGGTATATGCGCTGGGGTTTTGCGTGTGAGCATAGCCACATTGCTTGGCAATTACACCACAATTTTCTTTAGAATTTATAATATCAAACTATTGATCAAAATCAGTGGGAGATGTTGTATAGTGCCATTTGCTGTAAATGAGATGTGTTGCACTGGGAATTGTTCTGCTGTTGTCTTAATGCCTCCATGATTCTTGTGATCAGGAGATCGGCGTGACATTGCCGCTGTAAAATAATGAAAGAGATAATAATTGCACCTCTGACAGTATTTGGCTAGTAACGTTGAACGGGATTGCCTTTAGAAAGTTTAGCGGAAGGCAAAAAAATTAAATGTTTCCGTAACTACACAGTTCGTAATCTGCAAAACTTCAGTCAGTAGTTTGTAGTATTAACCAGCTGCATAAGGTTAGTGTGCAATGCAGTGTGTCGCAGCAGAGGAGCACGCTGGAGACACTGAGAAATGCAATTGCTGCGTACTTCATTTGACATTGGTGAAGTGGCAGTTAACAAAAATTCGTTGAAACAGAGTTTTTGGGCGCTTCTACCAGAATGTATTTTGCCAGGCGTAAGGAAGATGCACACCGAGTTGGGTTTTGGCTTTCTCAGGTACCAGAGTGCTTTTGAACGTTTGTCCGTAATCCGTTCTCGCAGAAGTTCGGGACTATTCTGCCAGAGGCTGGACTGTGTCTGGATAACCTCAGGTGACATGGGGGGAACCCTCCAGATCCGAGTAAAATTAGCTTTTGCGTTTCATAAAATTTTGGATAAGGACACAAAGCTGGCACAGCTTTTAGGAGGGGAGACTTGAATCTTTTCCCAAAAGCTTTGGCAGAATTGCTAGGCTCCACTGTTTTTTCCAAACTCACATATGTAGCTTTAGAAAGGAGGCTTTTAGTTAAAGAACCCCTCTGTTTCAGTTTGTCTGGAAATAGCTTTTGTAAGACCTGGACCCTTTTGAACAGGAAGAAATCCTGTAGCTGTCATATTTGAGAATGGGGATGTCAATAGCTCTAACAGCTATTTCTTCATAATGTTTACAGCTGCTACTGGTGTGTAAATAGTTTGGGTGGTTTTTCCTGCACTATTAGGACCAGGTTATTTACCGGTTCCTTCACTGAAAGTAATTCTTGCTGTGTAGAATTCCATGCTTTATTCACACAATGTTTCTATGCCTTTACTACTTTTAAGCCTAGCAGCTTTAGATTGCTGCTTGGCTGGTTTTCTCCTAAACTTGTTTCTGAATTCATCTTGGGTGGACACCATCCGACTTCATGCAGAGAAAGTTAAGCTGATTTAACAATATCAAAGAATTGTCAGCATTTCCAAAGCGTATTCGTTTCCTTGTGCTAGTAACAATCTGATTTTGTTCAGACAGGTGTGTTTCTTTTTTGTTTTCTTTACTCAGGGACTCCAGGAATGTTAATGTATTTACTGAATTTTTATCTTCTCGATAATCTAGAAATTCCAGGCGACTGAAGTTGGGCTCTCCAGTAAGTGTCCTTAGAGGGGAGTTGTGTGGGCTGGGGACGGAGGGGTTGTTTTCTGCTTTGCAAGGCTGGGTCGGTTCAGGCCTTAAATCAACCCTGATTTAAGCAGATCCTCTCACTGATTCTTTTTTTTTTTTTTTTCCCCTCATCATGGGAAGAACATTCTACTTTACTTAAACCTTTGTCATCTTGTTGGACTAGAGACTAGGAGATTAGGAGTGCAATCAATCCAGGCTTTAAAAATAGAGATGCTGATCTGTTGCGTTTCTTGGCTGTTTGGTCAGGCCATCGGTAACTGCTTTGGAAGAAAGGCTGTAAAGGATGCTCCCTTTTCCCTTTCCCTCATCAGAAAGTAGGTGTCTCTTACGGAAAAGTGTTTTGACTGCCTGCTTCAACAACTTGGTACATTATTGATCTGCTTTTTTGGTAGCATGATGGGCTTTTCCTTTTCCTGTGAAAAACATGATAAAGAGGAAGAACGCATTATCTCTGTAGAAACTGTTTTTGCAAGGTATTGGCTTTCATACTTGTTCCTCGGTGAAGTGTGCTTCTCTTGCTGTGCAGCTGATAAGGCTGAAGTAAAAATGTAGAAGGCATTTTGCCCAAAGCCACCATGACACCTCTCTGCAGCCCTCAGGAGCTCCTGCTGGTGGCTGAAATTCGTCTCTGTGTTCCACCAGACAAATCTGCCTTCAGCTCCTCCTGCACAGCCAAAATCCTGCTAGCGAGCTGCGTCCAAACGGGGTGACAGCTACGCTGGGAGCTTAAGAACAAATTTTGTCAATACTTCTTCCTTTTTATCTGTATTGTCACCTCCGGCGGCAATCCCACGGAGATTTGGGCAGCTCCTGACTTCATCTTGCAGCTACCAGCTGCGTACCGCTGACTTTGTTTTAAAGGGGGATGAGACTCGGGAGTTGGGCAGAGTTGTCGGTATAGGATCTCTGTATGGTGCTGATGCTGTGTCCGTGCAGAAAATGCTCATCAAATGGAGCAGCTTAAGCGATTGGTGTCTCAGGTGTTGGTAGCGATTTAGGCTAAACTGTCTCATTTCTATTGAAGGAGAAGAGAGGAGCATTAATAAATTCAAGGAAAGTGTCTCAGCTAGGGGGTTAAGCTCACTAAACTGCATTTGGACTGGTAGAAGTAACAGTTTGGAGATTAATGTCATCATGCCTGTGGTTGTAGCAATCGTTAAAAGGGATTTGCTTTGAAAATAGGGAAAAAAACCCACCAACATGTTGAAACTGCGGGCTTTGCCTCAGAAATAAAGAAGCCTCTGATGCTTGGAACTGGGAACCAGCTGCTGGAAGCCCAGCACTGCTGCCCCTCGGTCAGATTTAGTTTGTCATGCTCATCTTCAAAAATGCTAATGCCATTGGGAGCCAGGATTCATGTAAAGGAAAGAAAAGAAAATATAACACTTTCTCAGTTTGGTTGCTGAAGGTTTTTGATAGAATACATATTTTACTAACTTGTATAATTTCATGGTGGTTTTCACTTTTTGCTGATCAGTCTCTCCCACAACACTAGTAAAGTAGCATTTTTAAAAGACTATAACACACCGTTATTCCCCTTGTCCCCCAAACAACAAAGAGGGTCAGATATACTGTGTTTCTGAGGTACTTCAAAGTTTCTCACATCCCTTCAGAGAGGTGTGTCGATATTCATGTTCAGATATGCTTCAAAAAGGAAAATACTTTAAAAAAGGACAGTTAGCCTGTCCATCTGCTACTACTGCAAGTTAAAATGCTAATAAATGATCCTATTTCTCATTCTGAGACCTCTCAAGCCTCCCAATTTGATACATGAAATAAAAATAAAATTCAGACTTTTCAAGCAATATTTTTAATAGTTTTCTTTGTGTTTAAAAGCACTGAATTATCTTCCTTACATACTGGTCTAAATTGTTAAGTGGATTCAAGATCTCAAGGCAGTGGTAAAATTCTTAATTTTCAGTCACATTCTGTCCCAAACCCACCAGAGTTAACAGATATCTTTCAGCTGAATTTAAGTGGCTGATGTTAAGCCCATAGTATAATCCATTTAAATTTTTTTAAACCCTTTCTTTTGAGCATGTAATGTGCAAAATTTTTCGTTATATGAGAATTTAAGTAGTTTATAACAAAAGCATGAAGCGAGGTAATTACCTATGTTAGTAAGCAGGCATTGCATACTTGAAAAGTAGTAATGCAAGAAAAGTATTGTTGCTGGATGCATTGGCTTTATTTGATAAGAGCACCAACAGTAGTCTTTACAGGAACATGTTCTTTTTTTCTTTTTTATAGGATGCGAGATACTGCAAGAAAAATAGAGGAAAAGTATTTTTCCAATCTTGCAACGCATGTTGAATTTCTTCCGGTTGAATGGAGATCAAAACTTACCCTCGATGGAGGTACATTACTCAGTTCTTTTGCTGTTCCAGTAGCTGCAATCTGCAAAATTGTCCCTAGAAGTTTCATGCCATGTTCTCTGCATGTGCCTTGTTTGGATTTTATCATTCTCCTGCATGTAATGTAAGTCTCCTTTTTTTTTTTTCCCCTTTTTTTTTTTCCTTCAGACACTGTGGACTCCATTACTCCAGATAAAGTACGAGGTTTAAGGGATATGCTGAACAGCAGCGCGATGGATATCATGTATTATACGAGTCCTCTTTACAGAGATGAAGTAAGTGTTTTTATGTAAGTTTTACTAGGGCAGGGTATAGAGGCTGAAACAAACTGGACTTAGGAATGTAAGCAAAGTTTCCTTCTGAGAGACCCTGCATGAAGAATACTTACACTTTGCAAGTATGTAATGGTTATCCATAGTAATCAAAATACAGAATTTTAAGAGTGAGAGGAGTAGAGAAACAGCAAAAAGTACAATCGGTGTAATTTATTTAGAGCAGAAATGGCTGTCTAAAATGGGTCTGTGTCAGCAGCTTAGAAATGTGAAGGTTTTTCACGGTGTTTTCATGCATCTGCATATTCAGAGCAATGGGAGTCCACAGAGCCAAGATTCTTCATACCTCTTGCAAAATCTGTGGCCATTTGTCATTTAATTTGTGTCAGAGGGGATGGCAGCATATGTAAACACGCCCAAGCCAGTTTTAATGCATTTGTGTACAACTGCCATGCAGGAAAAGCAAGACAGCCCTCGGTTACCTGTTTGTTAGGAGACTGTTCATGCAGTGGAAGCTCCCGTCTTACCTTGCCACATCTGTGGAGACACGTGTGTGCTTTAGTCTGCGCAGCTGTGGAGCGACCCCATTAATCAGAGGGGAAAAGCCTTGAGTAAATGATAAAGCAGCCTGTAAAACATGTACAGTATATCACCCCAATAGCATCTTTTGTGTGTCATACTTCCTGGAAACCCCTGTGAGGATGTTTGAGGATTAGTTTCTGTAGAAATTGTAGGTTTTTTCTCTGTTGACTATGTTATATATGGAGTAAGAGTAATCTTTTTGCAGCCTTGGGGCTCTGTGCATGGTTAGACTGGGGCGGAGAGCGGAGAGACTTTCAGAGTTTAGCTGTGGATTTGATGCTACTTTTCATTAACATGAGCTATGTAGAAGTCCTTTAGACCGGCAATATAATTTTAAACCCTAAACTACCAATAATACTTCTTTTCCTGATAGCAGCAACGGCGGTGAGATCGCTGTGAGCCTTTTAAGCCTCCGACGCTAGCAGTAGCTGTACCGAAAGCTGTACCTCTCGTGTTGCTCCGTGATGCAAAGTTCATTTTTCAGGGCTCCTCGGTTCCCTGCTGTGTATCAGGTTTCTCTGTCTGTTGCGGAACTTAGGCCAGCGTGAACTTTTGTGGCAAGCGATGAAAACTTCTCCGGCAGCTTTAAAATAGATTTTTTTTAAACTGCATTAGAGGCTTGGCATGTCTGTGGGCATCTTATGGGAAACGGGTTAGTGAGTGAAGTTCAGGTATGCTGGCCAACAATGCATGAAAAATTTAATTTGTTGCTCAGTAGAACTGTAGTTTTGCAGGTATATCACCGTCCCTCAAGTACAAGAATTGACAAATAAAATGAGTGTGCTGTGGCAGTGCTTAGATCTGATTACAAAAGACTAAGTTGTTTTCCTCACCGAATCAAGTGAATTCTCTTGAAATGTTTGCAAGAAGTTGATCATCACCTTACCACATTCAGACTGCATTGCTAAATCTTATAACTTTCTCAAAGCAAAGTTGTACAATTTGAATTGCAAGTATTTGTCCAAAAAAGAAAGTGCTATTACAAATGAAATGTTAAACCCTTGAAGAACAGGTTTCTGAAACGTCTTTGGTGTTGCAGTGAAAATGTCTGGGATGTAGGTTTTATTGTTCATTCAGCTACAGAATTCATGTTCTGCCAGTGAGTTGTCAGGGATGTGACTGCTCGTTTGATTCTTCTCATTTGGTTAGGAGTTGTGTAAAGCCCATAGTCATTAAATGGGTTTTGTATGTTTTTATCACCTTCTCTTTTGCCTTTACCTACAGAAAGGAGACTTGTTTTGGTTTGGGGTTGGTCTGGGGTTTTTTGGGGTTACTCTTCCTTATCCCATTTTATTTTCTGTGACCTAACTTTGTGGAGTTTAAACACAATAGTATCACGTTGGGCATTCTTCTGGAAAAAACGGGTGTTTTCCCATGTTCAATGTGGAGCCATTTTGTGGTGCTTTGCTCCAAGTGTTCATTCCAGTTCAGAAATGAGCCTTGTCTTCAAGTATTCACGTGGTCACACGTCGCTCAGAATTAGTATTCCTGCTCACCACTTCATCACGCCAACCTGATTCTTTGTATACTGCGGCCACTCCTAATGCTTTCCATCCAGAAATCCTAAAAGTATCTCAAAAGGAGCTAATCAAACTTCGCTGTGCCCCTGTGAAATAAATTGAGCGGTGCAGCGAGTTCAGCCTAGAGGAGAGTAAAGCCGCTATTCACCTGACAATACTTAACAATACTTTGATAGGAATTTTCTCTCTACTTCCAAGGATTTTCCCCACATCTAGAAGTAACGTAACTGCTTTTTTAAAGCTTTTGACCACTCTTTAAATGGCTCACTAAGGGTTTTGCAAGTGAGTAGCCGCTATCTTCTTTCAGGGGGGAAGAAGCCTTGTGGTACCAGCTTTCACATGAGATAGCGGAGAGCTGTTTCAGATGCAGCTGGATTGCTCTGCTAAGCATTACAGGAACGTGGTGGATAACCCCCTCTCTGATTTCAAGTCTTGTTTCTTCTGCAGCGTGGTAGGAGAACATCCAAAAGGTGCCTCTGACTTCTGACATGTAATGTGATACCAGACAGGTATTAAAAATTCAGTATGAACGTCTCAGAGGGTCTGGTCTCAGAGTTCACTCTGGAGGATGTCTGCAGCCAAGAGATTCAGTCGTGGCTTTTGTGTGTGGCTGCAAGGGAGTTTCGCTCTGCAGGTCCTCATCTGTACAGTGGTCCACAATGAGTAAAACAGAATCCGCCTTTAAACGTTACACGGATAATAAGGGAAAGCAATAAATTGATATTTTGATCCACACATGCCTATTTCTAAATGAACAATCATTTCACATTTTAATTCTGACCTTGCTAGTGCCATCTATGGTAACGTAATCTTGGGGTTTAGTGTCTTCAGTGGGTGACTTCATTTCATATCTGTGTCATTGTAGCTTCATATTTCTTTAATAATAAATGGCTGTAACAGAGATTAAAAAGACTAATTGATGCATAGTAAATTTAGTGTTGTCACCTTCATCATATTGTTAAGTGCTTATTTTACTGATCTTTACTGTACTTACTTCCAGGCTAATTGTAATCCTATAAATTATTGATATATATCTTGACAAAAAATGCCTTCAGTACAGGATAAATATTATTTACATCCACCATCCCAAGATCTCTGAAGATTTAGTGCACATATTGCAGTAGCCTCGGAAGATTAGTAGGAGATGTGTATGGATTACTTCTGCCACAGCTGAAGAGCAGGGTAACGTGGTGGACCAGCTGGGGAGAGGAAGCGAAGAAGCTGGGGGCTGGGACGTGGTGGCTGTGGGTTGGCGTTGGAGGTACATGACAGGCTTTAGGAGGCATGGGGGAATGCGGCATAATGCAGCCAACCTAGCATTGCTCCCTTGGGCAGACTTCACTGTCCACCTTGAAACGGCTTGATGGTTTGCTGTTATACATGTATTAAAAAGGAGAAGTAATGACTATACTCTTGAAATTTGGGACAAGTACTAACTTTTACTAGAGCTTTCATCCCTCTTTGATATGAGGTTTGCGCAATGGAAATGTCCTTCTCTTATGCACTCGTTTCAGGAATAGAAGGCAATTTTTTTAAGTGTGTTTGAAAATGAGAGGGATGTGAAACAGGAAATTTTTAGCTGAGACGATTTCAACACTGGTTTTGCTTGTTCTGTTGAACCTAATAGTCAAGGAGCTGCTTGGCAGCACTTTCAGGGCTTGCTTAATTCATTTGATTGTCCTTGAATGTATTCTCAACTTTCTAAAGCGATAGATTACTGAATTTGCCTGAAGCTAAACCTGAACGCAGTGACTTGGTTCGAAATGGGTTGGACTCAGCTTTTCAACAGCAAGAGGGGTACCGAGAGAGAGACTGGGGTCTGGGCAGATCCGCAGATCCTTCTTCTGTAACGTCACTAAGACACGCGCCCGTGCCTGTCTGTTCACACAGCTAAGTCTCATTCTGGCCTCTCATCTGTTGTTGTGACAGTCTCCTGGCATCCGTCAGTGATGCCGTCAGGGAGCGTGACAACCGTTGTATTCTGGAGGGTCAACGGTCTCACCATCCCTGCGTTGCGTGCTGGCATGTTCTCCTGGTTCACGTGAAGCAAACACTCCTTGTCTTTGCTTTTATGGTCCTTCACAATCCATCCCTGAGCGGCAGCTCTTCGTTGGCTTTTAAGGACCTTCTTCTCCCTCCAGTTGGCTCACACACCTCCTTATTGCCTGCTTGCTGAATTTCAAATGCGTTTACACTTCCTCCTGAAGTTCTCTTGACATTTGGAGGGAGCTGCTTGCAAAGCTTACTGTTCCTCAGATCTCCTTAAAATTCCTTTCCCACGAAGCCCACAAAAACAGTCATGCTATTCAAGCTGGAGGGTTGCAGAGGTCAGGTTTCCAGCACTCCCTTTTCATATGTAGCTGTCTTTTTTTTTTTTTCCTCTTGGGCTTCAAGCTGTTCATGTGAGAAGATTGTCCAGTGGATGAGGGTCCTGTGGAGACGGCAGAGAGAAAGGACCTCAGAAAGTTACAGCAAGGGGGAGGTCAGAGCTGAGAGCAGTCTCAGAAGAGGACAATCATCATAGCCCAAGAGGAGAGCAAGTGTTTTTGTTGGCTTTGACAGATCAAAGAGTTTGGGACTGGAGGGCTATATCCAAGTTTTGGCAGCAAAGTGGGTCATTGAGGATTTGAGCAAGAGCAGTGCAAGCTCTGCGTTACTTCTGTGCTCAGGATGCCAGCAAGGGTTTTGTACTCCTTGTTTTCTTGAAAAAAAACTCATTTCCTGGATATTGAGGGGAAAATGTCATTTTCTACCCTGGAACTTTCGGTGTGCACTGAAAAGCCCCTTCGACCCCAGAGATCTGCCCGCTAGAATGGGCAGGGGGTGACGTTCTTCCTCCTGCCTGGATCTCCTTGCTGTGGGTCCAGGAGGTGTTTGTCCACCACGCACACAGCTGACTTCCTTCTGCTTTGCAAGAAACAGGCATGCTTATTTCTGCTGATGTCTCGCAAGGCTTCTTTTGTGTCAGAGGAGGAAAGAACAGCTGGTTTGGATGCTGGTGCCGGGGATTTAGAGGTTTGGTTTTTTTCCAGCTCAGCACAGGATGCTGTTAATGTTCTGCCCAAAAGGGCTTCAGCTGAGACAGAGAGCAGCTCTGGACGTTTCACTGCTTGCACAGTGACTTGCTCCCCATCATGATCCAGCAGTTCAGGCTTACCCAATACCCAAGAGGTGATTAGGGACATGATCCTTCTGCCCTCATTAGCAGCCTTCCCACAGCTGCTTCTGCCTGAGATGACAGTGGCATGTCTCATCTGACCCAGACTCCCGTCTTGTCTTTATAAAACACATGCCCTCACCACCAGGATTCCTGAATGGGTGGAATGGGCTGTTATTTTTTGGCTTCTTGGAAGCCATATGCCAAGCAGGCATGTAACTGGAAAGCAGAGAGGATTTTTAGCCTGATCAAGTCCAGCAACCCGTTCCTTGGTCAACAGTCTGCTTTTTGGCTTCCCCTCGAATTGCACAGCTGTCACACTGGCTCTCCATGAAAGTGCGGAAAGACCATTCCCAAAACTTTGATTTGGTTTGTGAAGGGCATAGAGCATTTAACCTCAGTTTGTCAGAATATAAGCTGACAACTTCTGAGCAACTTGATCCTGCGGGCTTGAGTTTCCTGCATGGAAGATGTATTGGCAAAACTTCAACTGATAAAGGGAGCTTCAGGCAGCTAGTAATCAATCTCCTTTTCATGAAGCAAAACTGAAACATGTTCCCAGAAGAGCTTCACAGGGAAACAGCAGCGTACCACATCTCGGCAGTGGTGCGGTGGTGTTTGCTCCATTCACCCTGTTTTGCTGAGATCTTTGACTGCTGGAAGTCAGGTCTCTCCCTTGCACTTTGGGACCAGACTAGAACGTATAGGAAAATGCCTCTATTTCTTGGATGCTGCTCTGTCAAACTGTATCAAAGGCTGTGCCTCTAGAGTCTGTGCTTCTGACGATACTGAGCAGGTCTGAAAATGTAATAGTACATAAGGGCTCTCTCCCCAGCCTAAGAATTGTGGGGTGCTTCATGTGCCTGATGATGACCTGCCATAAAATCAGTCCTGGAAATTTAATTGCATTAAAGGTTTCAGGCATTGCAAAGCCCTGTTTTATTTGTATTTTATTTTCTCTGGGTATGTATGAGTATTGGCAGTGGTACATCTACAAGGCCTGTAGGATTTTAATCCAGCACTAAACTTTTGCACTGAAACAATTGGTCTCCAAAAGGTGCGTAGGAAACTTTTCCCTAAAAATCAGAACAGGAAGAAAGGACTTTTCTGGGCAAGAAGATAGGAACACTGGAAGATTTTCTGTACCTTTCTTTCAAATATTGCAGTGATCTCAGGCTGATGCTAAACTAATGCTGTGGTAGAAAGGTCAGCTGGGAGGAAGGGATTGATATGGCTATTTTTTGAAGAAATAGGAAGTGTTCCTTTTGTTATGGTGGTTTGATCCGTTCAGTAGCAGACACGTAAATGTGCTGCATTTCACTGGTCCTTCTGGAGGAGCTGAGGGTAACGGAGCAGAGCGGGGCAGCCAGCAGATTAGCAGTCAGAGCAGCAAGCAGCGTTTGTGGGAGCAGCTGCACAGGAAAAAAAAAATCAACTCATTCAACTGCTGCCACGTTTATTCTTTTGTGAGTTATTTGAGCTTGTTTAGTCTGTGCAAGAAGCCTTAGGAGATGATAATACAGGTTGGGCAAAAACTCAAGGAAACTCTAGCTTTTTTGTAGGGAAAGCCCTACTGAAAGCCCTGCTGGGGGGGCTGCCAAAGAACAGCCCTGCTGGAGGGGCTGGAAAAACAGCTCTTTGTCAATATTCAGGCCCACGGGTCCCCAAAATAAGGTGGGAACTGGGATGGAGGAGGCAAGAGGGAGACAGAAAGTGAAAGAGGGGTCTGGTCATGTTAAATTCCACTACTCTTTTTTTTTCCTTTTTTTTCCTGGATGATTCCTGCTTTCCTGTTTTCAGGCAGAAACAGCAGGTGCTTCCTAAGCACTTAATGGGTCCCCTGGACCAGCAGGTGATGAGGCTTGGGGTTGGCAGAAGCACCAGGGAAACCAGGGGGAAAGGGCTCCCTTAATTGGGAAGTCATTGGATGTAGGTGTAGTGAGCAGGAGAAGCTGTCAGCAAGCTCTGGGTGAGCAAAAAGACGAGCTGTGGATAAAAAAAAAAAAAAAAAAACAAACATCTCTTAAAAGTTAGTTTTAATTACAGCGATGCCATTTAGGAGAGAAAATTTGATAGGTAGTTATATTTTTCATGTTTAATTTCAATGAAAAAAAAGTCACTGCTTTTAACAAATATAAAGCAAATTGGTGTTTATAGAAGGTATTTTTATATGGAGTATTAAGATATATATCAAGCTGTAACTACAAAAGAGATTTGAAAGCACTTCATGTTACACTTGCTGAACTAAAGCCCTTTTCAAACCAAGCTTTTCTTTTACAAGTTAGAATATTGTATGCTTTTTAAGACTAAGAAAGCAATTCAAGATTAAGTATTATCTTCATATACTGCTTAATGAAATAATTTTTTAGCTGGGACTTAAAATGAAGATGCTTTTTCTTTTCCTTTCCTTTTCCTCTCCTTACTGTATACCAAAAGGTTTGGTTTCTGATCTTAGTACTGATAGAGAACTGTTGGCAAGATAACAAACACCCACAAGCGCTCACTGCAGGTGGAGGGCTTCTGGTTTTGTCGTGGCAGCAAACCAGACCATTCATAGTGCCTGAAAATCTGGAGGCTTTACTACAGCAAACCTTCTACTCTACAATTAAGTTAGGTAACCAGTGATGCGGAGTTTAGAAACCATCTCGATCAGATGATTTAGTTGAATTAAATGCTTGGAATCTGGCCTGCAAACTTCCAAATAAGCAGCTCTTTGGAAATCCCTGCACAGTTACTGTCCATGTTTTTGCCTAACTTCTCAGTAACAACATGTTTTTAAGGAGCAGGACAGTTAAAAACAGGGTCGGACTCTGTGTTCAACCAGGACTTTCCAGGAATATTCTGTCTCATGCCCCCAGATTGCGAAAGAACAAGACCTTTGTAATGAAATGCCATGATGCCAGAAGATTAATTCCCTGTTCTGTGCCTATGGGCTGTGTGGGAGCCTGACATAATATCATTCTTCCTGGAAGATACCTGCTTCTCCAGGGAAATAGGCTGTGCAGGAGTAGGGGACGGGGCTGTCGAACAAGTCGGGCAGGACATTAGGAACGATAGCTTTTATGCAACGAGAAACCAAGGGAAGCAGTTAAGTTGTGCATCTTACTTTTCCCACCAGAGGAAAAATTTGGGGACACCGAGATGGATTAATACAGCTTATATAGGATTTTTTGAAACAAGATGGCATTACTCATCTCCCTGCTGTACTGACGGGGACGCTGGAAGCTGTGATGATTCCAGCACTAGTTTGCTTGGCGTTTTTTACACTGCTGACTCTGCTACCTGAAGCCAGCACTCCATCCAGAGTGTCTGCTCTATGGCTGGGGGGTCCCAGGCTCCCAGCTGAGGTCCATGAGGGCAGGACGATGTGTGTTGGCTCCCTTGGAGGGTGCCACGGCAGCCAGGCACGCAAAATGCTGGGTATCAGCGTTCCCTCGTTTCACTGAGCTCCTGGCAGGAATCTCAAAACACTTTGCTTCAGCAGATCTCTGTTGTTTGGTTCTGGGTTTTAATCAAAACCTTTTTAAACGGAGAAGATGCCAACCAGCCAAAGCTAGTCCTGGTTTCTATTTTCAGCTCCAACTCTTGCTGAAACCTCTGCCGGTTTGTTCATGTGTGAAAGCAGTGCCTAAAGTCTGTATAGAGGCAACACAAGAGTAGGCAGCATCAGAGTCAAAAATACTTGAAAATGGGTATTATGATACTTATTTCTCCAAGCTGTTGCAAGGCTTTGTTAATCATTTCACAGTGCTTTAGGCACAGGGTTTGTTGTGTGGATTCTCACTCAGTAAAATGTGTATCAAACACTGACAGTCCTAGTGCCATTCATATTTATATTCAGTAATGATTCAGGCTCTTGAAAAATCATGTTCAAATTACATGTTCTACAGCTTTAATTTCCTGTTGCTAACAAGGGAATGATTTGCAATTTCTTGTTTGTCCTCCTTTATGCCGTAGTCTGGAAGCATTGCTCAGTTACCATGCTGAGTTTCACAAGCAAATCTGCCTTTTCTATATTGTCTAGTTCCTAAATCTCACGCCTTTTAATGTTTCTCTCTAAAAAACACTTTTTGTGAATCTGAACGTTTTTATGCATATGTACCGTAGTGTACAATTTGAAGCGGGTAAGCCTCTTGGATATTCAATTAACATAGGACCAATATATATTTATTGCAGTAGTACTATAGGATTTGCCTGTGATGTCTGAGAACTGTGTTGCATTCCTTGTTTTCCCCCCAAAACCCTCCTAGAAACCTATAACCAGAAAACTGTTTTTCTTAGCATTGTTTATATCAAATGCTCAAATTCTGGCTCTGCCCATCCCATTTGTGCTTTTTCTCATCCCATATCTTCCTTTTGCCTGAGATAAGGCTTTTTATTCTTCAACAGCATCATTTTATTCTGATTCCTTTGGAAGAAATTACAATAGGTGGAGTATGGTAGGAGGGGAAGTAGGTCAGAAAGCTGCATCTCCTTGTAGCCAAGCATTGGGCAGAATAATGAAAGACTTGATGAGTTCAAGTATGCTTTACAAAGATCCAAAAGCAATTTGAGGATATTTTCCCAGAACCCATTTAGGCTGTCACTGTAGTACCTGAGCATATCCATTTTAGTGGATTTATTTTCCCAGTCCCCTGCAATGAGGTCGGAATGCTGTTGCTCACTTTGATAAACGGAGAAGAGAGAGTGTGACTTGTCTAGGGTTATGTGCCAAGCTTGTGGCAGAGATGCGAGTTGATTCTAGATCATGTGTGGCTCAGGCTCCTTCCAGCCTCCTTAGGTTAAAAAAGGAGATGAACCTCTGACACAGGAGAAACAGTCAGTGCTGTGAAAGGTAGAGAAACAAGCAATAAGGGAGATACAGCTGTGTTAATAGTCGCTGTTGTACTGATGGACCAGTAGTAAAAACCAAGCACCCTGCTATTGCTCACCTCAGAGGATGCTGTTAAATACTTTAAGTACAGCTGTCATTTGTTTCAGGGTTTATTTCAATTTAATGCCTTGGGCTGTGTAGTGTAGCAGTTCTAGGGTCACCACGTGTCCTGTGTGGTGGTTACTGGTGGGTCTGGAGGGGAGAGGTGAACCGCTGGCGTCAGCGACAGTCAACCAAACCGTTGCTGCTGACCATAAGATTTTGCTCATCTTCTCAGCCTGAGTGAACAGACTATCACGCTCATCCTAGATGCTTGCTCGAGAAGGTGGTCAGTGTAGTACGTGAAGATACGTGAACATGAACAGGAGTGATAAGATGTTGATATTAAACTTTCTTTCCTTATGTTCTTGAAACAGCTGGTGAAAGGGCTGCAGCAGGAGCTGAACCGGCTATACACGCTTTTCTGCTCCCGGAATCCAGAGTTTGAGGAGAAAGGAGGGAAAGTCTCGATTGTGTCCCACTCGCTGGGCTGCGTCATCACCTACGACATCATGACCGGCTGGAACCCCGTCCGGCTTTATGAACAGTTGCTGCAGAAGGAGGAGGAGGAGCTTGAAGACCGTTGGATGAGCTATGAGGAGCAACGTTTACTTGAAGAACTTTACATAACTAAACAACGGTAATGCATCCACTTCTGATTATTAAAGGAGAAAACCACATCCCTAGATGACGCCCTTTGAGTGTTTTCAGAACCCACCATGCCTGTTATCTTTTGTGGCTGATGTTCTTCTGCTGGTGCTGAATGGCAGTGGTAAATGCTGAACACAGGACTGAGCAGGCACAGGGAGCTGGGACTGCTAATAGGAATTCTGAATCCACATCCTACGGGCTGTACCAGAACCGAGCGACTAGTTACTGCTCACTGGCCAGATGGACCGGGAGCAGATCATAGCCAGGAAGAAAGGAGAAGGTCAGGCCATTAGCCTTCCAGATACTTGAGGAGAAACACAACTAAATATCTTGCAGGTAGGCAGTGAGCTGTAATACAGAGCAGAACCTGAGCAGTGAAATTCCTAAGTTTCTGGAGAAAAATGAGCCGTTTTCTCCTAGGCTCAGCTTGGAAATTGAGCTCCACCAGCTGGATACAGATGTTGTAATTGCTGTGATTGGGCTTATGGGGTTGCTACTCTGCTGCAGATCATTTACTAGCTTCTTCCTGATGCCGTCTAGAAATGCTCGTGCTGTTTGGAGTGCAAAGCAGCACTGCCCACTGTGACAAACAGGATCTCGGTTTCAGCTCTTTTTAAGTGTTGATAGAGATTCTCAGTGTTAGGGGACCTTGCATGATGTCTCTGCAGGCTTAAGGTTTGTGACTTCTCTGTCCTAACCTGAAGATCAAGGTGCTATGAGACACCCATAGACAGAGAATCTAATAATAGTAGCTTGAGCTTCAGTCTTTCCAGTGGGAAGTGAGGATAAATCATGGTCACAGATCTTTTTGGTTCCTTCTTGAAACCTATCATAGTATTGGCGGTACTTCAGAAACATTAATATAGCGTCAGATCTCCTGCAGTGCTTGAAATCAATATGTGTGTAATCAGGGATTGGTACAGGACATCTCTGTCAGCTGCAAGGCTGGATAAAGTGTAATCTTTCTGAGAGAAGGGAGGTAAGAAACTTAATGAGGCTGTTCAGTGGTAAGATGACCCTTCAGGCGTATCACTATCATGATCAGGGAAAAATTACCATTTTCACACTCAAACTCCAGCTCCTTAGGCATCCTCTGAAGTGCTTCAGGTTGCATCCACAATAATTCAAGTATCATTTGACACTGGCACTTCTGTGTAGATAAGAGTGGCTCTCCATTTAGTGAGCCACCTTAGTGCAATTCAGTCTGAAATAATGGAAAACATGCTACTGACATCCTATAACTTCTGGATTTCTAGTGTTTTAAGGGTGGCAAATGCATAGTGGATTTCTGGAAATGCTTATGGCCAAGTAGGATGTGTCGTAGCATATATAAATATTCTACACTGTAGAGTAACATACAGCATATGAGGTTGTGCATTGGAAACCTTCAACAGCAGTTCATAAGAGTTAAGAATTCTGCATGCTGCCTTTTTTAAGACTAAATCACATTCATTAAAGCATACAAACTTTTTGGAAAGTACTGGGAAGTCTTTGGGAAGTTTCAGCACCAGACTTGCTTCTTTCTAGTCAGGGTGGCAGAGGTTAAGCTTAACATATTTGTTTACGTAATGTTTTTGCAGAACTTCAGTAGATGGTATTTTCCTGCTCTGAAGAGGGCATAATGTTCTAGTGCTGGGAGTGGGGACGGTTTTACCAGTCCACATGAGCGCTTTATATTGTAGCTCCTTTTTTAATTCAGGCTAACTAGAAGAACAAGTGAACAACCTTTTTTAATGATAGTTGAAAGGGTGGGACACTGTCCTCCAGATATTCCACCACAATACAGAACTCCATAATGCTTGGGCCATGGAGTTTCCTGTGTCTTTGGGGTTTTTTTATTAAAAAAAAAAAAAAAAAAAAAAAAAAAAAACAAAAAAACCCAAAATAGGTGGTTTGGCTGCAAAAGCACCAAGGAAACAGGAGGTGAGTCGCCTCCTCCTGAGGAAGGAGAGTGGGCAGATGCTTGGGGTGGTGAACAAGGAAACTGCCATATATTGATTGATTCCTTCTGTGGTCAGAGAAACAGGATTTCGCATATATTGACTCTTAATCAGTTGGACTGCCTCCAAGAAATACTGATGCCATCACTCTCTTTTCCCAGCAGACAAAACTGTTGGACCCCACAGGAATGCCTGTTCGAATCAGAGAGGTTAAGGCTACATTTTTTATTGGATCTCAGAAAGATCTCTATTTTCTAGGTTGAGAGAGATAGAAGAGAGGTTACATGGGTTAAAGGCATCCACCATATCAAAACCACCTGTCTTAAAATTTAAGGTATGTATGTTCGAGAGGTTTTTACTGAATGTTCTACTTGCTGTAAAAACACACCTGCAATATGGGTTATTCTGCTTACTTTTTCTTTTCCATGCCCCTACGCATGATGTTGGTAGAATAATTTTAATGGATTGGTTGAAGTGTGTGTACGTGTGTGTAAACATGTTACTGTATTCATATATTACTATTTATTACAAATATATATGTTTATATGTAAATATATAAACCTGCATAAAGATTCTTAGTATATTACACACACACACGCACACAACTCTGTGGGAAGGTAAAAGCCGTTTGGCAAATTACATTAATCATGTATCTTAAAGAGTTTCACTTCTACTTTGTTGACTAATCCATTTTCCTTGGGGACTACTTCTAAAATGTCACATCTCTGAGCAAATCTGATTGAATTTCCTCCAGCAGTGGATTTGCCTTCCAAATTATTCTGGTCTGACAGTTAGCACAAGTTACTTTTAGTCTCATGAAATAAATTGCTTGCTAATCAGCTGTACAAATTGCTAGAATTTCTTATCATTGTGAAAAGGCATTTTCTAGCTTCTTGGTGGGATGTGCAACACTTTTCTAGTTGATCGACTATATCCTGAAATATTAAACCATAAAAATGTGACATGATAGATGAGAACAAAATAGATTATTGTTTCTTAACTTGCCATTTTTCTTTCCTTTGGGTTCAGGACTCCTAGAAGCCAGGGTCAATCTTGAGCCATAAAAAAGAGGAAACTAACCATAATTCAATTTGTCATAGCCTTCTCCTTTTCATCCCTGCTTAGAAGAATGTATCGTGCTATTATCTCTACCATCAAGGAAGCTGGAGTCAGGCTGATACTCCTCCAGCTCTGTGATTCTTCACTCAGTTGTGTTTAAACTGAAGATTTTTTCAACAGATGCTTTTTAGAGGGAGCAGGAAAGGAGGGGAAAAGACAGGGGGCAGAAAAGAGGACTGTATCTGTCTAAATTACTGCTAGGTAATTTTTCATTGCAGTACATCCTTTTTCTTACCCTTACCGGAAGGAAAATGTTTTGTTTCTGTGAAGCTTTACACCAGTGACTCCCATTGCTTAAGAACCGTGCCCGAGACAGAGCTCCAGAAAGAGAGAGGCTTTCCATGAATGTAATGCCAAAGTGCTTCTGCCAAGGGAGGATTTCAGCAGGATGCTTGAAAGATGATTGCTCATCAGCAAGCCAGGCCAGCTTACTGAAGGTGACTAGCTTGTTGAAAGAAATCCGACTGCTTTGTAGGTACCAGCTGCCAGCACCTTGGCTCTTCATGGCAGAGCAGAGCTCTGGTTTGATCACGAGTTCCTATTAACTGCAAGGGCTTGATCCACAAATTGCTTTGGTCCGTGCGACGCAGGAGACTGGAGTCTTTGGTCACTGATCTCCTTAGGTTGTTTTACGTGACGAAATGGGCATGTACAGCTGGAATGAAAAAGGCTAGCCACTGTCGATGTGTTGCCTCTTTTATGGACTGGGCATAAATTAAGCTTCCCAGATGAAAGAAAGTCACTAGTCCTACGGGAAGCAGAGTTAAGCTTGCTTGATGTTGAGCAAGCACAAAGGTAGCTCTTGGCAAGACAAGTGCAAGAATAAATACAGCAGCTGACTTGGCTGGTATTTAATATTGGAGGAAGTTATCTGTGTGATTGACTGACCCTTTGGGGAGGGTGAAAAAAAACCAACCCTGAAGATACAGCGTGTGTTGTACGCTAATAATATACTGGACAAGCCACCAGAATGGGAACTTGAGGGTGAGGTATCTTTGTCTCTCTTCCTCTACTTCTCCTCAGATGGCATAATTGAATAAACTGCTAAATCAATAGGAGGTGCGTGGGTTAAAAGCAAAGCCAACACCCCATTGTAAATGTAAAGCTTAGAAGCACAGCCTTTTCCCCACCAGCTGCATAAGAGGAATTGCAGTTAAAGTCTAAAGGGGCTGAAGAACATGAAAACAGGGGGAATGGTGTGATACCTACCACTTTATGAATCCATGGTGTACGAAAATAACTGTTGTAGGATGATTTTCAATCGCAGTGGGGAAGAGGAGAGCAGGACATACCATAGTTGCTCCCTAGTAGTGAGAAGGAAATTCATTTATATCTGGATTTGTCAATGTGCTGGCCCAGAGTGCTTCAGGTTTCCTTAACACTTCTGATTCACCCAGGGTTACAGAAACTCTTCCAGACAAAGCTCCAGCTTGTACTTGACCTTGTGTTTTCTATGTAACATCAGCTGATGGTGATGTCAGTGTTGATAACAACTATCATAAATTATTTATAAGGTACTACTGATATGTACCACATGTACAAGAACTATGAGAGCTTAATGGGATGCTGACGTCCAGCCTTATCTGGGAGGAGGAAGCCTTTAAACTGAATGCAGAAATGTGCTGTAGTAGTTGAACACACAACCGCCCAGTTAAATTCCCCATTTAATACTGGTGTAAGTCTCTATTCCCTTTGTTGGCTAAGGCTGCAGAACATTCCTGGGTGCAGGAACGGGTGGGTAGAGGCTGCTGCAGAGGTCTGTATTTCCTTGCTCTGGAAGGATGTTTGGGATCCTCCAGGCTGAAAGGCAGCACAGAAGCATAAATTATAATCGCTTTTTGTGTCTTCTGATTTAACATCACCACTAAACAACATTCATTTGTCCCCCACACTTACCTATGCACAAAAGAGCTGCACTGCCTCGCTTCTGTTGGCTCATTCAGGTTGTTTTTTTTAAATTCTGAAAATACTGCAGTCTTAAGTTGAATGGATGACTATTTGGCTCAGCTTCTGCTTGAAATACAAATAAATGCATTAAGTCTTCTGTTTATGACTCAGACCCAGGAGAAAAGTGCTGTCCTGAAAGGTCATGTTCTTAAACATGTCTTCTCTGTTGCTAAACGTTTAGAGTATATGTGAAGTGCTCCACTCCTGCTTCTAGGAGAAACACCAAAATTAATAAATGTTTTCTAGAAAGATTTTAGTCCTCTATTCCCAGTAAGTTTCGTTGCATGGCAGTCTTCTCTTCAGCCACTTTGCAACAGCACTGAGAGTTTAATGGCTGCAATTTAAAGGGCTTTATTTTTGGAAGACTTAGTTTTGATTTTTAGCATTCACTGCTTTGGTAATGGTGTGGTGCCACCCGTTAAGGTATCCAGCTATTGGTACTTTATCTTTGTAAGCATTTCCAGAGCCGGAAGGCCATGTTGAAAGGCTTGCGTGTGTAAGAAAATACACAGCAAAGAACAGTGCCCTCCAAGAAGAAAGCATCTGCCTGTGGACACTGTTAATCTTGTGTTTATCAATAGAAAAGATGGAACAGAAGCCATGCACTGTGTAACCACTGAAACTATTTACCTTTTGAGATTTTTGCCTAGTCTGTACTTGCCTCCCGTGAATTAATGAAAACATCTTTTAAGCATCTGCTAGCAAGTGTAAGCTGACAGTCACTTTCTGATTTCTTTCTGAAGCAGAAAGACCATAATTGTGTACTTCAGATGCTCATTACAGGAATATCAGATGGACAGGGTTAAAGGTTACTTCTTCAGTTTAACGGATTTCACTGTGAATATCTGTTTCCATTGTATTTGAAGATGAGAAAGCTTTTTGTGCAAACTGCAAAAATGTAAGGGTCTGTGTAAAGCCTGATTATAAGAAAGGAGAGCAGCTTTGCCCTAGACTAGAGTGACAATATAGATGACAGAGCAGTGCTTTGCAACATATGATATTGAATAGCTTTGCTGAAGAGCTAGATTTTTTTTTTTTTTCCATTGAACTGGGACTTGCACATTCTTTTGGAAGGAAGAGGTGGGGTACCAGTGCCAAGTCAGAGGAGGAGGAATGTTTTGTACAGTGCTGGAATCTGATAGATGAAACGGACCATTGTTTCTACGCCCTCGCTCCATACGCTGACATATAGGGAAGGCACATGGGAATCCAAGCACCCTCCATGTGCACTTTAGCAAGAATGCAGCAGTTTCTCCTGCTGGTTAAGAAGCAGCGCGCTAGGAGTTGCTCGGTCGTAGTGCCCTGCAAACTGGGCACTGCTGTTGGGAAAGTTGCAGTGAAGGTCTGATAATGGTAACGTTCATTTTTTTTTTATAAGAAAATTCTCTACAGGTTAAAAAGTAATCTTGACTTACGAAAATATTTTTGACTACAGAGTTTTACATTTGATGTTTCTAGGAGATGATGTCTGAGGATTGGTAATGGGATACGAAGCCATTCACCTCTAGGTCACTGTTGAATCCCGGCCCAGGTTGGTAGTGACCAAAAGTCGTTACCACTGATGCATATTCAGTGACCTTTGTCGGGCAGGTTAGCAGTCGCGGTGCAGGTTTACTCAGTTGCCTCTCAGTGTTAGAGGCAGTTCTTTTAGAGCAAAGTGCCAGCAGCTTCGGGTGACAGGAGAGCACCCGCGGGGTGGGTGCTCACTCACTGGGCTCTACCTGTTCCTGGGTAGCGGTTCCTAACGTGTGACGCGGTGGCACTTTTGACAAGTGTCATCCTGTCCACTTAACACTAGGTGTTTTTAAGAGGTTGTATGTAACAGCAGCCTGTATGCCTGCGTGACTCCTATAAGTATTCTCTAGGTTGGCTTTAATACCCAGCGTAGCCTGCATTTCTACTTCCTCGATGGGTTTGTGTCGCAAAACAAATCATGGAATGCTTGGTGAGGGTAGGATGAAGGAGCTGTGGTAAGCTTTGGGAAGTTTCGTGTGAAATCAGGCTTCAGTCTTGTGAAACTCATCACATTTCCTTAGTGTCTTCCAAATTCTTCTCGCTCCAGCCTTCCCAGTGTCGGTAGACCTCTTTCAGTTCAACTATCCGACTTGTTATTCGGTTTTTCAGCTGTGCAGTACCACAATATGTAACTCTTCTCACAGCAAAGGGAAATGGGCAACTTAACCTTCATGTTATAGTACGTATGTTGTAGTGATCTTTCCCATTTTGACTAATACTGTATGAGTCCCTCAGTTGAAACTGAGAAATCAGTTGAAAGAGAGAAATCAAATTGAGCCGTGTTAGAAAACATTATTTCCATCCTTATTAACATGGATGAAATCTCTCCTTAGGTTGAGAATTTCTTCTGTATGGGATCTCCATTAGCAGTGTTTTTGGCATTGCGTGGCATCCGTCCAGGAAACAGCGGTAGTCAAGACCATATTCTGCCCAGAACAATTTGTAACCGCTTACTAAATATTTTTCATCCAACAGATCCAGTGGTGAGTTTTAATTGCAGTTGCAAGCTTTTACCGTGACTGTTTTTAAGCATCAGCTGTGTGATAATGTGTGATCTTCAAAGCGTGTGAATCAACGCAAGCATGTTCCAGCACAGGACTATTTGTTAATGATTATCGTACCATGTCTTGGGTTTTGTAACTGTAGAATAACAGTTCCTACAAATAATTGCCTTAAATACCATATACTTTGCTTCTCTTTTCATATTAATAAGATTCAAGATGACTCTATTTTTTTACAAAGGCATAAGAAATAATCCTTCTCAGTCTAGTTCCAGCTTGTGTTTAACTTACTGACTTCCATTAAACATCGTCTGTCCAAAGATAGTACTGCTGTTAAAACAAGACTTCACAAGCAGTTTACAGGATACTGTGGAAAAACAAAGGCACTGTTTTTTTCCCAAAGGGTCCTGAGGAAGGGATTGTTAGAGGATGGGGTAGTACTTGGGAGGGCACTATTGGCGTAGCTTCAGCCTGTCCTTGTACTTTTCCACAGGCAGCCAGTGTTCGCTGTTATCAAAGGCAGGATGCCGGGACTTTGATCTGCATCATCTTGGCAACTGCTTTGATGCAAGCTTGATTTGGGTTTCATGCTTACTGTAGAATAGTAATTTGGGGATATTTCTGTGTTTAAACTCTACCTGAATCGGAGTATATTCAGACTGGTTCAAACGTGCTGATTCTGCTCATCTCAAGATCTTGTTCAGCTCCAGTTACTCCAAAACCAGAATTTTCCTGGGACATCTAGGACGATTGGTTAGGCTGCAATCTGTGGTCCCACTCTGCAAATAGTAACTTTACTTAGTTTTAAGATAAAGAAGTGCAGAATGCTTTTCTACATCTAAGTAAACCAAGGAAAATAAAGAATCGATAGAAAATGATTTTTTGTAGTAAGCACACCAATTCATGGTTTGCACAGGGATCAATGAAGAGTATTAAACAAACTGTTTACATAGCCACTTCCTCTTTCTCTGTTGTGTTGTGCAGAATCAGCTTAAGTGTATATAAAGTTTGCTCTGTCAGTGCATAATAACAAACATCCGTTAACAGTAACCTGTGTGTTCGTAACGTGGTGTAATAGAAGTGTTGCAGAGAAATGTGCTAAAGTGAATGCACAAGCAACTGGGCAGCTAATATATCTTCCAGGCTCTGAAAATAAAGTTGAACCAGAACATACCACCACCATTCTGTCACTTTCTAGGCTTCGCTTGTTACAGATATTTTGGATTTGAGGTTGGAGAGGACTCTGTATGGGAAGGGAATGTGATATTTTTCTTTTTTTTTCAGTCTCGACACTCAGGATTTTCTTTTCTGAATTACCCTTGCAGGCCTATAGATTAGAACCTTTAATTCTGAGACACTACAGCAACATTTCGCCTGTCCAGATCCACTGGTACAACACTGCAAACCCTCTACCTTATGAGCACATGAAGCCAAGTTTTCTCAACCCAACAAAAGAACCTACCTCAGTTACTGATAGCGAAAGTGTTTCAACTGTACCAAGCCCAACCACTTCACCAGTCATGGTTCGACGCCACTATGGGGAGTCCATAACAAACATAGGCAAAGCGAGTATATTAGGTAATTGTTCTTTACGTCCTTTGTTTTATATATAGGACCTTCTTGTAGAGCTTCACTGCTCTGTAGTGTGGTGTTTGAGGTGCAACCATAAGCAAACTATTCCGGGCTGGTTCAGTTTGTTCTCTTTAGGTGTATGGCTTGTTTCAATCCCAACTGACATTTACTTTGACGGAAAGACAGTTTACGTACACTGGAGTCGAGGCTTGCTGGGAGAGGATGTGGGTCAGGGAGTTTATGCTATTGCTGTCTTATTGTTGTCTGCCTTATTGAAGTAACATCCTGGCGGCTTAATAGTTTTCACTCTACTTCATGGAAAAAAAAATTAAAGCTTATTTTGTGACTACATTTTCTGGTATTGGCAAATAGGAGAAAAATCTCTCTATGTATGCTATTACGGTTACAGTTAACTTGTGATTTTACAATAGGAAATTCAGGCTGTTTTAATAGGAAGCCTGTCCCCTTCTGGCTTTCTGATTCAAAATAAGCCCTGGTTTAAGTGAGCTTAAATTCACTTTCACTGGAGCTTATCTTTGAGCACGCACTTGCAGTTTTTGTTGACTCAAGGCTTTTCTTTAGCTCTCTATGTGGGATTTGGAAGAAGGCTTGTGCCAGGAATCCTCCCAATCAAATAAGTAAAGTATATAAAAGCACTTTAGTCCTTAAGTAGAAATAGGCGGAATTTCTAAGCAGGGTTGCTTTTTGCTGTGTTACTATAGTAACTTTAATGTCTTGTCCATGAGGTGGCAGCAAAGTCGGCAGAAAACATCACATATCTGTTCTTAACTTTTACACCCTTCTTCCTGAGCAACCAAAATAGTCCTTTTAAAGGATCATACAGCATTTGTAAATGTCTGTAAGGGTGATGCCAGCATAAGGACCCTTAATGAGAGGAATGTCTTAAATGCCCTGATGGGATTCTTATGTGCAGAAGGTACTAACGTTATTATAAAGCATTTTTTTCTCAGACTTTTTATGAAAGAGGAATTACAACATATCTATAAAAAAACCAGATCTCTTGCTGCAGAAGTGTTCTCATGTATTTTTGTTCCCCTAACTACAGTTTCCAAATTATAGCCTTTGCTTTTATGCTAGATAAGTGTACAGTGTTTATCCTGAGACTAAAGTCAGATAAGCCGTTCCCACCCCAGAAAAGCATGAATAGTGTTTTCCTTCATCCGTCGCTCAACTCTGACTGATGAGCGCTACAGTGACTTTAATTTGCAGTTTGATTTAGCGGCCCTTGAGCTTGGTTTTTTGTTGTTTTTTTTTTTTCCTTCATGCTGGATGCAGGAGCTGCAAGTATTGGGAAGGGCCTCGGCGGGATGCTCTTTTCAAGATTCGGTCGTTCTAGTACAGCCACCCCGCAGACACTCGAGACGGGAAAAGATGGAGCCGAGGGGGACGACAAGAAGGCCACAACTGTTGGGACACCCCCTTTCCCGCACAGCAGCTCGGGCTTTCTCGAGCCCACAGGTTAGTGACGAGTCCACCTTACAAACCCTCTGGAAACAAGACCTTTAGTGGGCTGCAGCCTTACGTTATGGGAGGCTGGAAATACCATAACAACATATGCCGCTATTCAATTTTGTTGGTTTGCTCTAAAGTGATAAATATTGAATCCGTTCCTGCTTTTTCAATCTCTTACGGCTGTCCAAGGACTGACTCTGTTCTTCCTTTAATCTTTTTTTCCTTTTAAAGGAGGTTTTATCTGTGTATGTGTTTGTACGTACATGTACACCATATATATATGCATGTGTGAGTTTTGGCTATTGAGATCTGCATATCATCTAGTTCCTAGACTCCCACTAGGAAAAGCAATATAATTGCTGCAGAGAATCCCCCTCACCATTTATCATAAAATGGATTTACTGAGTTTCCCCATACATTTGCAATTCTGAAGCAATCTGGATTTAAAGGCACATATGACTGGAAACAGAAGCTGCCCTTCTCCTGATCTGAACCACCCAGAACAGAAAGTGCAATTTTAGCAGCTGTTTTTTTGGAAAAGTATAGGTACTTCCTTTACAGAAATTCGTACTTGATTTTCTTTCTAAACTTCTCATTGGCACTGTTGCAAGGCGGGGGTTTTTGCAATCTACGGAGTCACAAGTATGTTGTAGCTTGTGATAGGGTTCACATGATGCATTGCTGTCCGCTCACCACTGCTAATTTCAACAGATAACCTGACTCAGTATTTGAGGACAGAGGCTTTGTTTTAAACTCGAAGAAAAGAGAGCGGCGTGACCGCCCATCCCGCGGAGCTGCCGCTGAGGTCCTTTCGGGGGGCGGTTTGGCACGCCGAGGGCCTTCTGCACGGTTCCCGCGTCCCTCCTTGCTGCAAGCCCGTCCCTGCTCCGTAGAAGGAGAAGGTGGAGCGGAGGCCGGCGAGGCCGTAAGCCGAATGACGCGATCTGCAGCCAAAGTATTTGCTTCTGAGAGAGCGGCCGCGCGGCTCGCGGTGGGGTTTGGCTGCCTCCCAAGCTCCTGTAAACGGCCTCTCGTCAGAGGAGTCGTGCGGGGCGTCCTTCCTGCAAAGCGACTGGGGGTTTTTTGTTTTTTTTTTTTTGGCCTATCTGCGTGTTAGTGGAAACGCCTGGGGTTGTCTTCCTGGTATTGGAAGGCTCCGAGTCCCTCTCCTCGCTGCGTTTGCGTCCCGCCGAAACACGAAGGTACACGGCGTTCCCCGAGCGCTGCTGTGCCGCGACGGCGGCAGCCCTTGTGCGATGCTCCCTTTATGCGCCCTTTGAGCCAAGTATTAAAATTCCTCGAAACTGGCTTTGATAAATGGCTGCATTTTTTACTCAATGTGGGGGTTTGGCTTTTGTAGCTAAGCAGGCTTTTAGTTTTGTCCTTTTTATTCCGTTGCTCCTTGTAGAGATTTTCTAAACCGCTAAAGTGCCTTAACAATAGGTTAGCCGTTGGCCCAGTTAAACGCGCAGTGAAAATTGCTTTGAATGTGGTATTAATCAAAGCAGCCATTGAAATGAAAGGATAACTGCTGAAATATATTAGGAATAATCTGGAAATGAAAAGGGCTAGTGCTGTGCAGGGACAGCTGGTTTTCAGAACAGGCTTGTAATATTGGGTGTAGTCTCCTTGTATACCCACGAAAGATGCAAGAATTCCATTTATTTCAGAAAGTTCTGAGCATCCACCTTCTGAAAGTCAGTGTTTCTTAATGGGGCCTCAACATTTGCTGGATACTTCTGTGTAGCTATCATAAGGAGCATAAATAAATGTTTTTATGTAGTTACTATAAGGAAAACAGCTGCTTAAAAAAATGCCGGCTTTTTCCAAGTTTTAGGTTTAGTTTCTTCCCCCCCTCCCCCGAGCTGCACCACTCCTGGATCAGGCTTCTGCTAAATGCATGTGCATCAAAATGTATGTATGTATTGGTAAAAATCACAGTTGACTTAAGCGAGTGTACTGTAAAATGTAAACACAGAGACATTATGTCTATTTTATATACAACAAGTAGAATCAGAACCCAAAGCTGATGGAAAAACATGCCAGTGTTTTTTCTTCTGCTGACATACAATTCTAACACCTTTTTTGTTTCTTGTTCAATTTCTAGTGGAACTGGAGCACAGGATTGATTTTGAGCTCAGGGAAGGTCTCGTGGAGAGCAGATACTGGTCTGCAGTCACATCACACACTGCCTACTGGTCATCTCTGGATATTGCTCTTTTCCTTCTAACCTTCATGTACAAGCACGACCAAGAAGATACTGACAAATCCAATTTAGACACTATTTGAAATTTTGATTCATGGGGTGGGATGGGAAAGGAAATTTTAAAACAAATGGCACAAAACTGATGTTTTACTGTTGAACTGCAGTATATATGGCATGGAGGTTTCAGGTTTAAGTGCATGTTTGGATTTTTTCCTATTTCTGAAGAGCAAAAATGATTTGTATTTAAAAGCACTTTATAGTTTTAAACATTTTGCAGTGCTTAATTAGACCTGAAATGATTCCAAATTCTTGTTAACTTTGACTGTATAAAAAGCCAATACAAGTGTAGCATCCCATAAGCACGGTCGTGTGGTGTGCTTGGGTGACATTCTTGTTAATGACCGTAATTGCTGTCTAGTTCATTCAAGTATAAAAGATTAGTTGATTAAAAAAAACTAAATTAATTTCCATTAACAAAAATATATGTTAGATACAAACCTAAAACTGCCATGTTCTGATGTTTTATGTATCAGTAAATAACAAGCGGTGGTGTCATTTTTCTAGGACTTTGTTCAGCTCCACATCCCATTATCCACAGTACCATTGAAAGACCATTCTGACTGCTGGCTTCTGAGGGCGTATTATACGTGACACATTTAGTAACTGATGCTGAAAAAGGCATGAAGCAAATATTTGAAATACTGTAATTATAATTTATTATTATCTCTAATCGTTTCATTTTATTCCAGTGTATAAAACATTACTTTTTTACTGGTTTCTTTTGACATAATTTAAGAACCACATTTATTTTCTACAGTGTTAAGACTTTTTCTCAGAAATACATATCTTTGTACTACTATTCAAATGAATATATGGACACTGTGGCACACTTTAAGTATTTTTTCATTAAAAATAAATATTTGTGGTTTCACACAAATGACATCAGTCACATTCTTCTCAAAGGTAAGTAACTGCCTTTGCTTTTTAGGTCCCCAGTGTTTCTCAGGCACGTGAAGGTTTTGACCTCGCATTAGACTTGGTTTGCAGAGGATCCAGCTGTCTTTTGCTTACCATTATTAAATGTATATACGTGCGTGTGCATTTGTATAAAAATGTATGTATATGTATATTTATGTGCAAGGATCCCATCAAGAGGAAAGAGCAGCATAAAATAAACTTGGTGGGGCCTGAGAGTACCAGAGGTTAGATTAGGTTTCCGTCTGAAACTAATTTGGGAGAAGTCAAGAGAGGAGTGTCGTGATGAAAGGAAATAATCTCCAAATGAAACACTAAAAGGTCATTGTTGAGATTTTAAAGCAACGTGGAAGGCTCTGGAGTAGAAGTGTCGGGTATATGGCTTCTGAGCCACCTCTGGTGGCGGTATTTATGATCTATATGGCATATGGAGAAGCTGCAGAATCTAAATTTTTGTTAAAAAAAAATATCAGGCTGTGGCGTTGGTGAATAGCGGTGTTCTCAGTGTTAACAGATGTGGCAACATCAGCCCACCACACCAGCAGACAGCCTCAGCCGGTGAGTCGGGGGTGTGGAAACCACCCAGACGACCCTTTCTGAAATTCTGGGGGGAGAGGGGGGGCTCTTCTCCCGAATAGCATTGCTTGGGCCATTCCTTGTTTCCCTGGTTCGTGGTGCAATGGGGAAGGAATTGGGAGCTAGGCTTGTATGGTGGGGTTATGGATTTAGGACTAATTATGAAGGAAGAAAAAACAATGCGGAGAGAAAGGGAAGGGAGGACTGGAGGGGAATGGGAAGAAGATGACAGAAACAGCGCTACTAGGGATGCGGTGAACCAATACCCAGCAGAGATGTTCGGACGGCGTAAAGGACGTTGCTTCAGTGTGGATATCGGAAAAAAATCCATCTAGCCTGGATGAATTGTAACTCTCCTGCCTGCCATGTTTACCTTGGTTGATGAAGCTCGACACCTCTGCTCCAGAAAACAGGCTTTTGTTTACATTACTGGCTTTCCAGATAAGTTGTTTAATCAGCTCTTCCTAATTAGGAGAATTTAAACATAAAAGGAGAACCCCCTTTTATATTTAGAACGTGCAAAACATTTCCAAATGTGCATGGTTTGCGTTTCAGTACTGTGAGTTGGATCGCTGCTGCGTTATCCCCTTACACGACTGGATCTACACTAGATCTCTTTCTAAACGCTGTAAACAAAAGGGGGTTAATTCCTGTAATTCTTGTGGTCTGTGTAAACCCTGCCGTTGTCCAGAACATTTTTCAGATTTATGGAATAGCTGTTCCCCTCACATCGGAACATGCTGGTACTTGCTGACTGCTCTCCGTATAAGGGATGAGATCCCGCTTTTATGTGCGTACCCCTTGGTAAATCAGGGAGAAGACAGAGCTGGGAAGTAAACCATATCGCTGGTAGGAGAAGGGATAATAAGGACCAATACCTGTTCATGGCTTTGCATTTTTCCTGAGTTAATGGACATATTCTGTTCTAATTTGTAACTTCGTGGAGCATCTACTAATCTCCAAGCTTAAATACAAGGATGAAACATACCTCGAAAGAATAAATGGAGATTTATGCTAAAGTGTATGCAAAGATGTTAAGCATGCTGTGGGCAGACTTTCATCTTTTTAATCCTCAAAAAAGATCTCTTATCCTTCTGCAAGGACAAAATACTATTTGAAAATTAAATTTTGAAGTTGTTAGGAAAAGGGTTGTCCCACTTCAGTTCTGCAGATTCAAGTAGGGTCACACCTCTGCATGCTAGACTCTAAATTTCACGCTTAAAACTTTCTGGTCAGATGGTCCATGGCATAGAGCTGGAATGTCCTGGCTTCCAATTACTGACTTGTTTTCTTCTGCAAGAGCAATGTTTAGTTTTACAAGCTGTGTTGACTGGTGGTTTTTCTTGAGAAACCAAGATAAGGGAAATGTACTGCACTGTTGTCAGTCTTCTGACTGATACTGAGCTGTTTTCTGAAACTTGCCCTTGAGTGCTTTGCCCAAATCTGACACTCCCAGCTTTTTTGCTACAAGGTCATTTTTGCAGATAAATCAGCTGCTTTTTTTTTTTTTTTTTTTTTTTCTGAATTCCATCCCTTTGCTTCTAATTATTCTGTCATGTTTTTACTACAACCTCCCTTCCCCTCTATGTGCTCTCTCTGCTTTTATTGCCAGTGTTTCTGGAGTTAGAGGCCCTTTGCTTTATTTCACTGTGCAAGTCTAGCTGGCCAATTTCAATTATTTTATCTCCTTTCCTAATTAGTATTATCAGGCTGGACTGAAACATGTTTCATATTCTTATATATATCTATATTATGCCTGGTTGCCACCTTTTCCTCCTTCGTGGTTTTCTGTTGTCCCGTTGCTCGTTCCCCGTGCCGCTTGTCAGCTGAGCTGACTCTACACGTAGCTAAATCGGTGGGGATTGATTTTTTACCAAGTTGAGTTCATGAATCGCTATGTCAACTGTTTGCAGTTAGATCGTTAATGTATATTTGTGTGCCCTCTGCCCAGCAAGTTTATTTGAAATTCATCGTTTCCCATTTTTCCGTCATTAGCTTGGAGATTAGGTTTCTGCCTCCGCACATCGTTTTTCTCCCGAAGTCGGACTGCAGGTGACTGACCCGTGGTGTTTTGCAGGGTCACCTCCCCTGTCTCTGCCACGCGTCTTCCGTGACCGTCAGGGGTTCAGAAAGCTCTTACACACCAGGGCCCACTAATAGACTGACACACGTACGGAGAAATTTTCAGTTTTCCAAGCGTTATCTTACTGGTTGCTCTCCACCTGCAATTGTAGTGACTACTTTTCATTGCTTCCCCAGAGTCCGTGGCTATTGCCACGTTGCTGGTATTGCGAAAAGCTTTAAAATCTTTTTTTAAAATGTCACCCGTGTGACAATCCCATTTTCTGGTTTATCGGATGGACTTCAGCCTGATGTTTTTCTTGCATTCCGTGTTTGATCTGCATTTGCTAATCATTTTTCCACAAAACCAAACTTTCTTCTGGTTTAGCTTTTCCCTCCCTCTTCTGAAGCGTTTGGTTTTTATTCTTGCTTTGATTTCTGTCCACTGGGGTGGAGGCTTCCTTCGGGAATGTTTGAGCATGGCCTGTGCATCCTCAAGACTGAAAGTGGAAACTTTGAAACCCGCTTGAAACCCAAGAGGCACATCTCACCGTTGCGATCCCGGAGACTTCTCCTGAAAGCTCAGCGCCAGCAAAGCCCAGCTGGATGTGTTTTCCTTCAGGATGGCTTTGCATGTTCTCTCTTCACTGCGTTTGTGTCTTCCATCAGTCAGCTTCACTCTGGGACGGACAAAACGTTTTCTGTTGTCGTCAATGAATTTCGGCGTGTTGGTGAGCAGCGGATCCGGGCTGACCTCTCCCGGGACTAGTTCCTTGCTCTTTGGGTTTCTCCGGTCTCCCTGGAGGCCCATTTGACCCACACTTTGCTATCGATGTCGCGAGGGTTTGTGTTTCTCTGCATGCCGTTGCAGAAGCACTTCAAACCGCGCGCCCAGCTCCTGATGCTGGCAGCGTGTTGACACGATCTCCTCTTCCAAGGAATAAGAGGAGAAGTCCTAAGCCGTGGAGAGAAATGCCTGGCTATCAAAGTTTCAGTTCACCCTGGAGGTCAGTGCCCTCTGGTCCCATTGGAAAGCAAATTCCGACATCAGCCTTTTCCCCTGAAAATGCCCTGTCTCCCCAGCTGCAGTTGCAGCAGCTCTCGCCTAGCAGACCTTGGCCAATCCTTTCCCTTCAAAAGTGAGAAGTCACCGAGTCCCCTGCAAGCATGAGATGTCCCAGAAGCAATCCCTTGGGGGTTTGAAATCCTTGCTGATTTATCCAAAGAGAGGGGGTTCGTATGGCAATTCTGTGGGCATCTGCCTCAGATTAACTTCTTTGTTTCTTAAATAAAATACCATTTTTCGCAGGCTTTTCCTTGGTGCCTCATTGCTTGTAAGCGTGGACGTGGGAGAGGTGAAGTGCAAAATTCTCTGCAGGCTGCAGCCCTGACTGGACGCTCGTACTCCAAGGACCCCACGTCCAGTTTGCTGTTCTTGCTGGGTTTACGGCTCTTTCAATATCTCCTTGAAAGTCAGTATCTCATCTCAGAGCGGTCCCATACTTTGTACTTAAAGAGCGGCTACTTAAAGGGTCTTACCATTTCAGCATACTCCTTGATGAAGAAGAACCTTGACTTCCATTTTAAAACGGAATTTTCAAGCATGTTTGTGCCAAAGCATCTCAGGTTTGGGGGCTTTACTACTTCCTTCGGTTTATAGCAAGGCTCCTTTCACTTGGGTTTTGAACTCAACTGTTTCAAGCAGAAATTAAGCTTACCCAGTGCTTTACGAATCCAGATTTTTTTCTCTCTGATATGGTATCACTGGTAATGTAACAAACCACCTCAAGCTACCACCGTGGTCCTGCTTATGCTACTTCTCTAACAGCCGGATCCCAACCTGGCCGAAACAAAAGTCTTCCCTTGACTTCGCCGAGTGTCGGATCGTGCTCCGAGTGCCTTTAGTGCTTGTTGCTCTTCCCGCTGTTTCCTAGGTGAATATGTATAATATGGATTAGGCGGGGGAATAAAAAGGCTTTGGCATTTAGGTTGCCAGCTGGCCAGCACTGAACCCTTGGATGTCTCGAGCAGGGAGATCACGCTGTGATCCGTGTTGGCCCCCGTGTCCTGCTGCGTGCTCCGGATTATGCCCAACAGCCTCTCGGCAAGCAGAGGGTTGAATTCTGGTTTTCTGTTCGTATCCCCCTGCCTGCAAAGCCCAGACTGGTCGGAAACCAAAGCCACAGGAAGGGGGAAAGGAGAGCAGCTCTTCTGATTTTGAATCTGTGATATCTTTCCACCTACTGCTGTCTCCCACACCTACCCAAAACTAAAAACAGCGTTCGTGCCACCGCCGGGAAGAGGCTGACGGACCACATTGCCTCTGGTGTATTTTCACAACTTCTGTTTTCCGAACCGAGTCACCGGGCTTTGGGGGCTCCAAATATTCAGGTTTTTCAAGGTGAGGACCCAACAGGCTGGGGACGGAGACAATTTCGTTTACCCCCGGCAGCGGAAAAGGCAATTGCGAATGACAGCGCGGGCGGACGAGCTGGCGTAAGTGGACGTGGGTGATGTTTGTGAACCCTGGGCGCTGAGCCGGCCCGCGCTGCAAAATCCGGCCTGCGAGGAGGGAACGGGGCTTCCCCCCCGGCGCGCTTTGCCGTGGGGCTGCCGCAAACCCTGCGTTTTGTTTGTGGGAGCCCAGCCGGGCAGGAACAGGCTCCCCGCCGGCTCCCGGGGTAGGGCTTTCCTGTTGTGAAACAGCATGGAAATGCAAAACGGCCAAAATCTCCCCGAGATGAGAGGAGCCCTCTGAAGCGCGCGCAGATGCGTTCTCTTCCCACTTTTTCAGCCCGCTGCCGTCCCGTTGAGCTGAAGGGCCGAATGAGGAGCGTGCGCCTTTTCAGTCTAAAACCGCCCACGTCCTGCTCTGATAACTTCCCAGGATGTTTAATACGGCAGGGTTTGTCAGAAATTTTCACATTCATAATTACTTTTAAGTAACCAGTACTTAAGTTTAAAAATAGCTCGACGTACTTTCAACATTGCTAGGTGCGCTTTCAGTAAGGAAATGGTCAGACCCATTTGCAAAGAAGGACAGACCGCTTCCAAAACAAACACCATTTATCTCCCAGCTGGTGTCTTACAGGAGAACGTTCCAGCCATGCCACCGCTTACGTTTCACCGCTATTTCCCCAGCTGGTTTTACAGCTGCTGGACTGTGAAGGGGCCTGCAGTTAATCTCCGTGCTCTGCATAAGGTGAGATACTGTCGGAAAAGGAATTTTTAAACAGCTTGGACGTGGCGCTGGCGTTTAGCCTCGTGTGCTTTGCAGGAAGGGCTTATACTGGAACAGCAACTGGATAGCCTGTGTTTGCAAAGGATGATGTTCGGATGGGACAGTTGTGTCTCTTGGCACGCTCATCGGGGTTTCTCCTTTATGCTTACCAGACTGCCCCTTGCATGCAATTGAGTGTGGGGTTTTTTTTTTCATTTGCATATAAACCGGCGTATTAAAAATCGGCAGGGGGAAGGGAGGGAGGCGAGGCTGCTTTGTGCCGGTTGCAGAAACGGGAAGAGGGTAGAAATGTTCCTTCCGAGGCCGCGTGCTCTGCTGTCACGAAAGAAACCTGCCGCCTCCGTCTCGGAGAGACCACATCTGCATTTAGGGGGAGGGGGGAGGAGAAAAAACAGGCAGGAGAAGCGCTGATTAAATCAAGGCAGATCTTGGCAGCGCTACGGAGCGGCCCGATGCGTATCGGCCAGCACGTGTCCGACACATGCTGTAGCTTGCTGCTCCCATCGGGAGACGTGGGCGCAAGGCGGACGGCAGCGAGCGGGACGAGAGCCGCGGACCTCTCCTCCCCCCGAGGGGCTCGGTCCCGCGCCTGCCCCCAGCACCCCCTTACTCTTCGGGGCTGGGCCATCCCTTCTACACCTGGGCTGAGGTCCTGCTGCTGCTCACCCAAAACATCGCCGTGGCAAGGCTTGTCCTGGCGGGATTTAATCGCGCCGGTGACGGCGCGCAGCCCGGGGGGACGGTCCTGCAAGGCGGCCTGTGTCCCAGCCGCTTAGATGGGATCTCCCAGAAGCGGAGCAGGGAGCCCCGCGGCGTTACACGGGTGTCTCCAGGGAGCCGAAACCCCTTTCTGGAGCCTGTCCCCATCCTCAGGGTTACCTGGTGCAGGGTCTCCAGCCCGTTTTCGGTGGGCAGCCTCTGCGGAGCAGCTGGGCCGCGGTTCCCTGCGAGGGCGACAGGAGCCTTCGCTTCCCTCCCCGGAGATGCCGAAACTTGGATGCCGATGGACGGCTCAAGTCGGGAGGGACCGATGCGTCTTGTCTGACCTCCCCCAGGCGATAGCTTCCCACCCAGCGTCGCCAGGCTGCTTTCTAGGGATTATTCACTCTCTTTCCCAAGTCACGGGGCTGACCAAGCGTTGCAGCTTTGACATCTGCAACCGCAAAGTCTTGGGGAAAAAAGATGTTGAAGACTGCCTGCTTCAGACTGCCTCTCTGCAGTGAATTTCGATTCTCAACAGCCTTAGCAAGTGTCGGTGCCTGAAAACCTCTGCAGACCGTGTTGGTCCTGCATTCTGCCATGCAGATTCTTTATTCTTCATTCTAGCTACCCAAAGAAAATCAGAGTTGTATGGATCTTGCAGCAAATGTTTTGCCAATTTCTAGTTATATTTCATAATCATGATGGCATTCTCGGCCTCCTCGGATTTATGATTTATGGTGACATATTTGCAGCCTTCTGGATGCAAGCTGTTTCTCTGAAAGCAGTAAGGTCCTCCTGAGTTTATTCTGCGGTATCTGGGGAAAGCGTGTGCGTACGCGAGCAGGGACGCGTATATTCTGTGCGTTACGTGTGTCTGCAGAGTGCACTTGTTTCTCCACAGTCTAAGCTGTGTTTAAATCAGGGCTTTAAAATGAGCCTAAAAGCTTCTGCAAAATAATTTTACCCTCTCCAAACAATTCACATAATTAACTGGCTAAATCGCTTCTTGCCGACTCTCCCTGAAGATACCCCTCCCGAACGAGATTTTTCTTTAGATTTGGATGAAACGCAACGGTTGAGTCATGACTTTTCTCTCTGGCTCGGCTGCTGGAGCGGGGAATGTTGTTCACAGTATTGGCTGTTGCCATATGCTTTTTTCATCAAGTAAAAGGGTGCAACTTTCTTTTTGCTTCCCCCTCCACTGACTCACTCCCCAAATATGTTTCTGGTTAAGATGCCTTGTGACTTCTTCCTGACATAAGGTTTTCTAGTTTGCAGTTAACTTTGTGAATCACCTCTGCGAGCTCTAAAACATCCCAGCTCCTGGGAGGAGAGGATGGGTGTCCTGGAGAGCAAAGGGAGGAAAAAAAAAGTTGCTTACCTGGTTCTTGGATGCTTTGTGTGTTTAGTAGCTCTCCTGCCCCAGGAATGGTTTTCCAGAGGCTGGGCAGTCCTGCTCCGATGCCCACCGGTGCCCTTCGCATCCTCCTGCTGATCGTCGTGCCTGGGCAGTCTAGGAAAAGCCCAAGGGAATCTCGAAGAGATCTCCCTTCTGGATTAGGTGAACTTGGCGTTTGACCTGTTTGCAACGCGATGCTTTCAGAATCGCTGTAAGTTAAGGAAGGGCGATGCTGGCTGCAAAATAGCTTAGAGGGACAGACAGACGGATGTGTCCCTTCCGGATTTCTTTTAAGGCATTGCACTCAGGCCTCCTTTTGCTGATCCCCAGAGCTCTCGGCGCAGCGACCTTCACCGCTGGTGCCAAATTTCCCCTGAGAGGGCGAGTTAGGAGCACGGGGCTTTTGTCAGAGCCAACCCCGTGCTCCCAGCATCCTGCCCTTAGCAGGGGGGAGCTGCCAGCGCTTGGCCAGCAGAAGGAAACAGCTCCCCAAAAACACAGACCGTAAATCACTCAAACGATGCTTCCTGAACCTGACCTTGCAGAAAACAGGCTTGCACCCGCGAGCGTGGGTCTGGGTTCCTGAAAACCGATGTCCATCACACCCTACTGCGGACAGCTTGCTGCGGTAGGGCTGTAGGTGTACAGCCCATCCTCACCTCCCCAGGTCCTAGCAGCCCAGAGAGGCCAGGAAGAACAGCCTGCCTCTTTTCCAGCTAAAGGAACTGAGATGCTGAGAGTTAAGCAACTGGCCCGAAGCCAGGGTGCTTGGAAACGAGCCCATATCTTCCTTGTATTAGCTGGGACATGACCATGTAGCATGCCTTGCCCTGCTGGAAATGTCACCCCTGATCTCTGGAGCAGCTATCCTGCAAAGCATCATCTCCTTTTTTTTTTCTTTTTTTTTTTTTTCTTTTTTTTCCCAGACTGCTCTGCCTCGCAGGACAATCCCATCTGTTTGATCTTCTGGGATGCAGAAGAGCAGAAACGCACCAGCCTTTGCACTCTCGCTTGTAGCACTTCTCATTTCCTACAACTTTGCCCGGAAAGTTAACTCTGGGCTTACCCACGCTGGGAGTTTTCCCAGTGGCCGCTCCACTGGCGTGTACTACAGAGAAAGTTATTCCAGCTGAGCGACTCTCCGGCAGCGCGTCCCTGGATGCTGGGTCGATGGCACCGTGAGCTGGCACTGCAGAGTGTCCCTGCCCCATCCTGGCACCTCTCCCAGGGAAAAGAAATTGGGAGTCAGGTCCTCCCTTGCCCCTCCTCAAAGCCTGAGGAGGATGGGATGTCACGCTGAGACAACTTGCCATGACCACAAACTACTTGGGTACGGAAGGTGGCAATCGTGGCACCACGTGCCAAAGCCACCCGAGATGCCAGCCCTGCTCCCAGGACTCAGGATCTCCTAAAAAGGGGTTTGCTCTGTTGGATAGCAGGTCCCATCTTCACACTGGGGTCCCTCCCAGGAAGGATACGTCGTTTATAACCAGCCCTCCACATCCCAGTTATCCAGTGTATTGGTAACCTCTCCTTTGAGATCCAGGCGTGACTCCTGCAAGTCGGTGCCTAATTTCCATGTGCTTTGATGGAACTACAGGGGTTTTTTGCTGTGGGGTGGTTTTTTTTTTCTTATTCTTTCCAGTGCTGCTATCACTGTTTTTTCCTGGCCTGGTGCTGTCCTCATCCAGTGTCATTACTCAGAAGATGTAGGAGGAGGCAGAGGTGTTTCCTTGCAAGGAACAAATGTTGGAATAACCCATCTACCCATCTTTGCTCAGCTGGCAGCATCTCCAGTGCCCAAAACACACTGGAGAGATGTAAGCAAAGCCTGGGAAGCTTGCTTGGGAAGGATGGGGACTTGATGTTTGGAAAAAATACTCTGGCAGCACAATCTCCTAGACTCTGCCTTTAAAAATAAGAAATCTCCCAAAGGAACTGATGGAGCCCAACATCCGTGTTATTTAAAACTGAGCAAAATAAAGAGCTGGAGGCTGCAAGCTCAATGTAAACGGCAGTGGCTTCTCAGGACCTTAGTTAGAGCCCCCTGGGGAGGAAAAGCACATTAGGCAGCCAAAATAGGTCTCTCCTCCTCTCCATTGCCATGTTTCCGTGTAGTCGGGAAAACGAGTGAGGTCTTGGGAATATCTTTTTGCCGGCTGTGCGTTCAAACATGCAGTTGAAAGACTTTCCCGTGTCACCTCCCCTCCCTCCGGTCCCCCGCCAAGAAGAAGCGTTTGGGACTTGCCCTTCCCCATCTGCATGACCGCGGCGCGGGGGACAGTGCTGGATGCAGGGGGACACGGACTTCGGGGGGGGGACTGGCCAGTGCCAGGCAGATGGGTCAAGATTTGGGCTGTCAGATGGAGAAGGGGTTTCCCAAAACTTGGTGTAGAGAGTTTCGGGGAGGCAAACAAGGCGATAAATGTTTTCTTGTGCTCTCCAGCGCCGGGTCAGCATGTGAGGACAGCACCCCAGCATGGGGGGGGGGCTCACGGTGAACCCCAGGTCTGGCTGCCCTGGCCCTGTTCATCATTTGACAGGCCAAGGTGGGAGGGTGGCGGGGGCCTGGGTCAGGATCCCAAACCTGCCCAGTGCCCCCGTCCATCCCCTGGAAGGTGGCACTTAACCTCCCTCCTGCTCATCGCTTCGGTTCACGCTCCCAGGGCTCTGGCTGGGTTTGTGCCGGTGTGTTTTTACGCTGAGGGTGGTGAAACCCTGGCACGGGTTGCCCAGAGAGGTGGTCGATGCCCCATCCCTGGAAACGTTCAAGGTCAGGTTGGACGGGGCTCTGAGCGACCTGGTCTAGTTGAAGATGTCCCTGCTCGTGGCAGGGGGGTTGGACAAGGTGACCTCTAAAGGTCCCTTCCCACCCAAACCCTTCTGTGAGTCTACAATTCTATGATCTCTCTGCCATGGAGACCTCCTCTCACCCGAAGCATCTCCCCCTGCGCTGGTCTCCTTCCCAAGAGCTTCCCAATGGCCTGTAGAGCCACTTCAGAGCATTGACCTCATTTCCTCCTCTTCCCTGTGCGTCTCCAAGCTGTTCCCTATCACGCTGCCATGGGGCTTGGCTTCTCCTCCCACCCTCCCACGGCTGCGCGCAGCAGCGGCTGGCGGTGCATTCCTTCACATCGTAACCTCCGGCTTGCTATCTAAGGAGTTGAAGGATATTTCCAACCCAACGCTGCCAGAAAATACTGGCACCAACCTCCGGCTACCTTCCTCTCGCACACACATCCAGCTCCTCGAGCGCTCTGAGACTCTGCCGTGTTTAAACAACCGTCGCTTACAGTCAGCTCTCAGTGCGGCGGGTTATTTTCTGGCTGGTTTTTTGTGTTCTTTTCCAAGCCCCAGCTGGTTTCTGCAGTTTCTTGCCCTAGTGACTGGGCTTGACTCTTCGCTGTGCTCGGTGCATGAAAGCTGCAGCTTTAACCAGGCTGCAAAACATGCAACACAACCTTGTCTTGGCCTTTCTGTTCCCCGGGGAGCAGCGGGTCCAAGATGTGACCAACCTGCCATCGTTGCTGATCCCGTGAGTATCATCCTGCTGCACCTCAGGAGCGATCCCAGACCAGCTCTCTATGGCTCTAGCTGGCAGCAGGGATGAAGGGTCCTGGCCCCGCTTGCCACCTCTCTGCTCCTACCCGGGCTGCGTCACTGGTATTTTTGTCGGCCCGTGAGATGGTCTAGCAGCGATGTGCTCTCCATCCTGAGGTCTTGGCCACGGGCAGCTGCAAGGACACGAGTCGACGATCATCCTCGTGGTGCGTGGTGGGGTTGGGGCATCCTCGGTGCTGGATCCAGCACACGGTGGATCACAGAGATTTACCTGCAAGCAGGGACTGGACCAAGTCTGTGCGTGGCACTCATTTCAAGCCTGTCTTTGGAGAGAATGAAGCTGCTGCCCTTTAGATCAGACAGCAGCCCCAGCATCCTCCAGTTTAAGCAATGAGCCACCAAAAGTTTTTACCGACCAGAGAAGCAGGGAGAGCCCCACTGGCACAGAGCAGGCACATAGACCATCTGGGATGCATGTTTTCTAGCTCAGCTTTAAAAACCTCTGACGATGGTGATTCCCCTCCCTCTGCAGTCCTTTCCCTTATACCTAAACAGTCTCCCTGAAAAGCTAACCTGAACCTTTCTCTGGGCGATTTGCCCATTGCTTTTTGCCTATCCATTGTGGAAAGGAGGAACAGAACATTTCCTCCCTCTTCCATCCCTCCCTCTCAGATAAACCCTCTTTTATCTACCTGAAGATATTATCGGTTGTCTTTCTTTCTCTAGGGTAAACAGCCCGAATTCTTTTAACGTCTTCTCATTGGTCACCCTCCTGTCTCCCCAAAAACCGCTGACAAACTGGGAGCGGGGGTCCCCGGCGGGGATCTCATTGAGCTCGCCTGTCCCCAGTTTGCAGGGGACGTGGGGCTGCGCCAGAAGCCGTAGGTGTTCAACAGCACCCTTGGCTGCAGACCACTGCGTGTCTTCTAGGAGCTCACAAGACACCACAATTTCATGCTTCAGTGGGGTTTGGGGGATTCCCAGCATCTCCCCATGTTGCCCACTCCTGGCCAGCTGAGTGCCCACCTCTCCTTCCTATGGGAGCTGCCGATCGCTTCAGACCGCTCTGCTTGGAGGCGAAGTTCATCCCACCCAGCTGATTCAATAACATCTGCCTTATTAAACCACCCCGATCTGCTCTGTCTCTATTTTTCCATCACTAACTGCATTACCGTCCCGCTTGCATCTGACCTTTCCGGTGAAGACTGAAGCCGAAAAAGCATAAAACCATCCAGCGGTCTGGGCATCGTCCATCTCCAGCCTCCCCAGGCGCAACAGGCTTGTGGATGTGCTCAGCCGCTGCAGGTACACAGGGCATCTCGGGCGTCCGAGAGGGAGAAAAAGGTATTAACCCCCTCTCCCTTTAATAAATGCATTTGTTTTCTGCTTGATGTTTCCCAAAATCCCTTTATTCAGCTCAGAAAACTTCAGCACGGCACTGAGAGCCGAAGCTATCCACAGCGGAGAGACGCGGACGTGGCTGGGAAATCCGAGCCCAGCATTGGCCAGTGCACTAACCCCCTGTTTCTTTGCAGCGTCCCGGTGTTATTTTCCCTGCAAAAGGAAGCGGTTTGGAGTTATTTTTGACCTAAACCTGCACACAGGGGCTGTTGTGCTTTTCCACCGTACCAAACCACCCCAGCCATCCCAGGTGGCTTGATACCGGCTCCAGCGGGGAGCTGCATCCTCAGCGGTTCTAAATCACTGCTGTGTGTCCGGCCTCGGCATCTCCATCTGTAAAATGGGAAGAAAATTACTGCGGTTTCCTTGGCTGCAGCCGTTCATACCAGGATTTGACCAGGAAAGTCCAGCAAACATCCCAAACCCAGTGAGAGGAGCCAGGATATGCTTGCGTTTGGTTAAAAACAAGACAGAAGAGCAGTGGGGGCCCGATGGGTGCCCAGGTGAAGCGGTCATAGGGGACGATACTGGGTCGCTCCCCCTGCACCCACAACCTGGGGTCTGGGGCAAATTCAGGTGATTTGCACAGGATGAAATTGCCCTGTACGACAGCTCCATCAGGGCTGGGCGGCCAAACGCCCCCCCCTAAAGCACACGTGCCCCCGGTGCCCACATCGTATCGGTGCCTTTGCTCAGGTGCCTGTTATCAGCCCGGCTTTCGCGGAGCTCTGACGCGCGTTCCGATAAAAACCCTCGTCCGGAGCTTTTTGTTCTCCAGCAGCACACGAGCAAAGGTGGCCCAACCCCAGCGGCTCCGTTCTCCGTTCCCTCCTCCAGCCTTCGCAGCTTCCCGCGGCGGGGGTGGGATTTCTGGGGAGGCTGTGATTTATAGGACGGGTGTGATTTATGGGGCTGCTGCTCTTCTTGTTTGGCCTTTGGGGCTCTGCAGCCTTGGGGAACTCCCTGCTCCCTGCACCAGCGTGACTTGCTTTGAGTCCCTTATTCCTGAGGCTTTGGATGCTTCTGGGATCAGACAATGGGAACGAAGCGGTGGTGTTTCGGGGGGGGGGCCGTTGCTGCCGGCTTCTCCTTCCTTCTGGCTGGGCTTGGGGGCAGCGGGCAGCTCCTCCCTGGGAAGCCCGGGGCCACACGGCTCCTTCTCAGGATGCCACATGAAGGGGACGTGTGGGGTTTTGGGGGCTAATTGGTCCACGAGTGTGTCCCAGCTGCCCGCTGGTGTTTGCTCTCCACATTGCGGGGGGATGTCTGGGTTTCCCCATTCACCCCCCCAAGCTGCTGCTGTCGTACACCTGGTCATGGGAGATGAAGAATAAACCCATCGCAGAGCTTTTTTTTGGGGCTGCTGGGTCAGACCAGGACGCTGGCACCAAGCGAGTCGGTGGTGCAGCCAGAATGGAGCATCCCAGTACTGGCCAGAGGGGACGGGTGGTCCAGGCTGGGGTTTCTGGGGTTCCCACAATAGGAAAATCATCCGAGTCCCTTCCCATCCTCACGTCCCTTGAGCACCGCTGGACAACCAATCGCCAGAGCTGGATTTGCTACTCTATTTCACAGTTTGGTGATTTGGGGGGTCAAGCAGTGCCTTTGGGAGCTCATCTTACGCTGAACAAAATTTTTCACAGGGTGGGGGGATCCGAGCAATGCTTGCAAAGAAAAAACTGGTGTGGTGACACCCCAGACATGGGCAGGACAGGGATCTGCTCTCACTGGGCTTTGTCTTTCACCCCTACATGCCTTGAATCCATTTTGACCCCACTCCAGAGCTCATCCATAGGGGTGCGAATGGTCCAGCATGTCTCAAGGGATGCCCTACGCCTCTGCAGCCCTCCGGCCCCCTAACGAAGCGTGACTGACGAGCTTCACCTCGCTGCTCCCTGTGCTGATAGAGGGAAAACCCACGGGCTGGGAGCCAGTTTCCCCAGACCGTTGGGGAGGGGAGAGCTGGGGCCGGAGAGATAACGGGAAGCGTCTGTGCCCCGGCTTGGGGTGGGGTGGGGGTTTGATGCTGTAGCACTTGGCGATGCCACCCATGGGGCTGCCGCTTTACAAATCCACGGACGGGGGGTACGCGGGGTGCTGGGGGCCGTTTTCTTCCCCTCCTCCATGACCTGGGGAGATCTGCAGGGTGCTGGGTGCCAGGATAGGGTGCTTTCCCGTAGCTCCGCTTCCCATCAAGTGGCTGCCCCAAAAGGGCCTGAACAGCAGCTGTGAAAAATCGATGGTGTGAATTGGGAATATTTTTTTTTGCCCACTGCTTCCCAGTAAATCACTTCCAAATAAACACTTTCCACTATCTGGCTGGCTCTGCAGATGATGGTGTCAGACCCATCACATGAATTATTTGGGGATTTTTGTTTTTTCTTCTTGCTGACTAGCAGTGGATAAATGATGCTGGGTGTTTCTTCTAACACCCCAGAGTCACCAGCTCCAGAGCATTACGTGACATTTGGGTTTTCTTCGAGCCCCAGCTCCGTGAGAGAAATTCAGCCTTCCAGCCTGTACTTTGTATTTGTAAAGCAAATGAATAGGAGGCCTTCTGGAAGTGGAGAAAAGCCAGAACGGGAGTGGCAAAGGCTCAGAAAATCTGATGGACAACAGAAAGTGGTTTAATATGTTGTATATTACAGGAGAAGAGGGGAGTTGAGATATTTGAACCTTTGGGCTGGAGTTACCCCCTTTCTCTTGGGCAGGTGCAAATCAGCAGCATGATAAAGTATCCTTCAAAGTCACTTTTAGCCAAAAAACTCTACAGACTGATCGTGTTCTGGGCTCACCTCACCAAAACACAGCACTTTCCATCCTGGGTTTCTAGAAAATGAGTTACACCGACTGCTTGCTGACAGCACCATGCAAAGCACCCGCAGCATCCGCAGGAGAGCACCCTCCAAGAGCCGGTGCAAGCAGCCAGGGAAAGCTCCGTTTGGGACAGGTATTCGCCGAAAGAATTTGGAAACCTTGGCAGTGGGCTGGATGGAGGCAATGGTCCAATATCGCTGGGGGTCCTGGGGCTGGTTGAAAGACGGATGGGGATGGCAGCAGCCGAGAGGGACACGTTCCTGCATCCCTGTGGAGCATTTCTGCCCCATCCTTGACTAAAACGTGGGTTATGCAGAGCCGCGTGCTTTGCTGCGCGAGCCAGGAGGTGACACCGAGTCCAGAGTGAGGATGATGAGTGGTACCAAGCCCACAATCCAGGCAGAGGCGATGCGGAGGAAGATCGGTGACGAGAGCCGGGCGCTGGGCACGGCTGTTGTGAGACACGCGGGCAGCGGGCAGGGAGCTGGGAGGACATTTGCAGCCCTGGGGATGAATCAACTTTTTGGAGAATTTACCCGGGGTTGATCCAAATTCTCCATCACGTGGATTCAGGCGTTCAGCTAACAACTCCCTCTGGCTAAAACGGATGTCGAGAGGGTGCTCGAGGACCCACCAGCCCTTTCGGAGAGACACAAAGTTCAAGGACCCTTCTGACCCTGGGGACAACCGGAGAATGATTTGGGGCACGTTGCCTCCTTTCTGGGCCAAGGCAAGAGTCACACTCGGTGGAGGTCACTCCTGACAGCTGGAAACATCGGAAGGACACAACCACATGACAGAAAAAAGGATAAAAGATAAACGGCGGCACAGGGATTAATGTCAACAGGAAACTAATGCCTGACACGCCGAGTCAGGAGAGCCAGCGGAGTTATTTGTTGTGAAGAGCTGATTGCAGAGGAAGAGGCTGGGAAACAAACCTCCCAGCCTGAGGCTTCAAGAGCTTAATTGACCCCAATTCCTAGAAAGAAGGTGAAGAGGGGCCAGAGAAGAGCCCTGCAGCGGGTTTTGTCCTGCGGCGCAAGCCTAACAGGCTCCGGTGCGCCGCGGCTGATGTTAGGCACACGCGGCAAGGAAATGAGATGTGATTTTGTAGCTGTAGGGCAATGAAACCTTGGCTTGACTTATCAAGGGAGGAGGTAGCTCACTCTGGCTCCATGTCTCTTATCTGAGCGTAGCTATCTCTTGCAAGCTAGGATTTATTCCAGCTCCGGAGATGTATTTTGTAACCTTTGGGCACGAAGGACCAAGCTAGATGGTTGTGACAGTCTGGAATCTCAGTCCCTGGCTTCATCCCGTGTGTCCTTGGCCATCAGGAGGAGACATCTGGCCACGTGGCCCTCCTGAGGTCGATGGCTCTCGTTTTAGGTAAGAACACCCATCTTGGCATTGGCACCCCTTGCCCAGAGCACCCAGCTGCGTTGCCACATCAGGTTGCCTGAACTCCCCTTGGGGTAACTAGGACAAACATCCCATCCTGAAGACCTGAGGACTTGAGCCTACAGACCCACAAGTCCTTCCTGGCCCTCAGACTCTATGAAGATAAGCAGCGCTGCCTCGTGTGTTCAACCCTGGCCCCCACATACCCCTCCAGCTCCAATACCTGCTGTCATCTCCGTCCTCCCCCCACAACCCAAAACGCCACAGCAGCTACAAACCTGCCCAGAAAAGGACGCCGAGGTTCCGTTACGGACAGGGCCGAAGATGAGACAAACTGCTGGGAATTCTTCGGACCTCGTTCGTCAGAAGCAAACATTACATCCAGCTGAGATGATGAGCCTGGAGGAAGGCTACACGCGAGCAAAGCAGTGGGACTGCGTCATCGGAGTTCTGTCCTAGGGGACATAAGCAAATAGTATTTTACTGCTGGGCAGTGAGGTATGGAGATGCTGAATAATCTTTGCAGATCCCAAGGGGGAATTACTACAATCTAGAAAGACTAAACCTCAGCATCTCAAGTGCTTCTTCAAGACCTTAATCCCAAATATTGTCCATCCTTTCATTACAAGACTGCTGAACAACTCTATACGTATAGCAGGTGATTGCACGCTTGTACAATACATTTCTGTGACAGCTTCATTACTCTGCATATACCTTCAGAAAAATAAAAGAGCCAAGTCACGTGGACATTTCCGAAATGACAAAATCGGGGAAGAACAAATGTGACCGGGAATAAACAAGGAAGCGGAGTTGCCCAGCACGTTTCCTTCGCCAGGAGCATGACCTTCTCTCTGCTGGGAAACGGTCATTTGTGAAAAGTGAACCGTGGCTACATCCAAAAGACGCTCAGAGGTGGAAGGGGATGGAGACACACGGTGAGAACCACCCAGGCGCTTCGAACCTCTCTCACCTGCTGTTACGGGGTGCTGGAGATGCGGGAACAGGCAATAAGTGGTTTGCGCTGGTATTCGGTTGCTGCCCAAGTTTATTTCCAGCAGTTTATTTTTTCACGGGGGCTCAAGTAATGCTCCAAGTGCCCCGTCACTTAGAGGATATCTGGAAAGAGCTGAGATTAAAACTCAGGGCGAAGTAAAGAGCTTGCAAACGCCCTGTGAAGAGGAGCGGTACCAGTGGCAGTGGGCTGTAAGGGGGCAACACAGGCAGGGAGGTGTTAGAGACACAAAAAGTGCCCGGGGAAAACCAAGCATCTGCATTTCTCCTTTTTTGGGGTTTTCTTTCGAAACTTTGCCCTTGTTAAGGAAGAAGTTGCAGACGGGGAGTATCAAAACCGGGGTGAACCGGAGGGGTGATGGGGGCCGAGCAGGGGCTGCCCACCACCGGGCCAGAGCACGTTGCTCTCGGCCGCACCGGAGCGTTTGAGGAAACGGAGCTTTTGTTTACCCGGAGGTTTGGGGAATTTCTCTGCCTCTGTATATGGAGACGAGCCGGGTGCTCAGTCCTGCTGTTTTTTCCTGCTCCAGTCACCCAGCCGAGGCACCCAAATACATGGGGCAGCTTTCTGTGGCCAGTCACCCTGGAAAGAGCCAGTCTGACCGGCTTGTCCGCAGCCCCGGAGCAGCCAGGCAGGAAAGCCAGCTGGTTTCAACAACTGCACATGGCAGTTTCATAAACCAAAAAAAAAAAAAGGTCGTGAACAAAAAAAAAAGGGGCAAAACGAGTCGAATAAACCCGCGACAGGGAAGGAGGCGTTCAGCTTCATCGCCGGTTTCCCAAAGATGCCCGTTGAGTCAGTTCATCGGAAAAGCATCCCGGTTTCCCCGGAGCGGGAGCAGAAGGAGCGGCGGGCCAGGAGCTGCGCTGCCGGCAGATCTGGTAGGTATCATCCCTGTCCCGATGGAAGCGGCCCTGCGTTTCGGCACCTTATTTGGCTATTGCTGCTTGCACGGAGCGAGGACTTCTCGCAAACAGTGGGAAGAGCCCCCGGGATGCTCGGCTGCCTCTGACGCAAGAGCCTCGCCGGTGCATTTTTGACCTTGCTTTGCGTCTCGGCCGAGCATTGGAGACGACGCTTCCCGCCTCTCCGCACACCCACCGCCCAGCAGCGGGGCCGGGAGGAACGGAGAGTCCCGGGGACGGCAGCACCCGGCCCCGGCCGGGGCGGAGAGGGCAGGGAGAGCGGCTTTCCCCATCCTCGGGGGAAAAAGCAACCCCACAAATGGTTTTAGGAGCAAAAGGAACCGGCAGGCTGTAGCTGATGGCGTGCGGTCAGTTGTACGGAAAGGGTACGAGCTCCGGCGGAACCGTATTGGATTGCATCAGCTGGGAATCTCATCCAAACCGTTCGGGTTGAGAGGAACCCTTTCTATTTATTGCCCTATTGTTTCACTCTGGAAGAACACCAAGATACAATCTGTGAAAGCTTTATTGTTACAGACCGGCTTTCCCCTGCCCTCCCAAGCTGTCACCCTGTAAATTATGCCCCAGCCTCCAAGTTTGGGGGGATGAAATGGGGGTGACATTGACAGGGATCAAGGCCCTGGGAGGATTTGGGGGGGGAGGTCATCTGCTGCCCATTCTCCCACCGTTCGGGGCAGCGTCACCCGATTTCCCTCTGGCAGCATCAGCCACGTTAGCCCAAATCCTCCGCGCCGTTTATGGGGAAAACCTGGCTTACCCTGCCCAGAGCGGTTAGAGAAAGCTTTTATTAACGCAGATGGGAAAACAGAGGAACAGCCCTTTATAAATATCTCCATTATAACAGCAAAAGTGCAAAGGTGGCGAGACTTTATCATATCCCCATCGAGAGGTTTCTGTCGCCTTCACGACGGCAAAGTTCCCGCTGCCATTCCCAGCGCCGGCTGTAGGAACGGTGCTCGTGCAGAAAGCCCTGGGCTGCCAGAACCATCCCCGAGGTTGCCAGGGAGGGCACGGCTTTGTCGGGATGCGGCTTCCCATCGCCTGGCACGGTGCGGGACCCATCCTGCCCACTGCCACCGACCACCGCGCTGGACCTCAAAGCGTGGCTCCTTCCGCGTGTCGGTTTTTCAGGAAGCCCGGTTGCCTTGGCGGGATGTATGTATCACTGGGTGGAGAACTGCAGGAAGCGGATAATATTTTTTTTTTTTTTTTTCTCTCCATTTGTGCCGGTTCAGACTCTTATTTAGAGACAGTTCCTATTTCCTAGATTCACAGATGATAAGGGTGGAGGGAACCAGCACATCGCCCAGCCTCAGCGCGGGCACGGCGCGGGCGGCGGACCGTGATGCTAAGGTAAGGGGTTTGCCCAGCAAGAAATACTTCGCTTATGAATTAGGAGCTTTTAAATGGCCAGTGTTAAAAAAAAACCAAAAAAACAAAAAAACAAAACAACCCCAAAAAGCCTAAAGGCAGCAGAGCGGGCAAGGCTGCAGCAGAAAGGCGCTGGGAGCATCCACGCGTGTTTGGGGCCCGGAGCTCCCACCGGCCCTAGGGGACGCTCTCCGGGCCGCCCCGGGAGTCCCGAACGCCCCGGGGGACCGCCGACCCCCGATCGCCCCCGGGCCACCGCGACGGGGACGCGGTTCCACCGGCTGCTCCAGCCGAGCCGAGCCGAGCCGAGCCGGGCCGAGCCGGGCCCAGCCCGCCATGGCCATCGCGCACATCGCCACCGAGTACGTCTTCTCCGACTTCTTGCTGAAGGAGCCGCCGGAGACGCGCTACAAGGGGCTGCGGCTGGAGCTGGCGCTGGAGAAGATCG
>JAVJGG010000040.1:19112487-19127663 GCA_035590195.1 Aviceda cuculoides
TTTGGTTGGTTGGTTGGGTTTTTTTAATCTTTTTGCATATCCCCTTAACAGCTAGGTACTGGAACAGTTTACTGGTGTAAAAGGTGTCTTTACCAGTATAAGTGACTTCTCCTTGGCAACTAGTAGTTATATTAGAAAAAAAAATATATATATACTGTATACTTCTGTATAGGTATCCACTCTAGAAAATCTACTCTCTTTCTAACTATTTCAGCTATCCTGTCTAATATAGGCTGCCCATATTTGCTCAGACTACTTACATTGGTGCAAAATAGAAAAATGACACTTTTTGACCCAAAAGCATCAGAAAATTCAAAATTTATCAATGAAGTTTTGCATATAGGTCTCTAGCACCTAACTATAATCTTTTAACAAACATATAACACAGATGTATTTCTTCCACAATAAATCAAATTACTTCTAATAATGTATTCTTTTCAACTAGATAAATGTAATATATTTTAAATATAAAGGTAGATTGTGCTCTCTGATATTTCCATTTGTTTTTTTCCCGACAGTTCTAGTTCTTCTAAATTTTGTGACACTGTAACCTGTGTCAAATAAGAATGAACTGATACTGATCTCTGATCTAAATCAGTATATGCCATAGTCTGTTAATAATAAAATCCAGTTCTTACATGTAAAATGCATAAAAGGAGCTCTATTTAGCATCAGCTGCAGTGAGTTTAGCTGCAAGATTCATATCTGATGCATAAGTGTCACCATAAGAAGAAAGTAAAAATTTAAAAGCTAGAGCTATGGGTCAAAGTGTTCAAGCAGATGATTAAGTACACAAATAATCCCACACTATTCATTAGCTTTAAGTATGCAAGGTTTCCCAAAAGTATATTTAAGTAGTTTACTGAATCGCAGCCTATAAGTTTATTTGCAAGAGGTAGTTCAAGAAAGTTTGGGAAATTTTACTAGAATTACTACAGCATGCGTTTTTAGACCCACATGCCTAAAATTAGTCTCCAACTCCATAACTGGGCATCAAAATAGAGCTGTAAAATCTTCGGCTATTTAGGATATGTTCAGACTGTACATTACAATCTCAGAGGAACTTCAGCTTTAGTTAAACTTGCATTTAAATTACTGAAGTATCAAGCTGGGGCCCATGTTGTCTGCCCTCTAGGTTTTTAAACCGATTATGCCAAGAAAGCTCAAGATGGCACACAGTGCACTCCATTCGTAGGTTAGCAGCTTCTGAATTTCATGTTACCACACTGTTGCCACATGCATTTGTGCCTGGACAGCATAATTTTTTTTTCTAACCTCACCAATACTCATCCCTTCGCAAGCTGTCAAATGAAAAAAGCACAAAGCACTCAAGCAATAACAAACACCCCACAAATTCTCTGAAGAGTTTTATATTAAGTGTTAACAGCAGCTAAAACTTAGCAGTAATGCAACTACCTATGGCTATTCAAAAGACAGAAAGAATTGAAACTTCACTGATTGCAGTGCCAGGTTGGTAGCAGCAAAAAAAAAAAGGGGGGGGGGTCAGTAACCGTTAAAAAAAGACATGTAATATAATGCTAAAATTCCCCTTCCTCCTTTAGCAAATGCAATGAGATTTGCTCCCTCCTCCCCCACTACTGGACATGTAGATATCACCCTTTTGAATTGAGTCAGTACACTATTAACAGAGCAGTTAGCTGAAGCCGCCCGAGCAGCAGGTGTGGTAAACAACCAGGTACTTTGTAATCCTATATGGATAGCATTAATCATTAGAAGTAACCACAGTTGTTTGCCATATAGCTCTAACTTCTCCGATCTAGAGACTAGACCTAATAATAATAATAATTCATATATGAAGGATAGAATTAATATAATTTAAATTTTAGCTATTTTAGCATGAGATGTCCAAGTCTCAGTTAATCAGACCTGCAGACTAATCAATGGAGAACAGTGGGTGCCAGGGAAAGAATCACCTGCTTAGACATCTGCTTCAGGCATTCCTAGGGCATGGCTCCTATCTTCTTATTTTTTCTGTAACTGTTACCTGTAGGTAAAGACCCAGTACAAAAGGCAATAGTCTAAGTATCTATATTCTACTCTGGTTTTGAGTTACAAACCAAGTTACTTTTTAATGTAAAAAATATTAGACTTTAAATTTACAATATTTTATCAATGCTCATCCAAATGGGTTCTGAACTCAACTCCAGCATGATAAATTCCCATTACTCCATGTTTACACCATTATCTGGCCCACTATGCCTACAGAATGGGATAGCTCATAGCCCTTCCAGATACCACTCAGATGTTAATTACCTTTTTTTTTATATAGTTCAGGTGGAATATCTGCTTAGTTTGCATGATACGCTGTGTATTTTACCCAAAGACATATTGTATGCAGTCATTAAGTGAAATGCCACAAATGCTAATATCTAGACTACAATATATATGGAGAATAAAACATGCTAAACTAAAGGAAAAAATATTCCAGGCTGTGAAGTGTAACAAAAAAGGCCCATGATGACAGTTTCATCTGAAAATAGCAGACTGAGACATATTAAAATTGGTTTATTGTCTCCCTAATGAGGCAATGTATGTAAAGCCCAAAATACTCTATAATCAAAGTTACCAGGTAGTGTAAGCTTTGAAAAACATGAAGCAAATCTATAGCTGATAATTAACAACTTCCTTCATTGTTGACTACACAGGAAAGAGAAGGATGTTTTTACTACTGTTCTACTTTGCTTTACCGTACAATACTACTGCTATCACGCTGTCTGAATGCAATCTCAGAACACAATAACTGCTTTATTTTTTTCCAAAAACTCTTGTGAGTCAGGAAGGACTACCTTTTGTACACTAAAATGCTAATGTCATTTATTTTGTTAGATAGAATTAGAATAATCTGTATAATGATAACAAGTCATAAGCTTTCAAGCTTAGTTGTAGTACCATGAAGACGTGCATTTTTTCTCCTTATCAGAGTCTGTTTTCCCAAGCTAAGTATAACTCATCCCTGCACATCCACAAATCCTTAAATACTGCTTATCACACCTTAAATAGCAAAAAACCCAGTATTTGTAACCTACCAGTATAACCTATTCAATAATGAGAGAGTAAATCTAAGGTAAACATCTTAACTACCTTACTCTAATTCTCCCAAATTCCAGAGGTTGATAGCCATCTTTTTCTGACCAACACCGGAAAAAGAGAGTAAAGATGGCTTATTGAACAAAGCCTACTGCCTGTAAACGCTACAATAATCAGGAAGCAGCATTATTAATAAGATGACCCAGTTGACAAAAACAATTTGCAGCGATACTTTGTCTGAAACCCTCCGCTTCCCACTGAATGACAGTACAACACAACCACTCAGACTTCAGTCTCCTACCAGAATGCTACGTCCAAAGCGTCCCATCATTCAAGTCAAAACTACTAAGGCTTGATTTTTTTCAATGTTCTCTTTGAATGTTTTCACAGCCTCAAAATAATACATGAACCTACAAATTGAACCAAAACGTGAGGAACAGTATGTGAGCCTCCGATTAAATTAACTTTGGGAAAAATTTTTTCCCTTAAAATCCAAGGGGTTTTTTTTTAACAAATCTAAAATTATTTCTTGCTATATATTCCTAACTGGATGTGTTCCATGCTGTGAGGGGTTTTATGCTTTGCCTTAAAATCCCTCACATTTAAACTAGGTTTTCAAAAGTGGCTATGTGCAAATCAAAATACTACTTACTCATTTGCCCAGGGCAATATTTTTTATAAACTTGCCAAATATCCTTTATTTCTTAATCAATTTTCAGGGTATGTGGCAGATAAGCAGGTTTTGCAACTCCTGTAAGTAAAATTTTGGGACAATTTTGCAAGGTTGATACTAAAGAACGTGCATAATCACCTGCACTGAGTATTTCAAATCTCCAATGAAAACTGTAAAACACTAATAGATAATACAGAAAACTTATATCCAAATTCACCAAATCCAAGCTTGAAAATCATTGGGTAGACCGCAAAATATTTGAACGATATCTACAGATGATATCCCATCCACTACTGATGAGAAATAAACTGAATTCCAATACAAAAACTTATCCCTGTGCCCTAGTTGTGTTCAATGAAGAAGTAACGGCATACCTATGCTTCTGACACCGAAACCTACACGGTTTTGAGCTTAGGAAAGCACAAACTATAAAAAGAAATGTGCCACACATTCAAGAAGAACCTACACGTGGCTCACAGTTAAAAATATATAGATATATGTATGTTTTTGGTGCATTCATATGGGACCTTTTGATAAGATTTAACTGGAATCAACAGGTAAGCATTACTTAAGAGAAAAAAAAATGGTTTAGATCTGGCCATCATCTAATTTTCAAACAAATATTGCCTCTCATACTGTGAAACTGCATAAGAACAGTGGCTATTCACCCAGTGTTATTACCAAATGATACCACACTTTAAAACTCTGTCATCATAGATCCTTAGATATTTCATATTCTGGACCCCATCTCAATAGAAATACTACCTTGTGCATCACATCCCTCCTCATCTGCAGTTTCATAAACAAAGCTCCCTCATAATTCTGACTCATATCCATCACAATTTAGGAGCAAGTGTGTATCTTTCCAGGGCTTCATAATTCCATCTGTCCTGCCTGAGATTTCCTGAAGTACAGATAAATTCCACTGAATAACACTTTTCCTCAAAAAAAAAAAAAATCCCTGGATGCAATATGTGGAATGTATACATTTAGAGCAACATATGGAAAAGCAATATTTAAAAGTACATCTTGTGTATTAAAAATACGCATGCGGAACAAGGAGGGGGAAAACATCACCACTAGACTACAATCTGTCTGCAGACAATCAAAAATCCATGGTGAAAGTTTAGGATTCAGATATAGACTCAGTTGAATAGAATGTTCTGCATCAGCTTATTCCTCCAAGGGCTACATCCAAAGTACAAGGGACCATCTGTACAAGAAAACATGTATGGGATACATCTAAAAATCAACAAACACCACTAAAAAACAACACACCCACCCCCTACACCTCCCTCCAGTTGGTCACTACATTTCTTCCTTTCCACACAATATAGAAAGGACTGGCTACAGGACAGTACGCCTAACTTGATACCAGGCAGCTGATACACAGAGAACTCAGCACGATGAGCAGAACCTTTTCTTTACTCTTTACTGTACACTCCTACTGCCCGCACTACAAGTAAATCTAGAATTTCATTCTTGGTGTGGACAAATAGTTTTACAGCACAGTCCATTATTGGTTATTCTATGATGTTTGCAGAACTACATTTGTGACCTTTGGTTCAATCATCCTTAGTTAATTTTTGTCCTCTGTAAATGAACTTAGCTTTGCACTCCCATCCTATTTAACAGGAGAAGATAAGTAAAAAAATCTGAACAACACAACAGTCTTTTCTTAAAATGTCTTTTCTAAAATTTTTTCCATCGACGTACAATTTTCCAGTTACCACATGAACAATGCATCTGATTGATTGTACAGTTTGTGGAAATACTGAAGAGGACTCTCTCCCAAGCAGTTTTAAATAAAGCATGAGTTGTTCTGGGGGTTTTTTTAATCTATTTATGATTTGAAAGACCAAACACTTCTCAGTCTTTTTTTTTTTTTTGTTTTTTTTTTTTTCCCTCCTCCTTTTTTTCATTGCTCTTGAATAGCTCTCTGCGACTACCCGGCGTGCTTTGACGTCAGGATTTCGCAGCGGTGAACCATGCGTGTCCCCTGGCACGCCGGGACAAGAGGGAGGTCTCCTGCGCTCGGTCGTGCTCACGGGAATCACGGTGTTGGGAACAAGGCTGCTTTTGTCCGCTTTTTTTTTTTTTTTTTTTTTTACAAGTCAAACTATTTTTCATGCAAGAAATGTTCTTCTTAGATTTAAATTCCAGCACAGGTCCACCCTGTTTTGGACACCTCCGTGGGTGTGTGTAGATGTTCTCCTGAAAACAAAGCAGGATAAAATAGTGGTGATGGGTGCCCTTGGTGGTAAATAGGGGAGAACTGGGAAATAGGGGAGAATTCAAGGTACTACTTTGCATTCACCAGCGGGTAAAAGCCCTTCCACAGGTGGTTGCTGCAGAGAGGCTGCTGTACGCTATATTTTTCATAGCGTGTGTCAAATATATGGGGCGTGCGATTAAAACCCCCTATTAAGTCTCATTAGTACCAACAGCATCAGATTGCCGTGGCCACAGCTTTATTGCAGCAGTTTGATAATAATTTTATAGGATGTTTATCTCCGTGTTTCAAAGTATAATTTTTCAAGTGTTGTGGCCAGAGGCTGGAAGGACTCTTGTTCCATTTTGAACTTTGCTCTGCAATTAAATCCCCGGTGGGAGGTGGAGGGGAATCTACTCCAGTGCGTACCATACCCCAAAAGTCTGAAATCTGCACTAAAATATAGATTCTGCCCCAAGACAGCAACCGTGTTGCACAGCAAAACACATCAGCACTTCTGTTGGACTCAAGATAAATGAAAACAGCTCTGGTCTTAATTTTTTTTTTTTTCCATAATTGTCCTATAAGGAGTGGCTTTGGCACATTTAAAAGAATCTGGGTTTAAAGAGGTTGGTGCAAGCAGCCAGGAGGCTATGTCCCATCCCTCCCCGTAGGGAGCAATGTGTTCAGCTGTATAGATTTATGTCTATGTGTATATACATATATACACCCATAAAATATAAATATATAAACACATGGATAGCTGTGTGTTTATATATTTATATATATAAATAAATATATATATTAAAAAAAAAATCTGGCTTTTTTTTTTTTTGGCCTTACTTTTGACCGCAACGATGTTAGCCCAAAGTGAGCTGGTCAGCTCGCTGGTATTGTAGGGTCACAGAGCAGCCTGGCCACATCTATATCCTGAAATCCCAAACCCTGCACGGATTGGGAGGATCTTTCAAAATCAAGCGATGATCTTGCAGCCATCCCCAGCAAACTGCATGGGTCTGGATCTGATCCGCTGAGATGCAGAAGCTGCACTGGCGTCTGCAAGTGGGGGAAGGAAACGCAGCAGTGTTTAATGGTTGTATCAGTAGTTTCTGAAAAGTAAATAATATTAATGACCACAAGAGCAGGTGCTGGCTGGAGCGGGACCTTCGGCAGCGTCCTTGGCTGTAAAGCGCTTCTTTATTCTTGCCCTTCCCCAGCGCCTCTGTCCTGCTCCGTGCACCGAATTAGACGTTTTTTGGTACTTCTGAATGTTTGGGGAACATTTGCAAAATTCTCTGATTTTTTTTTTAGTGATGTGAAGATATGCCTTCAGACCTCATTGACACATACAGCTTGACAGTATGTGGAAAAGGAAAACCTACCAAAGCTACCACATGACTTTACGTGCAAGGATTTTTGTTGGTGTTTTTTTTTTATTTTTCCTCCCCTCTTTTTCACTTGTAGTCTTATATTGCCCTCCTTTTCAAGTTTTTAAATACTTCTGCCTTGCTTTCTACGCACGGTGGCCATGCGGTGCATCCCGAGGAGACAGGAGGGCGGCGGAGAGGGTCCATCCCTTCCCAGCAAGATCTCCCAGGACACAGGAGGCACTCCCCAGCTATTTATTGCTGGAGGTCTCTTTTCCTTTGAAGGAGTTTTTTTCTTCTCCACTGGCTTCCCAAGCGGGGTGTGGAACCAGCCAACACCCAGCCTCTGGCTTGGAGAGCCCCTGGCCGCTCCTTGGGGCTTGCGAGCCCTGGATTAATGTGTTATCAGCAGGTATTTGAGTTTAAAGGTATTTTAATCTCCCAACTGCCTCTCAAGCTGCCTGCTGTCAGGGTTTTAAACATGCTGTCCCCATCTATTTTTTTTTAGTAAAGTGTGTGTTGCATATTACTTTTAAAAAAAAGAAATGCAACCCACTTTTTTTTCCTTCCATTCTTATAAAAACCCTCGAACAATTTCAGCCCATCTGCACTAAACTCATTGGAAAGTTGGGGTTTTTTTTCTCAGTAGATTACCAAGTACAAAAATCACTTTTTGCAAGAGGAAATGCTTGGCTTGTGAGTTGGTTTCAGTCCTTGCACTGTATCTTTTATGTATAGCATTTATATATGTGTGTGTATAAACATGTGTGTATATGACACATATATGTCTATATATATTTTATATATGCATATATTTTGTGTGCGTATATACCATATGCATATATTTTATATATATGTGTATATATATGATGTAAGTGTGTATATATGTGCAGTTATATGCATAATATATTTTTTTATATATATATGGAGCAATTTGAGGTATTGTGTGAGTAATGGAAAGACGTTTTGCTTCTTCAACTTCCCGAGCGTGACTAGACCGGAGCAAGAATAATCATCGTTGAAGGCACCCCTGGTGCACACTCGCTGCTGGGGAAGAGCCAGGACCAGGGAGGGCTGCTGGGCTAATTCTGCTCCTATGGAAAAACAACCAGTGGGATGGATGGGCTTTGGTTCCGCTGTGGTTTGTACCGGAGGAGGATGGTCCTTCCATATTGCTCCCCCGGGAGGGCTGAAGACTTGAATCTGTTGCTCTAAAAGCCGTGACTTATAATTAAGAAATGAACTGAAACCTCTGCTTTGGCTGCGTCCGCTGCCCCTCCTAAGGTGAAGAGTATCGCAGGGAAACCAGCTTCAGCTGCAAATCTTCGTTTCCAAAAATCAAACAAAAAACGACGATGCGAACCAGGCGGGCTTGCAGAAGTTCCCTCCGTACCTACTCGGGCTTGTGCCGGCGCTTTTTCATAATCTGCCTCCAGTGTTAAGGCGATGGAGGAGTTTGTGGGCTCTTCGCTGTCTGATGGATTTAATCAGGGATGTGTGTGTGAAAGGGGATCTGGTGCTACCTACCCCGCAGGAGCCTTTCCCAGAGGTGGAGACCACCACTGCTGGAGTTTCCTGCTCTCCAAATATCCATCTAGTAGGGTTTGACCGTGTGCTGGGGTTGGGGGGGAAAAAAAAAAGAGGTTTATTTGGTCGTATCAGGGCTCCATTGTCCTGAGCGGTGCACGGAAGGAGAGCCCATCTGCAATAGGGGATATCCCAAAATAACAAGGCAAATACAGTGTTTATGTAACGCCGGAGACTTGTATACTATTGCTAGTAAGTCATAAGCTTGCACAGAGAGCCTGCCAAGTAATGCTTCTGAAGAAAGGAGGTTCAACAGCTGCTGCAGAAGCAGAGCAGAAAAGGGACTTTTAAAATCCACGGACCGGCAGAGGGAAAGCCTTTGGAGCAGCCGGCTCCTGGGATAAACGGCAGAACGAATGGGGCTGCCTCGGTCTGCTTTGCACTTCACCAAAATTCAGCTTCGTTGCTTAAATGGTAATTGTGTATGTGTTTATCTGTGCCATAGCGAGCCCAGAACTAAAATACACTCCGTGCGCATCTCAATTAAGACTTCCTTTCTGCTACTTGAATTCTAGATGTGAATTTAGTGGTAGCTGTGGGAATAAGAATCTGCAATTGTAATTACGCTGGACAAGCTGGTGTGAGGTGACTGCGGTCAGGCACTGGCGTGAATTGAAAGCTAAGGACGTTTAAGGTTTAAAACACTTTATTGAGCAGCCTTTCACTTCGTCTCACCATGTTCTGTCCTCGCAGAGGTCCCTGTAGCCGTCTGGGTGATTTAAGACGCCTCTTGCATTTGCAGGACTGTCTGAACAGCTTCTCAAGGTGAACAGCAAGCTCCCTCCCTGGGTTTTGCTGTACACAATGTCCTCAGCATCACCCGTGCCGCCTCTCTGCCTCTTGGCGTGGGTTTGGGAGGCCAATGCAAAACCGGGATCTTCCTCAAAAAAAAAAAAAAAAAAAAAAAAACGCAGCCGGCTGCCCCAGCCCTGCTGGGCTCCCAGCAGCTGAGGTTTCTGGCCGTGCCGGGAGGTGGAGGAAGCGGGGAGCGGGGATTATTTTTGATGCCGGGAAGGAAGCGCCGTGCTTCCCTTTCCCGCGGGTGCCGCTGCTGGGGTTGGGCTCCTGGAGCTCCCTGTCCCCAGCCCGTGCTCCCGCTGGTGCCGACAGCTCCGGGCTCCGCGTCTCCGCAGCTTTCACCTGGCAGGTTCCTTGCCTGGAAGGGGAGCGTCGGTGGCCAGGATTTGCTCTGACCCTGGCAGATGGGTGCAGCTCATTTCCAGGGATCCCTCCGTGCTCTCCTTTGCCCGAGATGACCGTGGTGGGAAGATGGGGTTTTTTATTGCGCTGAGGACACCTAAGTGCAGGTGGTTTTGGCCTTCTCTCCTCCTGCCCTGCCATCAGCAGGAATCAGCCTGATTTTGACTAATAGGGGTGGATTTTCCCACCCCACTGAACAAGCCTGTGTCTTCTCCTGTTTGCTTTGAGATGCTGATGAACGCTTGCCGGCTCTGACCATTTCTGCTTCTTTGTGTGACAGCATTGCCGTCGGGTACCCTTCGTGGCTGGAAGCGGCAGCTGAGGGGTGTGCGAGGAGCATTTAACAGCTCAGAGGAGCTTCTGGATCTGCAAACGGCTCCGCTAAGATTTGCAGCGTGGTTTTGGACCTGTAGTAACCTTTTGAATTCCAGGTCTGGGATCTCTAAAATGAGTTTGCAGGGCTTGGAGACCTACCCAGGCTCTGATAAATATGAAACGGCCGGTCCCGCGACCGACAGTAGGAAATGGGAAAAGACTGAGCCGAAGCAATAAGCCTTGTCGTAAAGCTGTAACCCTGACAAATCAGTAACTCGTGAGTTGGGACCCTGGTGAAGATTTATAAACCCTTGATCAGATTTAACCAGGTGGTTGGCATTCCCGGTGTGCAAGGATTGCTCTGAGCCCTGGGTCACACCCGCTGCCTTGCGAAGCACCGAAGGTTTCTTGTCAACGTGTTAGTGTTAAACTCAACATCACAAGTCAGCTGCTAAACATTTGCCAAGCTCTTTTATATATAACTACCCCGTGGGGCAGCCACAAACCTTTACCTTTTTGGCCATAGCCAACATCTCACTGTTAATTCAAAGTGTTAATTACTCTCAGGCCACAAGACGATGCTGTGCATATTCGTGCCATGGCCTGAAAGGTTAATCCGCAGCGTAAACCCAAATCCCCTTCTGTTAGTGATTCAAAATGCCTTTTTTTTTTTTTACCTTCCCCCCAGACTTGCAGTGCCAATTTGTTCAGCTTTCAGTAGGGCAGAAGTTGGATGGACTTCATTACCAGAGTCCATTGTAATGATTTCTCAGATTTTTTTGAGACTAGCCAAGGCTTGTGCAAGTTTGCATGCTTTTCTATATTTGGTTTTGTTTAATTTGATTGTACAAAGCTGTTGAAAAGTCTAGCTGAACATTTCCCCTTTCTGGCTGCACGATTATGCCGTTAGACCAGGAGTTCAAAGGAAAAAAAGCTTCTGCTGGCTTTTCTCAGTAACCCTGAGATCGAGATCCCGTTTTCAGATTGGGACAGAAAAAAGTTTGTTTGTCACACTGTTCTCATTTTGATTAAATTCAGATGCGGCTCGTAGGGACAGTCTTCCTGATGTCTGTCCTGGAGTGTGTTCCTCGGTACCTTCAGGCTGTTTGCTGGTGTGTCTGCTGGGTTTGCCCCAGCTTTCTGGTTGGTGCCCTGCGATGCATGAGCATCGCTGCCGAAGGATGGAGAAAGGACCTGTTGCGATAAATGTCAACTGGCAGTTTTAATTTGGTTTAAACTGGTGTTTCATGTTGGGAGTCCAGGATCACAGGAGGATCTGGAGCTGAAAACTGAATTATTATATTAGGGGTGCTTCAACCTGGAAAGTGCTTTGCTTTCAAGCTTCTTTTTTCTTATGAAAATTAAAATAATCCTCGTACAAAGTCCATAAGCTCAAAACTTACTGGTAACTCTGTCATTTGCAATATCGAGTGCAGAAGTGTCCCTGTAACTTGTCCTGCAGCCTCTTGAGGTTCTCACATGCCTGCCCAGATGACATCCTGCGGAAACATTTGGTTTTTCCTTTGAAATGAGAGCTTTGGCTGTCGCCATCGATGCTGACACCCCCCCCCAGTCAGTATTTTTGGAGATGGAGGGTTTAGGCTAAGCAGAGCTTTGCAAAATGCAGCTGCAGTGCTTGGATCATTCCCCCCTCCTCTCCTTCCCTTTCTCCTGCATGGTGGGGGGACATTGCACCATTAACGCCGGCCGGTGGTTGTCGGACTGGAAGATGCTCTGCAGGAATGGCAGGGGGCTGCGGGGAGAGCAGGGCAGGCGTTAGCTAAATATTCCAGGTGTTAGGGAACATACTGCACAGTGGCTGTCTTTTGGAGTTATCGCCGTGCTTTGGTTCCCCAAATGCTTCCCAACTTGGACGTGACTTTCAAAGACCCCATGGTTACATCCCTGCTGGGAGGAGACGTGGCTGTTGGGTTTCACACTGTTGTTCCTTTGGGAAGTAACTTTTTGTTTCGTTTGGGAATTTTCCAGTTTTGTTTGTAGAAAGACCTGGAGAAGACGTGGTATTTCTATTTAATTCTTCTTGCAAACCTCCTTCTAGTTCTGCTTCCCATGTGTGCCAAGGTGGCTTGACTCACCTTTGGGTAGTGCAGATGTCCTACGTGGTGGGGACGGGGAAACCCAAGAATTGATAGTTAACCCAAAAAGCTGTGCAAAATCCCTCCCGGGGAAGGTGTCGGGTCATTCGTGACCCCCTTGGCTTCACGTTTGGCATTGCTGTCGGGCTGAGTGATCCATGGACACGTTGTGTCTCATCCTTATTCTTCCTGGGTTCTTTCCTACTTTTATCTCTGCGGTGGCTTCTAGATGCTATTGAGTACAAGCAATTATTTTTATCTGAAAAGGGCTGTCAGCGGTTTTGGATCAATAGTCGTTTCTCAGTGAAATGCATTTAAACTTTTGCTCTTGTCTTTTGAAGGCTAATTCTGGTCCCGGTTTTAACTGGTCAAATGGTTTCTTTGTTCCAGATGTCAAGAAAGACTGGTCGGATCATGCACTGTGGTGGGAAAAGAAGAAAACTTGGCTCCTTAAAACACACTGGACGTTGGACAAATACGGGATACAGGCTGATGCCAAGCTCCAGTTCACACCTCAGCACAAGCTGCTTCGCCTTCAGCTGCCCAACATGAAGTACGTCAAGGTGAAAGTCAACTTCTCGGACAGGGTCTTCAAGGCGGTTTCTGACATCTGCAAAACGTTCAGTAAGTAGCGAGTGCCGAAAGCTGCCGGTGGGGAGGTGGTTGTTTGGTTTGGCTCCCGCCTCCCCTTTGGTGCATGTGCTCGTCTCATAAATTTACTAAATTGCTGATATTTTCTGGCTTCAAACACCCAACAGTCGCTTGGGCATCAAGCAGCCTGGATGTCCACTCTTTTTCCCGTGCAAATCTAACCTTTTTTTGTGCAAATACTTAAATAACAGGACCGAAACGTAGGAAGAAAAGTGTGTTCTAATGTGAATTCTGTTTCGTAGCAAAGCTGTTCTCGGTTTTGTCTTAAGCGAGGCGGTAGCAGCCCTGCTTTATGTTAAAGCTGCTGGTGTTGGGTCGTAATTTTTTTTCTGCAAATTTATGTGCTAGATGAAAAACAAACCCTGAAATAGGAAACCTGCCAGCTCCGTGGGTTCTCTTCCAGTGGAAAATCATATTAGAGATTAAGTGATGATGCTTCACTGTAAAACTGTCTGGTGGAGGGAAGGAACCGAGTCTCCCTCTCTCCTCCCCAACTCCTCTTCACGATCCTTTCTCTTGTTGAGAAGAAGCCCTAGAAGAAAGGATGGATCGTTTCCTACTAGGTACGCAGGGCTTGTCCCGGGCTGCGGCTTTTGTGCATCACTTTTTACCCATCTTCACAAATTTCTTATCCCAGGAGCCGGTGCTTCTCTCTCCCCCGCCCCCCCAAAAAAACCCCAGGACACGGTAACTTCGCTCCGAGGAACTCAAATAAGCACTCGGCATGGCTCCGTACCGGTGTCCCTCCCGCTTGCTCCCCTCCGAAAGGAGCCTGCAACCCGACCTCGGCCATAGTAAATCTATTTCTGCTCTCAAAAAGCAGCTAGGGTTTCTCTTGGCTGACCCAGTTATTTCGTGAGGCAGGAAGAGCTCAGCCATACGTGCGGTGTTATGGCGTGGCCTCCGGCGCATCTGTGGTTAGGTCGGTATATATAGCTCATTACGAATTTTTTGCTATTTCTTTCCTGTTTGTTTTTTTTAAAAAATATGAATATTGGGCAATTTCTCCTTAAAATAGAAAAGGCTTAGCCAGCATTATTTCCCAGTCGATTTTGCTTCCCCCCTGCCTCCCATTGCCATTTTTAATGCTAGACAGAGAGGTCACAGGCATCATCTTGGTTGCTGACGAATCTTTCTAGCAGTGAGTCACATCAGGAAATTCTGATACAGTTAATCACGTAACGAGATCTCTCACTGACGCTGCCGGGCAGTCAAAACCTTACATGGGCCTGAAGCAGCTATTTATTCAACTCCAGGGCTCTCAGTGTATTTATGAACAAACCAGCAGAATAATACTAATATTTAAAGATGTGGAAGGGGAAGAAGCGGCTCAGATAGCTGCAGCCCAGCTGTGGTAGGAGCTCTCTGCATCGGACAGGGGGGACACATCTGTTGAGGGTGGTTCTGACTTTCCTTCCATGGCATCCAGCGTACTGAAATAAATGTTCCTGATTTTGGTGAAAGCAGGATTTTTGCTGGAAACTTCACTCTCTTTTTAGTGACTCTTACCAGCCTGAGCGGTTTGAGAACGGATGGAAACTACGTGGCCGAATACAGTGATTAAATCTTGTTTGGCCCTTGTCTTTGTGTTTACTGGGGTCCAGATGTTCAGCAGAGCTACGGAGAAGACGGCCCCATCGGTTCAGCATCAGCTTGGGGGAAGAGGGGATCAGGATGCTGGGAGACAGCAGTGCTGGAGCTGGAGGGGCTGGAATACTCTTGCCTGGACCGCAGAGGTATTTGGACACCTATATAATATACAGGTGTATATACTGTTTTCATATAGTACATACTATTTTATTTTACAGATAATATGTAACATAACTTATATGTATTTAATATATATATAATATATATATATTTATATATATATAAAATAAGTGTCCAAATACCACTATTTTTTTCTTTTATAGCTGTATATATATATAAAATAAAGGTGTCCAAATGCCTCTGTGGTCCAGGGAAGAGCTTCCCAGTGGGAACACATACATATATGGCTTGGTGTCTGCCCCCACGCGGTCTCGGTT